>JAQFVV010000264.1:809532-1052764 GCA_028023455.1 Epiperipatus broadwayi | reverse complement strand
ATTTATTTTATAACGTCTTGCGTGCGATTATAATTACGATAGAATGACAGCCTGTTAAGCTAATTGTGCAGACGCTGTGAGAATGTTATTAATAAATGAATACCTTCGAACAACCACATGATATAGTATTTGTGTAAGAGTAAAAAGGAATCCTCTTACCCTTACGACTCTAATGTTTATATATAAACAAATCTAAAGTAGTTGTAACGAAGGCATGACTACATAATAGTCACTTTAAATTACAATATATAATGTCTGTATGAATGACGCCGATGAAATTTTCTAGAATTTACTGAATGCCACTCTAAACTAAACTAAATCATATACATGGATAAGCATTTATTTTATAACGTCTTGCGTGCGATTATAATTACGATAGAATGACAGCCTCTTAAGCTAATTGCGCAGATGCTGTGAGAATGTTATTAATAAATGAATACCTTCGAACAACCACATGATATAGTATTTGTGTAAGAGTAAAAAGGAAATTCTAGAAAATTTCATCGGCGTCATTCATACAGACATTATATATTGTAATTTAAAGTGACTATTATGTAGTCACGCCTTCGTTACAACTACTTTAGATTTGCTCATATATAAACATTTGAGTCGTAAGGGTAAGAGGATTCCTTTTTACTCTTACACAAATACTATATCATGTGATTGTTCGAAGGTATTCATTTATTAATAACATTCTCACAGTGTCTGCGCAATTAGCTTAACAGGCTGTCATTCTATCGTAACAATAATTATATAGTAATAAAGAACAAGTACCTCCTATAACTATTACATCTTCTGAATTGCCCAGAATTTTAAATGAAGAAGTGAGACATGCAATTAAATGTATGAAGAAATGAAAGGCTCCAGGTAATGATGGAATTATAATTGATATATTAAAAGAAGCAGGTGAGGAAATAGAAAATTTTTTAGCAAAATTATATACCAAATGTCTAAATGATAAAGATGTATGGGATGATTGGAAGAATGCAGTAATAATGTTAATATTTAAAAAAGGTGATAAAGAAGATATTAGAACTTACAGACCTATCAGCCTTTTATCAGTTTTATATAAAATTTTAACGAAGATAATTACAACTCGTCTACAGAGAACAATGGATTTCCACCAACCAAGAGAACAAGCTGGATTTAAAAGTGGTTTTAGTACAGTAAATCATATCCAGGTATTGAGAGAAGTTATAGAAAGGTCAAATTAAAGGATTGGATCATCAGGGTATAGATCCAGGATATTGTCATATTTTAAGAATATTTCAGCAACAATTAGATTACATAATGATACTAGTAAAGTCAACATTGAGACAGGGTGACTCCATATTTCCAAACTTTTTGTAGCAGTGTTGCAAAAAGTATTTTGTGAATAAAAATGGGAAACTAAAGGAGTGAAAGTAAATGGAGATTATTTAAGTCATTTATATTTCACAGATGGTGTAGTTGTTTTTGCTAATAATTCTTTAGATCTATAGGAAATGTTGCAGTAGTTATCAGATGAAATTAGGACTAAAGATAAATGCTAAAATGACTACAGTAATGTTTAATGAATTTTCTCAAAATATGAAAATAAAAATTGTTTATAATGAGTTAGAAGAAGTTAACAGTTACAATAATGCCTTGGTCAGATTATTAATATAGATGGAAACATAATGGATGAAATTAATCATAGAATTAAACTTGTTTGGAGTGCTTTTGGTAAAAATAAGTTGATACTAAAAGGAAATATATCTATGCATTTGTAAAGGAAGATTTTTAATAAATGTGTTTACCTGTTCTCACTTATGGATTTGAGACTTGGACACTTAAGAGAAGAGCAAGTATGGAGAGATGCATGTTGGGAGTAACAAGAAGAGATCGAAAACACAATATATCGGTAAGAGAACAATAAGGTGTAACTAATTTTATTGAAAAAATTAAAAAGATTAAAGTGGACATATTTCTAGAAGAGATGATAATAGATGGACAATTGAAATCTTAAACTGGATTCCAAGAGATTGTAAAGACCCAGGAAGAGACCACATGTGAGATGGATAGATGAAATAAGAAAGTGTGCAGGGGTGATGTGGAGAAGAGAAGCTAAAGATTGGAGGTGGATTAAACTTGGAGAGACCTTCATCCTGCAGTGGATTGATAATGGTTGATGATGGTGATGATGATAGATTGTATTGTTGACAATTTCTCAGCATAGCATATTTATTTTTCTCTTCATCACTTCCAGCAATCTACATAAGTAAAGTTCTTTTTTTTCCCTCTGATATTATACGATCAATCTTAGGTTATGATTATTAACAAATTCTAATAACCATTACTATAAAATGACAGTTCCTAAAAGCTTCGTAGTGACTTGAAATTATACTTGAATGATATGTCTAGAATTCTCATTACGATGTATTATAGCATTTTCCGTAGATTTCAACTATTATTAACTTACGAGATGATTGTCATCAAAACAAACAATGGCAAACTTAAAAGAATTAATAATAAATATACTTGAATTTATTTACTGTTTGTTATCTCTACAGATTTTTGCAAGTAGCTAGATGTTTTAAAGAAGCTATAAATGAATTTCTAAATAGACAAAACTTTAATATATATGAAACAACGGTCACTCTTGAATATTTACCAATTCACAATATCAACTAATAAACTATTATTTATTTTGATTAATGATTACAATGCTGTAAAGATGACTTTTTTTAAAACAAAATTATTTTTACATAAAATAATCTTTAAAAAAAGATCGTTTCTAAAAAATAAATTAATTTAAAATCAGGCGAAATTAGAATGTTACACGTTGTGGAAGCAAATGTAAATAAATAGTCGTGGTCATGTTTTGATTTTTAAAAAAAATCATTCTTAGAAAAAAAAATTAAAAAAAAAAAGTTCTATTTTTAAAAACAATGAATGTCAAATACATGGATTTATGACAGGATGAAATTCCATGTAACAGTATTAACAATCAAAGCAGATTTAAATAGATGTGACTTCTACATTATTGACACCTTTAAATTCTACGCTCCGTATGTTTTAAGTAATTTGTGCGTAGACGTTACCCTTGCAATAATATTGAGTTTTTCGAGTGCTGTTTCTTCGTGTGTAAACGTGGAAAAACAGCGCCACCTAACGGAGTGGTCTAGAATCTTGGTGTAGCAGACGATGTAAACTAGTTTTGTTTACGGGAATCAGCGCCACCTAGGTTCTTGGTAGTGCTGGTAGCAAACGATGTATGTTAAATGGGCTTTTGGAACCAATGTCACCAAGTGGGCAGTTTTGCTGCCAGCCGGCTTGTGGAAGCTTCCTGTGCATATGCATGGTGAACAACACATTCTAGCCGCTGGAATTTGCGTCGTCTGCTTTTTGGCCCTTACTCTGGATATTTGTGTGTGTTTACACAGAAACAGCACCTCTAGCGGCTGGGGTGCAGTTAACCAGAAGGTACTGAAATTTATTATTGTCTGAATAGAATACTATTGGTATTAAACAGAGATGCTACTTTAAATTCATATCTTAAAAAACAAATATTTGATGTTAAAGAATAATTTCCCCGTAAATTGTAAGATACAATCATTCACTGAGCTTAGTCATACTGATCAAAGAGGTCAAAGTTAAATTATTCTTACATGATATGTTGTAAATGTGATCAAGAAATTTTAAGAATATCTAATGGTTAACATGATTATTATGTTCACCTTACTATTATGGATTTGTTGAGTTATTAGAAAAGTTAGAGTTTGTCTTTATTATTAACAATAAAAGTGTTAGATATCCTTTAGAAACAACCCTTATATAATATGATTTATTTTAATTATATATATTTGGATATGCATAAAATCCCTCAGAAATTTTGATTAATAATTTTAAATTTTGATTTTGCTTGTCTGATGATTTCCTAAGTCATTTGGTCCACATTACCTTAGCCTGATATCTTTAAATTTATTGTTCTTATTGATTCATTAAAATACCGAAGATTTAATCATACTTTTTAATTATTTAAAGTTAAACCCTTTGTTTTTGTTTTAGTAACATAAGATTAGTATTTCAGGATCGTTTTATTGCAAAACTAACTACCCTTTACCTTAACACATTCCCTTTATATTCTTCTTATTCTTAGATCTATTCATTTACATTGCTTAATCATTATTTGCTCATCATTACCCTTTTAATTTTTATATTCTTTACTTGTTGGTCATACATTTCATTCTTTTAATTTTATGATCATTTCCTAGAAAGATATCTTCCAGATTATTAATGATCCCATATAATTTCAAGTTAAGCACATGTCTCTTAATACAATTATCTTTCCTATATTGAAAGTTATCTTAATCTGTATTTTTATGTAATGTTAGATTGTAAAAGATTTAAGGTCAATGTGCTGTAATATTTACAATACTGTAACCTTTCCTATTCATGTGCTACATATATTGTTATTCTCATCTATTCTTATATTCATGTTTACTCTGCATTATTTTATATGTACTTTGGTTTATGTCCTGTTCTCATTCTAATTTGGTTAAACTAAGGGTAATATGAGGTGTGGGGGTTACAACACACACACACGCGCGCACACACACATATATATATATATATAAAGCACAAACATATATTAGTTGTTGAGTAACATCTATTGAAAACTGAGATCACATTAAATTCTTAGCTTTAAAGTGGAATATTTAAGTTATCAGTTTTGAAAGTAAATAACTGGGGACGATATTAGCCATTTAAAAGAAAAAATAGTGAATAATCATTCGGTCTTCTGATGATTTCTTCCCATTAACATTTAAAAAGGATTTATTCCAGTTTTGATTAATTAAATATTGTAAAGGAAAAAAAAAATCAGTGACTTTAAAAGGATTTTCTAGTAACCATTTAAAAAAAAAAAAACATTTATGAATAAAAGTAATTTGAAAAAGAAAAATTTTACAAAGACTATCAAAATTATATATAAAGAATTACAACTTTTACTTCAAATGTATTAATAACTTTGAGTTGTAAGAAGATAATAATAATATGCACATATGTGTGCATTGGATTTATGTATACATGATTTATGACATTAAATCACTTATGTCTTGTGAAAATATAACATGGCTTAATAAGTTTATTATTTTTTTGACAAATGAAATATCCTAATGTATAAATGCACACATTTAAATGCAGATCAGGTAGACCCACGTATATGTTAAATCAATCATTATGTATATATTATTAAATTGAATACATTTTTACTTTATTATTTAATGACAATTAATATGTTAAATTTAAATTATTATACAGCACATCTGAATGTGTTTTACTTCAATCTATTGAGAAATATGTAAATTACAATATAATAGCATATTTTTGTATTCTAATCTAAATCAGAATGCTGAATTTATAGACTATTCAACAGATCTTAATTTAATTTTATTGGAATTAATAAATGTATATTATTACAGTGAATTTATTTAATACTAGACTAGATTTAAAACACTATATGTTAGTATTGCTTCTTGTTCATAGCAACACTTATAGAGCTCTTGCTTACGAAGTTGGGTTTGTGTATAACAATTAGTTATATAGATTGTAGTTTATGTTAGGTATTGTAGAAATCCAGTTAACACTGATTTTATTATTTTTGATAATGCTGGATGGTCCATAGATTATAACTTTTAAAATTCATTTACTAAACTTTATTTTATTATTAATTCTAAATTAAGTTTATAAATGACCAGTACATTATTGGTGCAAATGGCCAGATCATTGATGATGATCAGAATGATTCACTATTCTAGAATTATTTTTAATCGTTATATAGTTATGGATTAGCTCTTAACTCTGTGCATTTAAATTATTGTTTGTATAATCTCCATTAACAGGCAAAAGAAAATTAGTTAGCTAGTCTCTATTGGACCACTTTCAAATCCAGACACAATGATGACTGGTGATTTTATTTTTTGATCAATCTTGAGAATGAGTGATTATTATTTATATAAGAAATGCTGGTGAGCTTATAATTATTTCTTTGCTGATCACTCGTGCTCATTATATTTTTTATTCATTATATCACTGTATAATTTGGATTAAATTCATTGACTGGGATTGAGATATATATATATATATATATATATATATATATATATATATATATATATATATATATATATATATATATATATATATATATATATATATCCAGACTTTCAGGCTCCCTGCAGTCACACAATATGACTACATACAAATGAAGAACATAAATTAACTACAATATACATATTTTGTGCTGAAACAGTACACATTCGTTGGTCTGGATCATCATCTCCCACACATATATACACAATTGGTGTCAGTTTATATTAAGATAAAAAATCGTTAAACTTTATTGTATAGGCTTTAATCTTCTCCACTCTCCAACTTTTCAACCATCCATATCATTGAATATCTGATGATATATAAAAGTACTCAGGTAAACAGACAACTTTTTTATTTTTTGGAAGCAAAAAACACAAAAGAGATTAATATCAAAGTTGAAGTGATATTATCTAAAATAACAATAAATACATATTCTTTATTCTTCAAGCAGAGACTTATTATATTTTGTTACCTGAAAATTAATTGTTATATAAACTACTTTAGCAATACATTCAACTAAACAGTATAAAACACTTATGCAATAAAATATATCAAAATATTGCTTAATATAATGTGATTTCAAATATTATAGTTTAACTTTTTTATGACTACAAGTATATACCTGGACTTCATATAAAGTTATAACAGTCTTTTAAACATTTTTCAATTGCATCCTTTTTATTTTTAATTACTAATTTGGAAGCTTCACATTTTTCACATTGTAATATAAATTGATTTCTAACTATAAAATGTTATGTAAGTAGATCTTACCTAGTGGAGTTATTTGCCTTACTGGAATACAGTTTTTTCCCTAATCCAAGATTTATCCATGCCTGTAAATTTTTATGTACTCTCTAGCTCTATGATGGAATGAAGCTAACACTTATGTTGTTAAATGTAAAATAATTATCTTTTTCAAGTTAAAGTCGAATGTGTAAAATAATCCATTATTTCGCTCTTAATTTTATAGGTTTCTGAGTGTAAAAGAAACTATGTTTTTTTTTTCTTTTATATCAATGTCCCATCTTTTCTTTCCAAACATTGTGATTTATAGAATGTTTTTTTTTAATATTCTTAGAGATAATCCCTTAATTACTTGTTGATTATAGAATGTTTTTTCAAACTTCTTAGAGCTAATCTCTTAAATATAAAACCTTTATTAGTTATATATATATATATATATATATATATATATAACTAATAAAGGAAATAATAAATATCCATATATATATATATATATATATATATATATTACTACTGGATATTTTTATTTCTTCTTTTAAGGTGTAAATAAAATGAACTTTTAAAAAAATCTTTTCTGATTTTTTTAAAAATATAAACCACACTTTTTAAATTTATTTCTAAATTATACAGTTTTTGATTTTTTTTATTAATATGAACTTATCTTGTCCTAATCTACTCAAAAACATACACATTTTATAATTTCTTCACAAGTTACAGCAGTAAATTTACACCAGTATGGAATTACCTAAGTTCCTAATTACAAATGTAAATATAAATTTTGCTCATAACAATTACACCATTATTAATTTTATAATATATCAAAATTAATATACTTGAATTAATATTTATTAAATAGCATAATCCTGAGTAATTTTTTGTAATAATATAATTTTGGTCTCATTTTAAATTTTCAAGTATTTTTTAATTGATTATTTATTTTTTAACTATTTAGTATAAATATTTTTTCAACTCTAAGCATTAATGAGTTTCCTGTTTAAGTGAGTAAGTATAAAAACACATTCTCATATAATAATTATGTATATAGTTATAAGAGATTTGAACTCATACTTTCAAGCTCTTTATAGCTATCCATTTAGAATCTATATATTTGGGTGTTTTTGTTTATTTTAATAATCATAATCACTTTATCATTTGGCAAGGATTGTTATCAAGCCATTAGAATATCACATTATCACTTTGTTATGCTTACACAAGTTATTAAAGTTTAGGAACATATCTACTAACTACTATTACTACTACTATTACTACTACTACTACTACTACTACTACTACTGCTGCTGCTGCTACTGCTGTTATTATTATTACTACTGCTATTATTATTATTATTATTATTATTATTATTATTATTATTATTATTATTATTATTATTATTATTATTATTATTATTATTATTATTATTATTATTGCTAGTATTATTAGTCTTAGTATAATACAGTGGTAAAACTCTCCATATAGTAGTGCCACTCAATGCAAACCATAGTAATCAAAGAATGCAAAAAGGTTAGTGCATAAAATTCATATCTAGTGCCTACTTATTCAATATCTCTAGACTAGGTTCTAGCCTGTGGATTTAATCATTGTGGAGCCTTCAATATTAGAGCACTGCACCTAGAAATACAATCTAATGCAAATCTCCAGCAAACACTTTTTACCTTATTATCTAACTATAAGACTTTGTGTCCAAAATAAAAAAAAAACCACAATAATGTTTACAATTCAAGGTCATTAGTCTGTATAGTTATATAAATCTGAAATCAGTTCAGCATCCATACATTTTGGTGTCTTTGTTTTTTTAATAACCATAGTCACCATAATCTTATTAGAAATGATTGATATTAAACTATTAAAAACTACCTGATTACCATTGTTTATGCTTATGCAAGCTGTTTAACACAGAAAGAAACATATCCATACAATAGCACCACTCAGTGCAGACAATGGTAATTATGGATACAAGAAGGTCTGTGCATAAAATCCCTATCTAGTGCCTACTCATCCATTATCCTCAGGATAGTTTCTAGCTTTACCAGCTTGTGCAAGCATGGATATTGGGGATCTTGTGATATTTTGTGGTTTAATACCAATCCTTCTCAATAGGATTATAGTGATTGTGGTTATTGAACAAAGACAGCAAAAAGTAGGTATTCTGAACTGAGATTATTGTATTTTAATTTTCGACTCATAATTTTATAGTTAGATATGATATGAAAGATGGTTTCTGGAGGGTTGCATAAGATCTTTAAGACAGTGCTCTCAGATCCAATGATTCTCTCTGATGAAAACCACAGGCTTGAAACTAGTCTGAGAATATTGGATACATAGGCAGTAGTTGGGGATTTTATGCATTGCCCTTCTGCATCCATCGATTAAACTGGCTTGCATTGAGTGCTGCCACTGTATAGAGATTTTTGCCTCTGTGTAAAACAGCTTGTGCAATCATAAAGAATTGTGGTCACATAATTTTTATGGTTAAATATCATTCTGATCAATAGTATTATAGTGACTGGATATTAAAGAACCCAAAACACCAAAAAGTATGGATGCTGAACTGAATTCAGATCTATAAAACTGTACAGCCTAATTAGCTTGAATTGAAAATATTATTGTGTTTCAGTGGGTACTTAAAGCTTTATAATTAGATAATAAGGTAGAAGTTGGCTGCTGGAGGATTGCATTGGATCTTAAGGTCTAGATGTGGTGTGCTCAGAACCAAAACTTCTCACTGATGAAAGATACAGGTTAGAAACTAGTCTGGGGATATTGGATGAGCAGGCACTAGATGGGGATTTTATACACTAATATTTTTGCATCCATTGAATTCTCTGGTTTACATTGAATGTCATTACTTACAAGAAAATTTTGCTCTGTGTTAAACAGCTTATATAAGCATAAAGAGTAGCGATTATGTTACTCATAATGTAATACTAATAATATTTCCTTAAATATCATTTCGTATTATTTATTATTTAGCATGCGTCTTTTATAGCTTTAAAAAAATATTAATTTAATAAATAATTTCATAGAAAAGTAACTTTTATTTGCAGTAATTAGCTTGTCCTGTATTTTTATATTTACATTTCTCTATATATAGTTGTTTTGTGCATAAATAGCCTTCCATTTAAAGTAGTTTAGTTTAATTTTAAAAGTCGTATCTTTAATTTTAATGAGTTTTATTAATATATATATATATATGTTAAAATGAAGATTTGCACGGGTTAAATATATAAAATACATATTTTGCGGGTTCATCCGTGTTAAAAACTTTTAATATTAATATACTGAAGTTTCGACTTGGTCACACAAGCCGTCCACAGATTTATAAAAGGTAGAGAGACGGTTGTAGAGACGCTACAAACACCCGTACAACCGTCTTTCTACCTTTTATAACTCTGTGGATGGCTTGTGTGACCAAGTCGAAACGTCAGTATATTAATATTAAAAGTTTTTAACACGGATGAACCCGCAAAATATGTATTATATATATATATATAATGGTTTTTTTTTTATATAAATTAATTCATATCTGTTTTCATGTGGGGTTTTAATTTGGGAGAAAACTATATATAAATGTCAGATACTTATAAAAATAAATATCTATTAAATAATAATAAATTGATCAGTAGGCAGAAATAAATTATTTATGAAAGTGTTATTGGAATAGACGGAAGAAAAATAGTAATTACTATAAATTATTTCTAATATTTATTATTAAAACAGATGTCACATTTTGATTTAAATTATTAATTAGTAGATTATTTCAATTTATTTCTAATCATCACTCATCATACTAGTTGTCACAATCTGTTCTAGATTATATAATAGTTTGTATTAATTTTTCTTTTCTTTTTATTTCATTTTACTGTAATTTATTAATTGGTAGTTAGCATTCTTGACTTTTATCAAGGTATAATTGGCAATATGTTTTTGGTATAATAATTCTTTTAAATAACTTTTTTTTAAAGTTCCAGCTTAAAATTTAGTGTTCAGTGAAGTCAGTTTTTTTAATCTGATCCATTTTTTTTTTTTAGTCATGCATCATTTTAATGATTTACTTCTGTAAGCAGTGGTAATACTAAACTGCAAAACTTATTCACGTAAACATAAAGACTAGTGATTGGTTAATTAGTTTTAGATTCCAATGATCAACATTAACTCCAACTGATTTAAAGCTAACTTAAAGCATTTATTTATTTTTGAATGAAGACTAGTGATTGGTTAATTAGTTTTAGATTCCAATGATCAACATTAACTCCAACTGATTTAAAGCTAACTTAAAGCATTTATTTATTTTTGAATGAATTATGAAAAAGCAAAGTAAATAAGAAAAAAAAAAGTATTACCTTTGTTTTGTACAAATGTTAACAAATATATTTCACAGCATAGACATAAATAAATTGAAAAAAAAATAAAGGAGACTATACTTACAAAAGAAAAAAACTAAACAAATATTGGTATAATAAGACAAATATTTGTTTATCATCATCATCATTTTAATCCATTATCCATTCATGGCAAGATAAATATCTATCCAAATTCAATCCACCTCTGAATCTCTAGCATCTTTTTTACATCAGTCCAGCTCCATTTCTTATTTGTTCTATTCATTTTATACATGTCTCTCTTTTCTAGAATTTTTACAATCTCTTAGAATCAAGTTTAATATTTTAATTGTTCATCTATTATTATCTTTTGGAATTACTTTTAAGACCCAATTCCACTTCAGTTTTTAATTTATCGATGATGTCAGAGACAACTGGCGTTCACTCATACATGTATTTCGTTTTCAATGTCTTCTTCTTACTTTTAACATGCATCTCCCACATTTCATAGATTAGTCTGCAGTCTCTAAAATTGTTTTTATTAAGTGTCCAAAACTCAGATCCATAAGTCTGAACTGATAAAACAAGTTTATTAAAAACATTTCTTTTCAAACACATAGTCATATTTTCTTTTAATATTATTATTTCTAACAAAGCACTCCAACAAAGGTTAATAGTAAGATAAATTTCATCCATGTTCCTCTCTGTGGTAATAACTTGACGAACATATTCATAGTTATTAACTTCCTCTAACTCATCATTATTAATCTTTATTTTTTCTCTTTGGAGAAATTGAACATTATTTTAGTCCATTTAACAACCTTTAATCCTATTTTCATACTTTTATCTGATAAATCTTGCAACATTTTCTGAAGTTGTAAATCATTATTTGCAAAAACAAATACATCATCTGCAAAATTTAGGTGACAGAAATAATCTTCATTTACTTTTATTTCCTTAGATTTTCATTTTATCAACAATATACTTCTTGCAAAATTGCTATGAAAAGCTTTGGAAATAGGGAGTTATTCTACTGTATATTTTTCTCGATGTTTATCTTGCTAGTATCATTATGTAATCTAATTGTTGGTGCAGCATTTATATAAATATTGTTCAAAATAACACATTATCTTGGATCTATAGCTTCATGATCCAATTCTTTAATCAATGAAGAAATGCTTATAGAACCAAATACTTTTTCATAATCTATAAATTCAAAGCACAATGACAACTCATATTCATTGGTCCTTTCTATATTTTTCTCAATACACAGTCCACTGTAGTAAACCCAATTTTAAATCCAGCTTGTTATTTTGGTTGGTTAAATTCCAATGTTTGCTGTAGACAAGTTGTAGTTATGTTGGAAATGTCTTTATATACAACTGTTGTCGTCTTTATCACCTTTTAAAAATATTGTTAATATGGCATTCTTCCAATCATCTAGTACAACTTTATCATTTAGGCATTTGGTTATATAATTTTAAGAAAAAAATGTTTCTTCACCTGCCTGCTTTTTTTAATACATTTATTATAATTTCATCATTTCCTGAAGCTTTTTGCTTCTCCATAAGTTTAGTAGTATTTCTTGTACCATTTAAACTTCTGGGCAATTTAAAAGATATAGTAGTTGTAGAAAGTATTTTACTTGTTTTTATTGCTATATAATTCATGATATAACTATTCAAAACATTTCATGTTGTTATCACTATATTTACTATTTGTTCTATTTTTTTCTTATTACAGAAATAAGTCTCATATCAATCTCAAAATGTTGTTTTACACTCTTGAGATTTTTATTCTTTTTCATATCTTTCCTTTCTAGTTTTCACTTATACTTCTTATATTTTTATCAACCCTTTTACAAATAATTTTACAAAATTAAATATATTCAATCCATTTTAATGCATATTTTTTTCATATTCCTTCTTTTCTTCATAAATTGTCTTGGCTTAGTACAAACTTTACTTGTATCAATCACTGTTTTTTTGTAGCAGATATATTTGTTGCAGTTTTTAAATGTTTATCAGTTATCTTTCTATTGATTTCATTCAAATCTGAAACATGTTCAATATCTGTGAATATTTAAAAACCCTTTGCAAGTTGAAATTTAAATTCACTGGAATGTTTTTGAAGATTAGGAATATCAAATGTGAATATTGTTTTTCTTTATAATTTTTGTTTCTCTTGTTTTGCATTAACATTTATTTTACATTTCACTAATCGATAATCACTTTCTGTGCTAGCTTTATTAAGTACATTACATTTTTGAAATGTAATTTTTCTGTTAGTCAAAACATAATCCAAATATTCTATACATTCATTTATATGCTTCTACATCAATATCTGTTTAACATTTTTCTCAAAGAAAGAATTTATAATACAATGTTTTTCTTTTTCAGCAAACTCTACAAATTCCATGTCTTCCCTCATTTCTATCATTATAACTACATTCATTTACAACACATTCATATTTTAATTGATTACTATTTCTATCATTACAGCCTCCATAAAAATGTTAAAATGTTTGACTGCTCAAAAGCCTTTTGTACCTATATGAAAATATTATCTACTTTTTTATCACAATGAAAACTTGTTAGGGCTCAAATACAATTGTCTGCTTTTGGTATCTACCATTACATTGAATAACTAATCTTGCCTCTTTATCTATGACATCATAAATCACAACAATATTTTTGTCATTTTTTATTTATAATGAATCATAGTTTGTACTTCCAATATTTATGTTTTTTTTTGTAATACACTATAGGTCCACTTTTAAATAAATTGCATTTTCTCCTTTTTTTAACTTCACAAAATCCAATAATAATATACCATTTAATATTACATGACTATTCTTCAAATTCTTACAATCTTCCTTCACTTAAAAGTGATATAAGTTTGTAAATACTTAAATGAAAACTTATCAAATTACAGCCAGGATCTTCAATCAAAAGGTTATTATCTCTCTCTATCATTGGCCACCAACTGCTGACTTGGCTGGTGATGTTACAACCTCCATAAATAAGGAGACTGATTTATTTTTTTGTTTATCGTGATTGTAAATATTTATTAAAATATCATTTATTCATTATTCCTACAAGATAACTCAACTTATATTTCAGTTAAAAGCTATAAGGCAATCGATGAGAAAGACTACAATGTTTTTTGAGCTTAAACTCAGAGGAATATAGTCAATAAATACACTATTCTGGATAATGCATATTCTGGATAATCCATGTTGCTATACTATATGAATAATCACATAGTAATAACAGCTGCAATGGCAAAAAGGATGGAGGGATCTTAAGAATTTTTATGCCCGATTTCTATATTCCTTAAAGAATGAAATGGTCCCTTTTGAGTTAACAACAATTTTCTTTATGCAGCCTTAAATTTTCAATAATTAAATTTTAAGCAAATATAAAATTAATTACAAATTAAAAAAAAAATTAAGTAATACAACTCTCTATACACTATTATTATTATGATTGTTATTATTATATGAGTCATTTTATTTTTATAGATATTCAAAGTGTTTAATTTAATCATTGTTATTATTTGAAATTATTAACTGAAAGGATATCCTTTGATTCCTCTTGAAGGCCTTAAAGGAACTGATCAGGGCAAATTCCTAATGTCCACTCCATATGTTCTTGGTGTTGCAGCTCTTATTACTATGTGATTATTCATATAGTTTATGAACAAGGATGGGCTTCTCACCAAGACGCATTAGCCAGCATGGTGAGTTTATTGGCTTATTAACTGTGAGTTTAAGATCTATAAACACCATGGTTTTTTCTCAATTGCCTGATAAGTCACAATGAATGTTTGTGTAAATGATAAATATTTTTTCTAATAGATATAAACAATCATGACAAACAAAAATAATTCATGGTTGTTATTCCCAAGAGACAGTAAAGTCACCAAACTAAAGAACATTATTGGATTTTGGGAAATTAAAAAAAAAAAAAAGATGAAGAGACAATTGATGTAAAAAGTGGACATGTACTCTACTAAAAAGGCACACATATTGAAAATACAAGTGGAGTAGGATTTATTATAAATAAAATGTGTAAGAACAACATTATGGACATTGTTGGTGTATCAGATAAAAAGGCAAGATTAGTTATACAATTAATAGCAGATACCAAATGCAGATAATTCAGGTTTATGCCACAACAATTTTTCATGGTGATGAAGTATTAGAATATTTTTATATGAATGTACAAAAGAGTTTTGATCAGAGTAAACAACATTTTAAAATTGTTATGGGAGAATAATGCTAGAATTGGCAAACAGAAAGACGAAAGTGTTGTAAGTAGTTTTGGTAATTGTAATAGAAATGAGAGAGGACACAAATAAAATTATTATACTATAAATTTTTTTGGAAAAAATGTTAAAAGGAAATGGAAGCATCCAAATAAATGTACAGCAGAATTGGATTATATTTTGACTAACAGAAAATACATGTTTCAAGAATTAACATTCTTAATAAATTTAATACAGGAAGTGTCATTAATTAGTAAGATGTGAGATATGTGTTAATGCAAAACTAGAGAAATAAAAATTCTTAAGAATTACAATATTTACAAGTGTTATTCCTAAACTTCAGAAACATTCTAATGAATTCAAATAAGAACTTATAAACCTGTTTCAAGTATTAGTAAATTTTGAACATGATTCAGATTTGAATGAAATTAAGAAGAAATTAATGGATATACTTTTTAAAATTGCAACAAAGACATCTGGTAGAAAGAAGCAGCAATTGACCAATAAAATTTCTGTTGAGACTAGAGAATTTATGAAGAAAAGAAGGAATATTAAAGTATACAAAAATGATGCATTAAAAAGAATTGAATACATCAAAATAGTAAAATGGTGTGAAAAAAAGTTGAAAATGATTTAAAAAATTATAACTGTAAACTAGCAAAAAAATCTGTACAAAAGAATTAAAGTATCAAGAGTGTAAAACAACATTTTGTTACTGGTAGCAAATTTATATATGTAATAAGTAAAAAAGATAGAATTATTACTAAAAACAGAGATAAGATCATGAAATGTGTAGAAGACTTCTATCAAGAATTATATAATAATAAAGAACAAGCACCTCCTATATCCATTATATCTTCCAAATTGCCCAGAATTTTAAATAAAGTAGTGAGATATGCAATTAATTTTATGAAGAAAGAGAAAGCTCCAGGTAATGTTGGAATTATAATTGTTATATTAAAAAAAGCAGGTGAAGAAATAGAAAAGAACACAGCAAAGTTATACACCAAATGTCTAAGTGATAAAGATGTAAAAGATTATTGGCAGAATGCAGTATTAATATTAATAATTAAAAATGGTGATAAAGAAGATATCAGAAAGTACAGATGTATCAAACTTTTATCAGTTTTAAACAAAATTTTTAACAAGATAATTATAACTTGCCTACAGAAAACATTGGATTTCTAACTACCAAAAGAACAAACTGAATTTAAAAGTGGTTTTAGTACAGTAGTTCATATCCAGGTATTGAGAGAAGTTATAGAAAGGACAAATGGATATGAATTGCCATTATGTTTTGGATTTGTAGATTATGAAAAATATTTGATTCTATAAACATTTCTTCAGTGATTAAAGCATTGGATTATCAAAGTATAGATCCAGGATATTGTCATATTTTAAAAAATATTTATAAAAATGCAACATCAAAAATTATATTACATAATGATACTATGAAATTCAACATTGAGAAGGGTGTAAGACAGAGTGACTCTATATCTCCAAAACTTTTTACAGCAGTGCTGCAAGAAGTATTTTATGGATTAAAATGAGAGATTAAAGTAATGAAATAAATGGAGATTACTTAAGTCATTACATTTTGCAGATAATCTAGTTGTTGGAAATAATGCTTTAGAACTGCATGAAATGTTGCAAGAGCTATTAGATGAAAGTGGGACAGTAGAACTAAAGATAAATATTAAAAAGTCTAAAGTAATGTTCAATGGACTTTTTCAAAATGTGAAAATAATGATTGATTATGATGAGTTAAAAGAAGTTAACAGCTACAGATATTTGGCCTGATTATTAATACAGATGGAAACATAATCAATGAAATTAATCATAAAATTAAAGTTGGTTGGAGTACTTTTGGTAGAAATAACTTGATACTAAAAGAAAATATGCCTATATATTTGAAAAAGAAGGTTTTTGATAAATGTGTTTTACCAGTTCTTACTTATGCATCTGAGACTTGGGTACTTAATAAAAAAGCAATACAGAAACTTCAGACTTCTCAGAGAAGTCTGGTGAGATGCATGTTAGGAATAAGAAGAAGAGATTGAAAACACAATATCTGGGTAAGAGAACAAACAGGTTTTACTGACCACATTAAAAAAATAAAAGACTAAAGTGAAGTTGGGCTGGACATATTGCTAGAAGAGATGATAATAGATGGACAATTGAAATCTTAAACTGGATTCCAAGAGATTGTAAAAGATCCAGAAAAAGACCACATGAGAGATGGATGGGTGTATACCATATAATACTAAATTATCTATGCACTTTACTACTGTTTCACAATGCTTTATTTACCATCCTCTTTTACAGTTTACAGTTTTGATTGCCTCAGCAATCTTCTTCAGGACTTATATATCTCTTAACTTCAACTGTAAAAGAGGGTGGAAAATAAAGCATTGTGTAACAGTAGTAAATAAAGTTTATGGATGATTTTGTATTACATGGTATACATTTGGTGATGCAATAAGAAAGTGTAGTTATGGATGGATGGAATAAGAAAATGTGCATGGATGATGTGTTTAAGGGAACCTAAACATCAGAGAAGATAGACTGAACTTGAAGAGATCTTCATCCTGCAGTGGATTGATAATGGTTGATAATGATGATGATATATATCTATATACAAACAAGCATGATATATATTTTTATAATATCTTCTATATTTAATACATGCTTGAAGCAATAATAAAGCCTAAAGTAAATTGAATACTGTTTGTAAAAGTTTTCACACATTTGCCCAAGTATATATTTATGCATTAATACGATAAACAAATTATTTAAGATTAAAGCTTTTTAAAGAACACATTGTGGGTGTTATTTATAAACCACTTGCTTATGATATCTATTAGTTAATAGAAGAATTGTTGTAGTATTTTTATATACCATAGTGATGAAAACGCTTATAAACCATTAACTTTTTTTTATTTTTTGCTTTCAATTACCTTAATGGAATAAAAAAAAAACAGAAATAAGTCTATGAAAATATAGTTAGAAAAAAAGAGAAATTGTAATAGATGGTCTAGAAAATGAAATTATCTTTTAAAATTTGAAGCAAAATTAAATTTATTACACCATATATATATATATGATCAACAGACGGCGTTTTTACCAAAAACACGATCAATCGTTTGTTTACATAAACGATCAAAGAGTCAGAATTAACTATCTCTTTCGTTTTAGCCCACTTTCAGATCAGCTGATTTCAAGCTATTTTGCTATCATCAGTGAAAGACAGAGCCAAGAAACTAGATCTAAAAACTGACTCCAAGTGTTTATGCATAAACACTTGGAGTCAGTTTTTAGATCTAGTTTCTTGGAGTCAGTTTTAGATCTAGTTTTTTGGCTCTGTCTTTCACTGGTGATAGCAAAATAGCTTGAAATCAGCTGATCTGAAAGTGGGCTAAAACGAAAGAGATAGTTAATTCTGACTCTTTGATCGTTTATGTAAACAAACGCTTGATCGTGTTTTTGGTAAAAACGCCATCTGTTGATCATAAATACAAGCGTCAGCAGGTTTTAATGTGATTAAAACTTGTCTTTGTTTTTCATATATATATATACCAAATGTCTAAATGATAAAGATGTACCGGAAGATTGGAAGAATGCAGTAATAATATTAATATTTAAAAAAGGTGATAAAGAAGATATTAGAAATTACAGACCTATCAGCCTTTTATCAGTTTTATATAAAATTTTTACCAAGATAATTACAACTCGTCTACAGAAAACTTTGAATTTCCACCAACCAAGAGAACAAGCTGGATTTAAAAATGGTTTTAGTACAATAGATCATATCCAGGTATTGTTAGAAGTCATAGAAAGGACAAACGAATATGAGTTGTCATTATGTTTTGGATTTGTAGATTATGAAAAGGCATTCGATTCTATACACATTTCTTCAGTGATTAAAGCATTGGATCATCAAGGTATAGATCCAGGATATTGTCATATTTTAAAGAATATTTATAAAAATGCAGCAGCAACAATTAGATTACATAATGATACTGGAAAAATCAACATTGAGAAAGGTGTAAGACAAAGTGACTCCATATCTCCAAAACTCTTTACAGCAGTGCTGCAAGAAGTATTTTGTGGATTAAAATGGGAAACTAAAGAAGTGAAAGTAAATGGAGAGTATTTAAGTCATTTAGATTTCGCAGATGATGTAGTTGTTTTTGCAAATAATACTTCGGAGCTGCAGGAAATGTTGCCGGAGTTAGCAGATGAAAGTAGAAAAGTAGGACTAAAGATAAATGTTAAAAAGACTAAAGTAATGTTTAATCGATTTGCTCAAAATATGAAAATAAAGATTGATTATGAACAATTATAAGAAGTTAACAGTTACAAATACCTTGGTCAGATTATTAATACAGATGGAAACATAATGGAGGAAATTAATCATAGAATTAAACTTGGTTGGAGTGCTTTTGGTAGAAATAACTTGATACTAAAAGGAAATATGCCTATGTGTTTGAAAAGAATGGTTTTTAACAAATGTGTTTTACCAGTTCTTACTTATAGATCTGAGACTTGGACACTTAATAAAAGAGCAATACAGAGACTTCATACCACTCAAAAGAGTATGGAGAGATGTATGTTGGGAGTAACAAGAAGAGATCGAAAATGCAATGTATGGGTAAGACAACAAACAGGTGTTACTGACCTTATTGAAAAAATTAAAAGATTGAAATGGAGTTGGGCTGGACATATTGCTAGAAGAAATGATAATAGATGGACAATTGAAATTTTAAACTGGATTCCAAGAGATTGTAAAAGACCCAGAAAGAGACCACATGTGAGATGGATGGATGAAATAAGAAAATGTGCAGGGGTGTTGTGGAGAAGAGAAGCTAAAGATTGGAGAAGATGGATTAAACTTGAAGAGACCTTCATCCTGCAGTGGATTGATAATGGTTGATGATTTTTTTTTTTTTTATATTATATATATATATATATATATATATATATATATAGCTATTTGTATATTCTCTTACAATCATCATCATCATTTTTTACCATTATTAATTCATTGTTCGATAAATGTCTCTTTAAGTTTCTGCAATACAGAATCACTCTTTTTTATAGCACCCAATAAAATCCTTCTTTTATATACCCATATCACATATGATCTTTTTCTAATGTTAAGATCCACTTTAAGATTTCAACAGTTTATCTATTATTAACTTCTATAGAATATGTATATTCTTTGACTATCCATCTATTGTTACAACCTGTATCAACATAGTCTATTTTTTAATTGTTCATCTGATATTATCTCCTATAACAATATGCCCATCCTTGATCCAATTCAGTCCCTTAATTCTTTCAATGTTGTCAATTATTTCCTATGTTATTTTATACATATATTTCATTTATGACCTCTTCTCTATATGCCCACATACATCTATTTATTTCATTGCATAGTCTGAAAACTAATTTTCTCATCTGTTAAATGTTTAAATTTTAGATCCATAAGTAAAAACTAATAAAACACATCTATTAAACACTCTTATATTTAATCCCATAAGAATATTTTTTAATAATTTCTATTAAAATCATCCTAGTTTAATTGTATGATTACCTTCATCAATCATTAACGTCTAATCCATGTCTGCCAATATTTATTATTTTCTAGAAAAAAACATATTGAATGTTACTTTAATTTTATTAATATTTATGTTTAGTCTTTCTCTCTTGCTTTCATCTAATAGCTGTTGTGATATTTTTTGAAGCTCTATAACATGATTTAAAAAAAAAAAATCACATTATCTACAAATTTAAATGTCTTAAACAATTTTCAGTTATTTGTTATTTCTTTAGTTGCTTGTTTTAATTCATAAAATGGTCGTTGACAGTATGTTGTAAATGTTTTGAAGATATGAATGTATTCCATCATATAATTCATATCACTATTAATAATCTAAATGTTACTATGTAATATAATTAACACTGCTGTATTTTAATACATATTTTTCAGTGTATAATTATATCCTAAGTCAATTCATAGTAGGCCCAAGTTTTGATAACTGTGAAAATGCTTATAAAATCAAATGTTTTTATATAATATCTAAATCTAAACCATAATGGTAGCATAGATTTATTCACTTTCTATAACTTCCCCCAATACTTAAATAAAATTCAGACTGTAAAATCTATTTCTATATACATTTTGGTTTTTGCTTTTTTGATAAGTTTAAATCTAAAATTTGCATTTGATAAATTATAATTATCATATAAAAATTTTGTATAAAACTGAAAAAAATATGTAATTTTTAATGTATTCATAAGCTTATATAACCTTTCCATGTTTCAGTGTTTGCAACATACCCTAGTTGTAGTTTTAGTTAATAGATCAACATTTTATATTAATGTTAAATCATTTATTCTCCATTATGAATAAATGAATTGTGCTTGATTTATTAAAAATAGAACTTTACAAAAAAAAAAAACATTGTTGGAAAGGTGAGAAGATTGAAGCCTATCCAATAAAGTTTAAGAGATTGCTATCTTAATATAAGCCAAGCTTATTGTTGTATATGTGTGGGAAATTATGATCTGGGCCAAATGATGAGTACTGGTCCTGCATGAAATATATATATATTGATGATTATTTATCTTTTTTACATAAATATGATGATGAATATGGTCCTGCATGAAATATATATATATTGATGATTATTTATCTTTTTTACATGTGCATGAGTGTGTGGGTCAGTGGTTTGAGATTGAGTGAAAGATAATCATGGATTGAAAATCTTAAGTTCAAATTACTTTAGTTAATATAGTAAACATCCAGTAAACTAAATGAGTTACTTACATCTTAAGCCAATAAACATCACATGGCTACCACCTCATATGCTTGTGTATAACTGTTGTTAAAACAGTCAAAACTCACTATATGTATTGCCACACACAGCAAGCTAGTGTAATCTAAGTGCAGTGCTCTCATTTCCAAGGCTCTCATTGTTGAAGGCCACACGCCAGAAACTAGTCTGGGATATTGGATGAGTAGGTGCTAGATGGGAATTTTATGCACAAGCCTTTTGGAATCCATTGATTACTCTAGCTTGCTGTGTGCGGCAATACATATAGTGAGATTTGCCTGTTTTACTTACATCTTAACAATATTTGTTTATTAAAAAATCCAATTAAAAATAAAATAATACAATTTTGTTGAATAAACTTTATTTTTTAAACCATATGAAAATATTGTTAAGTCATCACAAAATACAAAATGATACACTGTCCTAATGTTTAAAATTGTATTTATAATTATTTAATTACCACTTTTTTTCTGTACTCCAGTGCTTAACAGAATGTAATGATCACAGATTACAACATTTTAACTTCTATTTTTAAAATGAAAACATATTTCAATATTTAAACAAATAATAATCAACCCATTATGAATGCAATGTACTCTATATTAAATCAATATTGTTTTTTGTGAATATGAGGAAACTCTCGATCGAAGATACAAAATATAGGCTTTGAAAAATAAAAATGGCCATCTTATCTTTGTACCTAAATTTAAGTATATAGGCCAATCTAAAGTATCTTTGAATGAATGCTTTACAAAGTCTATATATTGTGTCTTACATTGAGAGCTTCCTCACATTAAACAAAACATTAATGATTTAATATGGTTGTACAATGTGTGTTTAAAGGATTGATTACCTTCTGTTTAACCTTTAAATTGATATCTACTTTAGTTACAATTTTTACAATTTATGGATAAAAGTCTGGTAATTATTATCTAAAATAATGACATTCCACGATGCAGAGCTCATAATCATACAATTAATCATCAGTATTACCATAGCACTTTATCAGTAATTGGGTACATATTATTGCTTAGTAATTTGGGAAATAGCTTGCTAACAATTAATTTTATTTCTTCATTTGCTTTTTAAAAATATTAATAATAATTTCAGCACTTCCTAGAACCGTTACTTATATATTTTACTGTACGTCTTACCTCACCTCTTCACTTGAACTGTTTTGCAGATTAGAAGATTTAATAATTGTGGCAATTATTTTATCTCTGTGTTTTTATTATTATGTAATTCTTTGTAGAACTCTCCAAATATTTCATGATAATTTACCTCCTTTTCATAACAGATTTATAGTTTTTTTTTTTTTTATTGCTATAACAGATTTTCGTCTAAACGTATTAAATAAACTTTTGTACCCTATATTTAACGCTTGCATAGTAAAGTCAACGTTACGTATTTGTAAACAATAAAACAAATATATACATATAAATAATAAACAGAAGTATGTACATGTATATCTATGTGTGTATATATATATATATATTTAAAAAATAAAACATTTGCAAAGAAGCACAACTGTTGTTAAATGCATCTGTGCACTTAGTTTTATTTGTATTTTGTTTTCTTGGAAGATCGTAACGGCAACTCATCCTTTTTTTCTTACAAATGCTTAACAAGTATTGTCAGAGGTGCAAAGTAATTACGACTCCTCTGTCATTTATCTGGAAAAAAAAAAACAACATAAAATATAACTATATTTTATAAGTTTAATATTCTCTGGCAAGCAATAAAATATTTCGTTTTTATATTACTTGTATTCTTTTTTACACACTGTCGCTCTCTAACTATCTATTTATCCATCTATCTATCTATTCATGATCTATTATCTATCCATCTATCCATCAATCAATCTGTCCAACCATCCATCCATCCATCACTCTATATCTATCTATCTATCTATCTATCTATCTATCTATCTATCTATCTATCTATCTATCTATCTATCTATCTATCTATCTATCTATCTATCTATCTATCTATCTATCTATCTATCTATCTATCTATCTATCTATCTATCTATCTATCTATCTATCTATCTATCTATCTATCTATCTATCTATCTATCTATCTATCTATCTATCTATCTATCTATCTATCTATCTATCTATCTATCTATCTATCTATCTATCTATCTATCTATCTATCTATCTATCTATCTATCTATCTATCTATCTATCTATCTATCTATCTATCTATCTATCTATCTATCTATCTATCTATCTATCTATCTATCTATCTATCTATCTATCTATCTATCTATCTATCTATCTATCTATCTATCTATCTATCTATCTATCTATCTATCTATCTATCTATCTATCTATCTATCTATCTATCTATCTATCTATCTATCTATCTATCTATCTATCTATCTATCTATCTATCTATCTATCTATCTATCTATCTATCTATCTATCTATCTATCTATCTATCTATCTATCTATCTATCTATCTATCTATCTATCTATCTATCTATCTATCTATCTATCTATCTATCTATCTATCTATCTATCTATCTATCTATCTATCTATCTATCTATCTATCTATCTATCTATCTATCTATCTATCTATCTATCTATCTATCTATCTATCTATCTATCTATCTATCTATCTATCTATCTATCTATCTATCTATCTATCTATCTATCTATCTATCTATCTATCTATCTATCTATCTATCTATCTATCTATCTATCTATCTATCTATCTATCTATCTATCTATCTATCTATCTATCTATCTATCTATCTATCTATCTATCTAATCTATCTATCTATCTATCTATCTATCTATCTATCTATCTATCTATCTATCTATCTATCTATCTATCTATCTATCTATCTATCTATCTATCTATCTATCTATCTATCTATCTATCTATCTATCTATCTATCTATCTATCTATCTATCTATCTATCTATCTATCTATCTATCTATCTATCTATCTATCTATCTATCTATCTATCTATCTATCTATCTATCTATCTATCTATCTATCTATCTATCTATCTATCTATCTATCTATCTATCTATCTATCTATCTATTATCTATCTATCTATCTATCTATCTATCTATCTATCTATCTATCTATCTATCTATCTATCTATCTATCTATCTATCTATCTATCTATCTATCTATCTATCTATCTATCTATCTATCTATCTATCTATCTATCTATCTATCTATCTATCTATCTATCTATCTATCTATCTATCTATCTATCTATCTATCTATCTATCTATCTATCTATCTATCTATCTATCTATCTATCTATCTATCTATCTATCTATCTATCTATCTATCTATCTATCTATCTATCTATCTATCTATCTATCTATCTATCTATCTATCTATCTATCTATCTATCTATCTATCTATCTATCTATCTATCTATCTATCTATCTATCTATCTATCTATCTATCTATCTATCTATCTATCTATCTATCTATCTATCTATCTATCTATCTATCTATCTATCTATCTATCTATCTATCTATCTATCTATCTTACATTTCGATACTTATCATATCTATTAATGTGAAAATAGAAAAAACAGAGTTGAAATATAAAATGTAGTAAAAAAAAAGTATATATTCAAGGCTTTCGTGTCATATTCATTGTTCGTCTGCTGAGAACTTTTATTTTTTGCTGATTTGAACGTTATTTTACTTCGAGTCATTACATATTCATTTTGAGTAATGTACCATTGCTTTTTCATTTTATTTTTGTGATCATTTCTTTTTTCACACATAATATTAACACTCAGATAACAATTATGTCCATGTTCTCTTTCAAGATTATGAAAGACTGATGAATTAACAGCTTTGAACTTTATCTTAGATTTTCTATACATTGGTGACTGCTGGATCATTCTAGTTCTATTATTTGCTCTGGTCTTACCATAATATACATATGGGCAGTCATATTGCCTGCAGTTTTTAGGACAAAACACATTGGGCCAATCCAATGTTAGAATTTTGTCTTTTGTGTTAATATGCTTGTTTAAATTTATGGGAACTCTGAATATGACATCAAATTTATCATCCAAGCAAATATATTTATTCATTAAAAATATATAACTTGTCAAATGATACACTTTCTGAGCATCATTTATATTGACTGGCTCTTTTTTTTTCACCTATTAGTTTAAATGTTTCATATATCTAGCACCCAGTTATTGAATTAGTATATAAAATATGTTAACGTAAATAAATAATATTTAGTTATTCCATAATGTAATAATGTACTATATTATAAAAGAATTAAGATTTACCATTATATGTCTTATGATAGTTATGAGTTAAAATTTTTAATATTTGTTACTGCAAGAATCAAAAATAAAATGGTTAAATGTACAAATAACAAATAAAGCACAATTTAATAATTATGGTTATATTCTGTTTACAACTTAGCAATGTAATAATATAATTATGGTTATATTCTGACTTAAGACCTCCAAATTTAGACAAGAATCAGATGTGTGTTTATAAAATGAATGAGGAGCAAAAGTACATTTTGCTAAGTTTAAATTCCTGCTTTTAAATTTTTGTCATAATTTTAACATTATATTATTTTCCAAGATCTAATAAGATATAATTAGTGTTACATTATGTCATATAGAATGAATGGTCCATAGTTTGACCACTTCTGGTTTATACCAATGCATCACCTTTTTTTGTAAGATTAATCAGACCTATTTTATATTTGCTTTTCCAGTTTTTATAAGCATGGAAAATCTGACTAATAATATTAAGTAGAAAAAAACTTGTAATCAGACTTAAAGATTATCACAGTCTTATTTGATATGGAAAGTTATTGAACATCAATTTCTACTGATTGTAATGTTGAAATTTAGAAATAATTCATAATTAATATTTACAAATTTGGTATTTCATTATTAATTCCTAAAGATTTTGGAATGAGAAAAAGTAACAATATCTTGGTAAGTTTCAAAAATATCCTTACTAAAAGAGTGTGTTCATTTCTAAAATATAATTTGCATAATTCTATCATATAAATGCTTGATTTTATTCGAAATATCTTTAGGCAAATAGTGAAATAATGGCTTTTTTGATATGTTTTGTTGCAGCCCAACATGTTAATAATTTCCAAAGTTCACAGATATCATTAAAGTCTGTAAAATATATTGTGCGTTTTATCTTTGAAAATTTTGCTACTTCAAATACTGTTTGTATATCCAAAGTGTGTCCATTTGAAGCAGAATTTGAGTATATGTTTTATAGCTATTTCAAACATCTAAAACTATTACATTAGATAAAGGCTATATACTATTCATTTTGAATGTATTTTCTACATTTAGACTATATTTGAATATTATTGTAGTAGAATGATTGAGTTGTATAGATCTTAGTCAAAGCCATGTTACTTTTAATGATTTTTTGCAAGTGAGTTTAATGGATTTTGAGAATTGATTTAATAATCATATTCAAGTTTTTGTTTTTGTTTATATAGTGCCTTTATATAAGTCAACTGTTTATTAAATTAAATTATTTGTTAACTTCAAATAACAGATTAGTTATCAATTAACTTTAAGATATCAGCCTACTATTTTAATTTTATAAGATTTAAGAAATCAAAACATGCAAAACTTTATATATATTGCCACTCAGTGCCAGCCAGAGTAATCAATGGATGATAGAAGGCTTGTCCATAAAATCCCCTTCTAGTGTTTACTCATCCAACATCCCCAGACTAGTTTTTGGCTTGTGGCCTTGGTCAGATTGGCAATACATATAGATATTTGCCTGTTTTAATAACAGTTATAAACAAGCATAAGAAATGGTGATCATGTGACGTTTATTGATTTATAAAATCAAAAAATAGAACCAGAAAGATTTGTATACATTTTTATTTTATTTTAAATAATACAGTGTTTTCTTTCCAATAGCTTTATAAAGTTATTAACCTAAGTTATAATGTTTTACCTATAAAAAAAAATATTGAGAAAAGTTTAGACAGAACAATTAAACATGTTAGTATATGATATGTGCTTTTGTTTAAATTATTATTGTGTTTCCTAATATAGATATGTATATATGGTGTATCAAATATTTTTTTATTTTTTAAATTGATAATGAGTAGAAACAACGAAATTATATTTATGTAAATAATGTCATTTTTTTGTATGATGTTACTAGGAAATGAATGACTAATAGACTAAACAGTTCTCTCTATTAACATTTGCAATACCCTTCTTATTTTAGGTTTAAATGAAGTAAAGAGTGTTCTCTTTTACTTCAAAGCCAACATGTTATAAGGATTTAAACCCATAAATTATTTTATAGGTATGAAAATGAAGAAGACTAGAATCTTCCTTGATATCTTGCAAATAGTAATTCAATATCTTCAGATTTATATGTTTAAAATTACATATCTTTATGGATTTTTAATTTTATAAAGAATATGTTCTTTCTTCATTTTAAATTCAGTTATTGATAATAAGAAAAACAATGTCTAAAATTTAACAATAAAGAGGACTGAAATTTACAATATTTTTGTGAAACATTTATTATACATGATATACGATCAATAAAAATGGTACCCTAACATTTTTGTTGGTCAGATACAAAGGAAAGCTTTATTTCGTTGGAATAGAGTTCATGAATAAGTTTTTCATTTATTATGATTTTAACATCAACATTTCTTCTTATAATTAGCTATATAAATTTAAATATAATCATAGATAAATTATACCATAAATTTATTATTTTTTATCATCTAATAAATATAATAATCAAATGGCTTGTATTTGCTTTTGACTTGTTAAATGTAGGGGATTTGAACACATACTATCAAGCAACCTTCAACTATCCATACTATCTCATACAACTGATACACATGATAGCATACACATATAGAACAGATAAGCAATCACCAATATACATATTTTTTTGCTGATCCAGCACTCATCAGCTGGTCCAGATTATCATCTACCACACAAATATTGCACATTAAGCCTGCATTCTGTGCATCCCTCTTCTATGCATTTAAATGGATATTGTCCTGCACATGAGGGATCAGAGTGACTTGAGGTTAATATGGGTATGACAACAATAGGGTCATTAGGATGGGATTCGGGCAATCTATCATCAGATTTTCAATGGTATGGATGTCTGAAGATTTGGAGGTTGGACTTGATTGAACTCAGTCTATTAAAGTATAATGATGTGCTATCTTAATATATACTGAACACCGATTATATATTGATATATATATATATATAATTATATAACTGAATATTTGTAAATACAGTAACTAAATAATTAAAAAAATTTATCCACTTAGGAGAGCTTTCGATTATCCCAGTAATCTATGTCAACTAAAGCTTTGAAATGCTAACTTTCCCACAATTCCATGATCTTAACGTTTGCTGCTTGCCTGTTAATTAAGTCATGTTTATATTTGTATATTAGTATAGCTTCCTTTATTTTTCTTTTATTGTTATTTTTTTCAATTTGCAATATTTTTATACTGTTAAAATTGAAGACAAAACCATAAATACATGATTTATTATGGTTGTAAAAACAAAGGCTGAAATATTATCTACTACACAATTTTGTTTCAATTTCTGAACATGTTTTAATAATAGCAAGTGTTCTTTAGTTCTTTTTTCCAATGTACATCTAGATTCACCTATATATTCACTGCCACACCTACATATCCATTTATAAATGACACAATTTTTATTTATAACTGAGGTTTTATCTTTGGAATTATTTATTAATTTGTTTAATGTAGGAGGTGTGTAAAATGCAATATCACATAAATCTTTATAAATTTTCCTTATAAACTTTACTTGATAATTTGAAATATATATTGGATTGATATCAATATTTTTTTATTAGCAGGAGAATCAATATTATTATTAAAATTTTAATTTTTATGTTTTGTATTAAAATCTCTAATTACATTATATATGTGATTATAACTGTAGCCAACATTTAACAATTTATTCGAATATATTTCAATATTTTTGCTTTTATCTGATGAATATTTGCAAAGACTATTATTTCTAAATAAGAAGGACTTCAAACTTGCCATTTTGTGCTATTATTAAAACATGTTCAGAAATTGAAACAAAATTGCATAGTAGATAATAATATTTCAGCATCTGTTTTTTACGACCATAATAAATCATGTATTTATGGTTTTGACTTCAATTTTAACAGTGTAAAAATATTGCAAATTGAAAAAAATAACAATAAAAGAAAAATAAAGGAAGCTATGCTAATATACAAATATAAACATGACTTAATTAACATGCAAGCAGCAAATGTTAATATCACAGAATTGTGGGAAAGTTAGCATATCAAAGCTTTAGTTGACACAGATTACTGGGATAATCGAAAGCGCTCCTAAGTGGATACATTTTTTTTAATTATACTGTATTTACAAATATTCAGTTATATAATTAAGTATGTTGCTTTAAAAATACACACATTGAATCATAATATAGTACACACACATACACACACACTCACACACACACACACACCATTTTATTATTATATATTTAATATATATATATATATATATATATATATATATATATATATATATATATATATATATGGGAGATGATATTCTAGACAAACTGATGAGTACTGGTTCAGCACAAAATATGTATATTGGTGTGATTGTTTATATTTTGTCATGTGTATCAGTAGTATGAGATAGTGTGGATAGTTGAAGGATGCTTGAAAGTATGTGTTCAAATTCTCTATATTTACAAGTAAGTTATGAGTATAACAATTCCTGTATTTTAAATTTTGATTTGTTATTCAATTAGAAACTTCAGTGTGAACTGCTGCTTAACACATTTCAATGCAGGAATTCAAATTCTGGTGGGTCATACAGCATTTCTTAATTGGAGAGAGTTTTAAAATTAATAAAATATTTTTTAAAAATATTAATCCTAGTGTAAGGCAAAGGGATACAGTACACAACAGACTTGTCAATTATAGGATAATATGAAATTTCAGTATCCTTGATGTATCCTCTGGATTAAAATATGTATATAGAAAGGTATTGGTCAATATTGGATTCTCAGCTTAGTTATGTCTGTTGAAACTATTTCAAATAGAATGAATGACTTAGTACAGTGAGAGAATGTATGGTATGTAAGATGCTCAGATTGAATTCAATTTTGCTTCTGGAGTTTGAACTACTTAGGAATTTCCAGACAATAACACTATTTGATTGCATATCATCCTGTATGGTTAAGTTCAATGGCGGATCTTCAGAGTTTGGAATATGAGTCTCAGAACAATTCTAGTTCTGCTGGCAACTCTGACAATCAAACATCATATAAACTCCCGAGAAGTAAAATTATTCAATTATTTAATATCTCATGTTTACCCAGATGGAGAAAAATGACAAGAAAATAACTTAGATTGTCATTAATTGTAGAAATATATGATTTAGTAACTATTTGATTTCATAAGGATTATGTATTGCAAACCTTAGACTTTATTATTGCTTTATTATGTTTATCAATATTTGTATTAATTAATAATTCTATTATATTTTCAATGCCTAAGTTATATGCTTTACTCTATTTTTCGTCATCATCAAGAACCATTTTCAATCCACTGCAGGATGAAGGTCTTTCCAAGTTCAGTCCATCTTCTCTGATCTTAAGCTTATCTTCTCCACATCATCCCTGCACACATTCTTATTTCTGGGTTTTTTAAAATGTCTTGGAATCCAGTTTAAGATTTTCCATAGAGTTTAATGCAATTATCATTTTAATTTTCTCTATACATCATTACTTAGTATGAAATAATTAATGTTTTGTTGTTTGGAAGTTTTATAAAAAGTTTGTCTTAGAAATTGTGAGCTGAAGATATAATTTACTGGTCATGGGCACCAGGGTTATTTCAATTGTTTAGAGGTTCAGCAATGAAAATGATAGTCAGAACTTTTATCCATGTGTCTTACCTTCTGAGCCTTTACGAATAAACAATACAGAGCAAAATAACGAAATTTAGCCATCACAATTGACAGAACAAGAGTGACATCTATAGTCTTTGATATCCAGATGCTGCTACTCTAACACTGTATTAAATTATTCAGGTCAAAGGTATCAAATAGATTATTGCACTAGACTTTATATGAAGCATGAACAACAGACATAATACATCTCCAGCTAAAAGTGCTAATGTCTCTAAGTCGACCATGGCTTTAAAGTTTACAGAAAATCAATTTTGCGTTTGTAACAATCACATATATTTTAAATATAACAAAACCTACAATTTATAGTTAAAATTAGCTCTAAATTACATGGCGAAATAAATAAAGTATAGATATGTTATTTTCATAAACTGAAATGTTTAAAAGAATAATAACACCAATTACAATAAATGTATTTATACATATCAATAGAAAATTATTATGCTTAGATTAAATTTAATTACATTAATAAACGTATAAGGACTTCATTCGCTTACTATTATTTAATTTCTATTCATATATTTAATGAATCATTTATTCATTACAATGGCAAGCGACAGTAGTTAATCGCGAATGATTTTTTTTTTTTAAAAAAAAATATGTTTATTGAACAAAAGAGAAAAAAAAGAGAACTTACTTTTATTGAAAAATAAAAGAAGAACTTACATTTATAAAAGATTTAATAAATAATTGAGAAAAGATCAATAAATGAATGGTTTGAATATATATATACAAATGTTGTAATTTTTGCACATGGTCATTTGACGACATCGTTCTTAGATGGAGAGTGATGGGTAGTGTGAAAGTCTGTGCTCATATACCCTATATATGACGCATATTGATACAGGTATATAATAAGCCTGTATTTCAGTTATTACATAGTAGAGATATCTACCCATCTCTTGTATATGTATTAAATGGATTATGTCCTGTACATAAGGGGTCAGATTGACTTTAGGTCAACATGGGTGTGATGAGAATCTCAGAGTGGCCTTTGATCGTTCCATCATCAGATTTTCATTTGAATAGACTGTTGAAGAGTTAGAATATGGAGTGGATTGAAGGCTGTCCATTAAAGTATGAAGATTGACCACTTTAATATATATCTAAGCACTTATAGCATATATGTGTAGAGATGATAATATGGACCAACTGATGATTGCTGGTTTAGCATAAAATATATATTGATGATTGTTTATCTTTTTGACATATTTGAATTCAAGTGTATCAGTGTTATGAGATAGAGTGGTTGTGGTGGCTCATGTGAAAGTCTCTACTCATATACCATATATATTACAAATATTTTATTGATTATGACTAATCGTTTTCTAAGCGAGTAGCGATATTAATTTTAGCCCAGATATAAACTTATTCTTAAACACAACCACATAATATTAGTGTTAATTATGCAAGTCTTTTTCTATGCATAATTCATTTTATTACATCACTCTAGACAATGAAAAAAAGAAATCTGAAAAAATGAAACGTTTCTTTAGTTGAATTAGCATCTTTTAACTGGTAAATACATTCTCTTAAATATATTATTATCCTTATTCAGTATTTATTTGTAGCAAATAATCACAATTCCATTTAATGCTAAAGATATTCATTTTGTATTTTGGTAGGTGAAAAATTTTAAAACTAATTCAATATATTTGTATTTACATCCCATTAGATATATTATAATTTTAAATATTAAGATTTAATATTTTATTATTCAAAGTTGATCTAGGATCTTAAAATACAGGGATCATCTTTAATTGATAAATCATTTGCTATAATATATATTGATAAATCATTTGCTATAATATATATATATATATATATATATTGAAACAGTAAGGTCTGCTTTGCAGATCTTCATTTCACCTTTTCTCACCTATTTCCTACCCTCATACCTTAGTTTGAGCCCCAATCTATCGTAGTGTGTCTTCAATGCGCTTATATACCGAAAATCCCGCCCAATTTTAAACCACGAGTACAATGCTCGTATTATATATATATATATAAGTATAACTCATGCCCAAATAAATAAAATATTATGGATTATGTATATGTTCACATAATTTAGATTTATTTAAAAACTAGGTTATATAAGTTGTAATTGTGCACACACTATGATATGCATTTTAAAACTTATGTCAAAATTATAAATTGTTAGTTAAAATTATTTGTTTGAATCTATTTACAAAAGCATATTACAGTCGTAATATACTTTTGATTTAAAATAAAATTCATATTCATTTAGTAAATAGATTCAAATATTGCAATTTAAAAAGTAAAATAATTTTCTTTTGAATTTAATTATTGAATGTTATAAAAGCTTATCTAAAATATACAGCAGATGTCCACTTAAGGTTTTCTTTCAATTAATAAAAGTTATTTTAATTAAATCTAGTTTGTAATTAGAATGTCAACAAGAAAATTAACAATAGAAATTAATTAAAATTTTGTTGAATTCCTTTAGACATTTGGATAGGTTTAATTACAGCTGATAAGTAAGCAAAGTCTGATATATTTTTGTAATGCTCTAGGGCAGTTCTATTGTTCAATTCCACTATAAAAACCCTTGTTTTCTTTTGTTCTCCATTCTAGTGTTTTGCTAATGAAATGTTTCTAGTTAATTTCTAATGAAATGATTCTAGTCATTTGCTAATGAAATGTTTATAATCATTTGCTGATGAAATGTTTCTACCCGAAATTATTCTAGTTTTATTTGCTAATGAAATGATCCTAGTGATTTGCTAATCAAAAGTATCTAGTGAAAATATCCTAGTAAAATATTCTTCAAAATTTATTTTTCTAAGATTTTAGCTACATGCCTGAGAACTTAAATTTGAAGCTGAGTTTTCATCTCCAAATCAATTGACAATGTTTACCACATCTATTGCTAACTGTGACATGACTGAGTAGAAAGGCAAGAAAGCTATTTCCCTTTGGGAATGGCCAGCTGCTGCTCTAGACCATCAAAAGCTATCACATGAGGAACTCTGAAACTGCTGCTGCTGCCAAAAATATGAAGAATTCCAGATTTTGCTGCTGAATTATATAAAACCTGCTGGCCATCAATCTACCTGCAAATGCTTCTCCAGAGGTAACCTAAGTTAACCCAAGAGCTCTTGTGATTCCTAACTAGCATGCTATAGCTATTTTAAATTGTTTTTCTCTTATTTCACTTGACTTATTATGTACTTCTTTTAACTTATTCTAATCCTTGGGTTAATATTTTCTATTTATTAAGCTTTCTTTTATTTTATTATGATAATGTGTCTGAATAGTCTTTGAACGAGTAAATTATTCCCTTTGTTGAAAGTAAGACACTGTTATTAAGGCATATTTTAAATTTCTAAATAATTCCCAATTTTATTATCTTGCAAACCACTCATTTGAGGGCTATTGTAATCTTCTTTAATATATATATATATATATATATATATTATTAGATATATTAAATATATATTGATTATATATATATATATATATATATATATATATAATCAAATAGTTTAAAATCTACATTTTATTGATTTTAACCTAATATGAGAGTATGTGTGAGATCAATGATTAAAATGTGCCACAAATGCATGATTGCTAAATAAATCTATACTTTCTTTCAAGCATACATTTTCCTAGTTTAAAATATTTTATTTAATTTCAAAGTTTCATAATTGACGTCAAGAATGTGCGAAGCCTTTAAATGAATATCTGGGAATTTGATTGGGCATTTTCTCCAATCTAAGCAAATCCATTTTGTATGTTTTATATACATTAGTCTAGTATTGCTGGTAAATGAATTGGTTGTTGAGACCACTTTGTTTCACTTTCCAAGGATTTTAAATGGCTAAGTTCATTCCCTTATCACTTCCTGTGGTTCCCGGGCAGAGTGTGTACTCAAATGTCACACCTGGGAATTAAACGCAGTTGTCACCCAGTCACTAAGATTTGGCTGTCTGTGATAACATATTCCTACGGGTCAGTGGTGAGATGCCCTCCATATTCATTTCTAATATTCACTATTGTTTTATTTATATATTTATTTTACAAAGCATATGTGATTTAAATGTATCAAAACCTCCATCCTTTAATAAATTCATTATTAGCAATAATGACCTCTGCATGTAACTTTAATTATAATTTTAAAATAAATGTCTTGATCACATTCCCACTTTATTGCTTGGTAAGCTTTTGTCCGTACTATTCTCGAAATCAATGAATATTCTATAACACTTGATTTTCAAATATTTTATTAAACTTTTATAATTACTCGAAGCACCTCGCACATGTTCCCATCTCTTGCAAGCACATTATCATAATAGTATATTAGCCTGAGGGATAGTATATATTTTTTTAAAAACCTTTTTGTAATTTTATGGAATGTAATTCCAACATTTATTTAATACATGTCGCTGTCTCATATAAGCAGACAGTGGCGTTATATATATATATATATATATATATATATATATATATATATATATATATATATATATATATATATATATATATATATATATAAATCTTTGAAATCATTTAAAACTAATTTTGATCTTTTATTTTATTGATTCCTATCACTGTCTTGGTCTATATATCTATTTACTACATTTGTTTTGTACATTCCATAGACATTAATTAGCAACCAAAACATATCTTAGTATAGAGTCTTTTTGTTTCTCTCTGACCACCAGGCACCGGTAATAGGATTAGTAGTAGCATCGGATGTATTATCATGTAGGTGGTGCTGTGAAATTTAGACTTTAGATTCGAACTTAGTATATCTAGAAGGCAACTCCTCCTAGAGTGTTCAGTTGCTTATGTGGGGTTTGAATTCTGCAGTGTGTTAGCGAGATAGACGATTTTGACCGTTACAATATATATATATATATATTAACCTAAGCTCACAACACCACTCATATTCATTATATGAGTAATTGCCCAGGGCACCAGTTCTATTAATGAATCAAACAATATAACAACATATCTGATATAAAATTATTACTGAGACTCTTTACCTATGTCTACATTCAGCTCAGCTCAGTGGGAGGTTACAGGTAGTTCATAAAATATATAATTATAAATAAATGAAGGAAGAAATATTATAAAACATTAAATAAAATATAAATCTTTTTGTTAATTAACTGCATGATAAAGGATAGCAATGTTTATTTGTAAAGACTATTAAAATATCCTTTCAACTTAATTTCTTCCATCATCCAAGTATAACATATATCAGCTTGATATAATTAAATCACTAAACAATTCTATGACTTGGCATATCATCACCTAAACAGCTATTTTAATGCCGATCAGGGAATATACAATAAGATCTCAGGGAATTTAAAAAAAAAACACAGTTGAATTAAAGAAAATACATTGGCCCAAAATTTATAATTCTAACTTATAATAAAATGTAGTGAGATAAATTGACTAAAAGTTTTACTGTGTTTAGCAATTAGATAATGACAGAAATAAGGTACATTTTAATCTCACATTATTATCTAACCAATCCATTAACTAGGCAACCTTTCTTATACGTTTATCCAGTGGCAATGTTTTTTATAATGTTTGGATTGAGGAAACAATATTATCAGATACCAGCATATTTAATATCATAACTATAAAAGAATATAGTTATTTTATAATAGATGTATGAAATATGGAGATGTGGAAATTAGTACACAAATGTATACAATAATAACTCAAGACACATTTTTTTAAATAAATAAACAAATCATTTATTTCACTGCCAATTTAATTTAACATAATAATTTTACAATAAGACTATTTGTCTTAATAATTTTAATTCTCAAATAAATATTTGGACATCAGTTTGGGATTATCCCTATTATGTTACATTATTTATTATTCATACCTTTTTGAAAGCAAAATCAACAAACAAAACTTGAATATTCTGACTTTGAATACCTGCTTTGCTTAAGTGTTTCATCTAAACATAACATTAACAAAATAATATATCATATTATTGGTATAATAAATATTTTGAGAGGATTTACTATCAATTATTGAAATAAAGCAAATTTGCACCTTTGGCTATCAATAAAGCAGCTCTCGCTAACTTAATTAAATAACTATTTTAAATACATACACCCTTCATGCATAGTACTAAAATCATATTCATTCTAATGATTTGATGATTTATAACTCTCTGTTAAATGAATATAACATGTTTTGAAGCATTTATTTCTTTTTTATTAATTTCAATAACTCTATACTTTTATATTCGCGATATTGCTTATATTAAGCATGTGTGTCACATCTTAAACAACAATAATAAAAAACAATATTTTCTCCACATTATCAATCCATTAAGGAAATACTAAACAATTACTTACTTTCGAACAATGTCGTAAACCAACCAACAAAATGAGACACTAATATTATATCAAGAATTTAATTTAACTATTTATCTGGCCACATACTCAATAACACAGAGCTATATTTTCACGAGTATCCAAACAAAACGTTCCAAGGGAAATTCACATGAGGAGCAAATAAACTCTTTGCTTAACACTTTAACAATAACCCATCTAATTCTAAAATATACTATCGGTGTGGGATTTTTTCCTCATCACCAGGACTATAAGAAAAACATCACTTGACTTCCTAAATATCATTTCATACTTCAACAATAACTCATTTAATTCTGAAATATACTATTGGTGTGGGAGTTTTTCTCATCACCAGGACCATAAGAAAACATCACTCAACTTCAAAACTATCATTTCATAATATGCATACAATATAAAATAGGCTCTACTCATGGAAAATTATTAAAATATACTATATAGGCAAAATCTCTTATCACTACAAACATAGAACACATCCAAAGTAATTTCCATTCCCAAAGCTCTTCTACATGTCTAACATTTTATATACACATTGGCAGATAAATACTTACAGATAACCTATAAATCCTTTCAGTTCTCTAGAATACGATAACATCCAAAATTTATATGTAAATTTACCTATACATTGAACTTTTATTAAGTAAATGTAATAATTGTGCAAAATAGACATACACACGCGTAAATAAGAATATATACAAAAAAAATTAATTCTAAGTAATATACTATGCAAGCAACATGGTAACTAATTAATACATTAATATATGACTTTTCATTCCGAATAAACTTTAAGCTATTTTTAAAATATAATAATCATAAATATTACGAACGATATTTCTTTACCATCTTTATCTGGCTATTTCTATTATATGTTTATTGATTTAGAAGACAGAACTCTCACTATGAGATAAGAAAATATATAAAATAATATACACCTCTCTTTAGCAATATAACAAAAGAGAAAGAAAAATATATATATTTCTTTCCTTTACCTTCTTAAAAGAAACATAAGACATATTTGAATAAAATCAATTTGTACCAGCATATCCACAATTTGTGAATACGCAATCCCGAGACGATCTACAAGTTGATAATAGCACAAAATTATACACAAAACATAATAATAAATATGTTTATCTATCTATTATATACAGTGATGATGACAATATATATATATATATAAAAGAAAACAAAAGTCATTTTGTTCTTTGATTTACAATAAAAAAAATTCACTTGCAAAATGTTTTTCCGTGTTCATTAAATGATATGGAGATATATTCCCAAACAAAGTTCATGTTTATTAAGAATATGAAATATAAAATAAATGTCTGTAGAACAAAAAAAAAATAATAATAATTAAAATTTGATCTAGTATCTCCATTGTTCTTAGTGTAACTAATTGAGCTTACTATAAGTAATTAATTTTTATCATGACGGAAAAATGAAAGACATTTTCAGCTACATTGGTATCAATTATTTAACTCATTCTGTAGTAGTTTTGAAATCAGCAATTATCCTTTATAGACTTCTTGAATAACATTTATTTTTTCAAAATTTATAAGCTAGTATACATATAGTTATTTTTTTAAACATTGCACATTAATATGTCATAATATGTTGATAATTCCACAATCAAATAATAGCTTATTTCATAATGTATTCTTATCAAAGAGAACAGAAATATACTGCATTCCCATCCTTCCATGCGATCTAAATACATATCTACTAAGTAGTATCCTTTAGTTATTCCGGATAATTCATATTTTATTTTATTTCATAAAAGCACATATTATTTTAGGAATACTAAATAAACAAATAAAGTCATTTTTCCATAATGAATTGAAGTATGGCATGATATTTTAAAATACACAAATCCTTTTATTTTAATTTAACTTTTGTAGAAGTATGATATAAGATAAAATGAAAAATTAAAATAAATTCTGTAAAAAATGTTCTGCACACATTTCAAAAAGATATTATAAGATACATCTAGATTAGTTATATGATTATAAAGTTCATGCATTCTATCTTCCTTCTTAATGATAAATAAATAAAGTAACACAAGCTTAATATTATAGATATACATTTTAAAATTAGTAATAAGCAAAAGACGATTGATTCAAACATTTAAATGAGGTAAAGAAATGAAAACTGATATACCTTCTTATATTTTTAGCCTACCATGCTAATTGAAGACTTTTTCCATACTAGAATTTCCTTTGACTTTTCTTGAAGTTTACTTTAAAGCTTTTTTTTAAAACCAATTTGACTTATGGAAAAGATATGTACTTGTTATAGCAGAGAAGAATAATATACTGGCTGCAATTACATCAATAATGAGCAATTTTTAATAAAAACTATTTGTTAAATAGATATCTCTTCCCTCCATCAAAAGGTCAACTGCACTCCAAAAGGTTAACTCTTCCTTTTGCACTGAAGTTAATTTAATATGCAAGAAATCTTCTATTAAAAAAAATCATTTTAACCTTCACAGTTAAATAAAAAAAAAATGTAATAAAAATAAATAACTTTTTACAAACTTGACATAAATGAATATTAATTAACTGTTAAACAAAAATGATTAATAATGTATTTAATTTGTAAAATAATCCACTGATGCAAATATCCATTATTCATTGGAAAATATATATATATTTGTTAAATTATTAAAGATAATTACTGTAATTTAAATGTTTTTTTCTTTATTGTAAATGTACTAATGTTTGCTGTTATTAAAAGATGAAAGTGAAATGAAACATAATACAGATATACACTCATGCATATACACTGTAACATAAATATTAAATTATCTTAACTAAATACAACTGATCTGGCTATAGGCTACTCATGTTTTACTAATCAATATCTGAACATGGATGAGTGTCACTGAACAACAGATCAGGATACCATTCAAACAAATATTAGACACTAACTTAAAATAACTTTGCATTTTTCTGACTAAACATACTAATTCTTACAATAATATACTCCCCTTTCTTGCATTAAATATTTCATTAACTATAATAATAATAATAATAATAATAATAATAATAATAATAATAATAATAATAATAATAATAATAATAATAATAATAATAATAATAATAATTAATAATAATAATAATAATAATAATAATAATAATAATAATAATAATAATAATAATAATAAATGCTTATACAAGGATTAATCAAAATGCATAATCAATCAACATCTAAAGCTTTAAACAATTTCCAGCAAAATCTTAAAATCTTAAGGCTATTCCTTTTTTTTTAAATACAATGCGGTTACCCAGTATTGATATACTATGACTTACTTGCTTATTCCCATTCAAAGGGTCACAATATATATATATTAGAAAATACAGTAATTAAAAGTCAATAAAAAATATATGTATAACTATAACTTAGAAGCGCTTTCACTATGTTGTAGCTTTGTCAACTTTCCCATAATTCAATGTCAACTTTCCCATAATTCTGTTATCTTAACATTTGCAAACATTAAGATAACAGAATTATGGGAAAGTTGACATTGAACTATGGGAAAGTTGACATTTTAAATGTAATAGTTGACAAACCTACAACATAGAGAAAGTGCTTCTAAGTTATAGTTATACATATAATTTTTATTGACTTTAATTACTGTATTTTCAAATATTTATTTATAGAGTACATATATTACTTTGAAGATATACGATTTGTAATATATATATATATATATGAAAAACAAAAAAACACAAGTTAAAAAACTTACTAACACTTGTATTTATGATAACAGATGGCGTTCTACCAAAAACACCGTCAAGCATAGTTTTCTGTTTACATAAACATCAGAGTGAGCATTCACTATCTCAAACTTTAATTACACTTTCAGATCATGATTTCAAGCTATTTGCTATCGTCAGTGAAAGACAGGAATAAGAAACTAGATCTAAACACAAACTCTGAGCATTTATGAAACAGTTTCTATTCAGCTTGCAAGCGTGAATTTTTTAGACACATTAATGTCTTCAAACTCAGCATAGCAAGCCAGATAGCTACATGGGTCTGATCTCAGTTCAGCATCACCACATAGTAGAAGCCTCTGCAATATACATCATTGCAAGAAAGACCTCAAAGGTACATTTATGAAAAACAAAAAAACACAAATTAAAAAATTTGCTAATGCTGTATTTATGATAACAGATGGCGTTCTACCAAAAACACCAACAAGCGTAGTTTTCTGTTTACATAAACACAAGCGTTAGCAAGTTTTTTAACTTGTGTTTTTTTGTTTTTCATAAATGTACCTTTGAGATCTTTCTTGCAATGATGTATATTGCAGAGGCTTCTACTATGTGGTGATGCTGAACTGAGATCAGACCCATGTAGCTATCTGGCTTGCTATGCTGAGTTTGAAGACGTTGAACGTGTCTAAAAGATTCATGCTTGCAAGCTGAATAGAAACTGTTTCATAAATGCACAGAGTTTGTATTTAGATCTAGTTTCTTATTCCTGTCTTTCACTGACGATAGCAAATAGCTTGAAATCATGATCTGAAAGTGGAATGAAAGTTAGAGATAGTGAATGCTCACTCTGATGTTTATGTAAACAGAAAACTACACTTGATGGTGTTTTTGGTAGAACGCCATCTGTTATCATATATATATATATATATATATATATATATATATATATATATATATATATAGTGACCTCTTGCATCAACAATTAATCTAGACTCATGTTTGGGGCTATAATCCGCCTTTGGGTCCTTCTCTTTGAACAATGGAATCATGTACATGAATCTGGCTGCACATTTCATTGCACCTAATCCACCCTTTGTAACCTTCGCTACCCAAATAATCAAGAATATAAGCATAAAGAAACAAAAATGTAAAACTAATAAGATGACTCCTTTATTGCACAAAGCTAGCATGAAACTATAGATCTAAAAAAGATCACAAGGTGATTAATAAAGATAATAACTTCTGGTCAACCAGCTTTGAAAGCCTCACAAACAACACGTGGTAAAATAAATTTGATATTCAGCAAACCAATAAACAACTATTAATTATATCTGTGGAATGATTATAAAATTAAAATTATAAATGAAATGATAAATAAATTATGATGTAGTTGACTAAATGGATGATAAAAATAAGTAATAATTAAATAGTAGAACGAAATGAGTCTAAGAATGAAGAGAAAAGAACGAAGATGTATGAGAATAATGAATGAGAGTTAATGAATAGTTAAGATGATAAAAGAATAAAAATTAATGAATAATTAATCCATTATGATAATTCATTAATGTCAAATGAGAATGAATAAATAAAAGAATGATCAAGATGAAATTGAAGAACAATGTTGATGATGGAGACTGAAGTCTTAAACTATAACCTAATATTGTATTAAATGGTAAGAAGATAAGCTAAATAAAAATAAGGATTTCAAGCTCAACACAACCAGAATATTTATCATAAATTCAAAACAAGCTATACCTTTTATGACAAAAGAAGTAATTGATACCTTAAAGTTTGGTTGACTTTCATAAAACAGTGAAAGTAATCTAACTCAAGTCCAACTATAATAAATAAATAGCTATAAAATTTACTACAAATTCAAATTCTACCTTGAAACTTAACAACTAATTCTTCTCACTATTCAAACAACTCAAATATTGTTATACAAAATATACTTGGGTCAGTGAGAGGGATTTTGCCACTACCCGAATATAATGCACAAAACAGTTCTTAATATAAACTTAAATTAACAACTATATTTAGCAGTTCCACATAAACTTTATAATTGGGTTAATCAGTTTAGTTGAGCCCACAGAGCTATCATTCACTGATCTTAATCACAAGATTTATAATTATTTGAAAAAAGAAAGCTGTTAAGTTATTGTGTTTAGTTATTAAAAAGTTATTCCTATTTCTTAAATTCTAATGTTACTTGTTAAGTGATGATGCCTTGGATGTACTCATAAATTATAAGGCCTAACAAAATTATTATGATATACCAACATATACTTCATTTTACTATATTGGTCAATGATGATTTCAATATATAATCCTCTGATATGTCGATAGCAATAACAATAATAGTATGTATGGTAATTAGCAATAAGACTACAGGCTACTAAATGCATTTTTAAACACAAGCTTTATTTACAATAAAACCAATATGTCAAATTAAACTCAGGGATGGAAAATACTTGGTATCCCATTATTTATACACAAAGTAAATAAGACAAACTAATGCAGTAATGTTTATAGTATCGCTATTATTATTGGCTAAGTTTCTATAATTATTCTATCTTATAGAACAAAAGATTTAAACTTTATTGAAGCTAAATTATCATTTAAATTATAAACATAATGTACTTAGGTCTTTGGGATATACACAACTTTTTAAATCTAAAAACTTGAAGTTATGATTTAGTGTATTGAACTGTAACTATTTAATTTGTCAGAATATGATAAGGGCAATCATCATATTCAGCACAATTAATAATTTATTACCATTTAGTATGAACAGATTGATTATATTGATGTGGGGACAGACATCATAAGTCAAATGCACATATGACACTAAAACTTTACCTATGTCCACCACTTAATCATTGAATATTTAACTGATATTACTGATCCATTGGCGAATCACTACTTGATGAAGATAAATCCACACTGCCCACATGCATTTTTTGCTGTTTCATCTAGAAGTTCTATAATCACTAATAGGTTTTGGTTTGGTTTGTCTATAAACTGATGAAGATACTACATCATAAAGTACTATTCCAATTAGGCAAACACTATAGATAGACCAGTGTCCCTTAATCTAACTTTATCTTATTCTTACTATGTGATTTTGAAATGTGAAACTTCACCATACACAGTAAAAAACTAACTTTATAACCTCACAAGGGATCTAACAATAAAGGGAGGTTCTACAAAACAACATGATAGTTGTATAATAATATGCCTAATTCTAATACCTCTCCATACATATAATGTGTGGGCTTGGCTTCACCATGGGGACATAGAATTCAAACCATGGATATGTTCTCTTTTAGGATTAATTATGCTAACTAAGCACTAATAATTCCTCAGCCTTGACCTTCCTATCCTCTCATGTAATCACTAATGGGTGATTCTCCATCAGCCCATGCTCACTATTAATATTAATAGTATTTTATTTGAGGACATTATATGTGGTACATAATTATCAGCTAAAAGCTGTCACAAGTATTTCTCAATACCATAGCAAGGTAAAATAACACTAACATTAAAAGTGGAAACATAAATATTCCCTTTAACAATGTAGAAACTATTAACTTATTAATAGACAAATGAAAATGTATGTCAAATGATCATTAATTATTTTAATATAACAGTTATACTTCTGTTATAGCAAGTACTACACATGTAATCAATGAAGATCAACCTGCATTTATATTCAAAGTGGACATGTTCATTCCTATGCAAAATTAAGAAATGAAAAAGGTTTAGATCATTTTTTTTATATAAGTAAAACAATTGGGTCATTATAGTATATCTTTGACAAAATGTCTATTTGTTCATTCTTTAATAAAATATTAAAGGCTATTTTAAAAGGGCAAGAGATAAATAACTCTTTTTCTCCCCAGATAAATGACATTTAATATTATGTTTTCCCTTAATGGGGAAAATAGCAAAAATATGTGTAATAATAAATGTATATATCTTTATACATCTTTACATCCCTTTTAATAAATATATTTTATACCATATATTTTATACCACAATAAATATATATATATATAAATTCCCAAATGACACATGATGGAAGTAGTATAACACTAACATAGCAATAATAAAAAAAAAAAATAAACAAACATTTTCTCCCATTAGATTTTTTTCCTATTAGTCAAAGTTTATTTCATCCTTGTGAGTTAAAATGATAAGAACTGATATTATGATGAGTAAACCTTCCTAAATAATGCATATATATATATATATATATTGATTATCCTGTTCGATGCTAACATAATACGGCAATATTGAAATGTTTTCAAGTGTAGCATAATTAAAATTGGTTTATCCACATTTGAATCCAGATAATTTTCCTTAAAAATGACTTTAGAGTTTTATTACAATTAGCATATTCAACTTTTTTAAAATTATTTATTGATTTTGTTCTTTCCTCCATGGTAATGTCTGTAACAACATTACGTAATTTGGACATTTTTCAAACATTTTTTTTAAAAATCTTATTTATATGTGCTGCACAGTAAAAATTTATAAGTAAATATTTATTTTATTACATTTCCATTGGCAAACTAACAACTGCTTAGCAATACTAAGAATAATTTATCCAATTATAAATACAATATCCTTAGCATTTTAATTAATCTGTAACTTTTCATTTCTATCATTACACAAGTTGGCGCTAAAGAAAAATTGGCAGATGAGTTTTATTTCTTAAGAAAGAATAGAGAATAAAATATTGCAATTATCTTTTAACTTTATTAAAAGTTAAATGATTCAAAAATGACTTTTTGATTTGTTTATTTTATCTTTTGATATTTTTCTTCAAAATTTTTCCAATTATTTTATTGAAATTATCATTTATAAGCAAGCACATTCTTCTACACAATAATAAGTGCATGGAAACAAACATTTTTGTCAGCTCTTTCTTTTAAATGTAAATAATTTGTGCATCATTTTTAAATCTGAGAATTTAAAAATATGAACAAAATAATAGCAGGAGCTTACATTTTCTTGAATTGTTCTGGATTTGAAGTAATATTTATTGAAGTAAATATTTATCCACATGGTTCCTATTTCTTTTTTATAGTATGACTTTCAGGAACTATCAAATCAATGAAAAATCATTGTAGAAATGATATCAAAGCTTTAAGATTTCTATTCAATCATTTTAAATAAACAATATTTAATAATCCCCTTCAAATAGATTCCAAATTTTTCAGATTTTTTTTAGCTTTTTTTTCTTCCTTATTTTATAAGATTAGAGTTGAAGTATGTTGATTTTGATGCTCTTTTTCTTAATCACCCCCCTACAACTTTGTTATATCATATATAGTTTGTATTACAATACATCATGGTAGCAAATGGACCAATAACCTTAGTGTGAATATCATTAATATTACCCATCTACCTTCATTTTTAATAACTACCCATACTATGCAAGACTGTTTTTTAATTCACTACAAAAAATAGGCTTAAGAATTAACTATAACGATTCATTTTACAAGATTTACAAATTTAATTTATTTATTTCATTTGCTATACAACAATCATAAAATAGCAATATATTTATCTCCCAATATAATAATAAATACTTTAAATTTAATATTTTATCCATAGTCAAATCATACACTGGGTCTGACATCTTATCACCCCTCAAACAGATTTCCTAGTGCATCCAGAACAGTCTTTATTAAAAGCCACTTGTTAAACTTTTAATGCCAAATACATTTTTATGATTTAAAATTTTGGATTATTTAATATAGGGACCTAAATAAAAGGTCACAATATATACATATAAATTATGTCACATGTTTTTTTGTGAAAAAAGGGGATGGGATTATTTGTGAGTTTTCGAATAAACCAAAATATATTTTTGATAAATATTGATAAATATACTGTTTTGTGGGTCTATAATCTAGTGAAGATGTGATAGTTGTTTAATTAAAAAAAATGTCTTTTAATTTTTTTAAAAAAGTACTAAATGATACATTTCATTTAGAAGTTTTAAAACATGGAAGTGAAAAGATGCTCTTAATAATGTTGTATTTTGTATCAATTTAGAGTGTTTATTTTGACAGCATATTTTATGACAAATTGTTATTGTGATCAAAATTTAAAACCTTCCTATCACAGAGCATAAAGCAGTATAGTGATTACAAAGGTATGACATCATGCCCTCTCAAAAAGTATATATGCTAATAGTTATGATATGAAACTTTACATTCAAAACTCACAAGTACTTGCACTTGAATCAAAATTGAAAAAAACAAAAAAAACAATTACATTGTAAATAAATCATGTAGTGAGAGAGAGGGAACATAATTCAAGAAATTCTTGACAATGACTTAATATTCTAAATCATATCTTCATTTTAAAAAAAAAATATTTAAAAAAAAAACATTAATAATTGAAGTCTATTATTTTAACTCTTTGAATGCCTCCGACGAGGCTCCTCATTGACATCTGACATCACTCTAACTCAGCCAGTTTTTATACGAAAATATTCGTTAAACACGTATTGAATTCGTTTTTAAAAGTTCTGTAAGATGGTGCCATCTTCCGATTTATTTTACAAGTAAAAAATAAAAAAAAAACGCATTTAAACCTAAACAAAGAAGGAACATTATTTGTGATTGGTTCTTAGCATGCTCTCAGCTGAAAAAGACATTCTGATTGGCTGGAAAGAACAAAGAAACTGCCTGATCAAAGAAAATAAAGAAAAATGCTGAGATTTTCATTTCGAATACGATTTAAATTATTATTAAATCATATTTATGGAAATTAAAAATAATTTTCAGAGAGAATAATAAAAAAACAAAATTATTTTCGAAAAATATTGAAGATTTTAGTACAAATATTGAAGTTGTAGTAAAAAGAAATATTTACTTTTCTATAACGTAAAAGTCGATCTTTTTGTTTATATTATAGCTTTTATGTTGCCGAAATTGAATATTTTAGAATAAAAAAATAGCAATTTATTTTTGAAAGAACTTTCGTTCTCTTCACAACTTGAAAAATTGATAATATACTTTTTATAAACGTATCTGAGTTGAATTTAATATTATAGGCGAATATGTTTTAACAATAGGCTTTGTCTTCAGTTTGTGAATTGGCCAATTACAAGCTTTGATTTTTACCTCATACAACCAATGATTTAATTAGCGGTTTAAGGGTTAAAGCACTTAAAAATTAAATTTATTCAAATGGAAGTCAATCTCTGATAATGTGCTATTTCTTAATTATGATAAATCTACATGCAGTTCACTCACTGCTAAGAGTTTAAAAAACTTAAGTGAATCACATAAGTTTAGAGTGTACATTCTATATACACCAACTCATACAGACCATGCTTAAATCTGGGCTTGAGTCTATTGTGTTCCTGATTTTATAATCAAACATTCAACTGTACAAGTCTATTTAAACTATTGCAAGAGAAAGACAGTGTCTAATTTTTTAATCACCTATGATTAGATAAAACATTAGCTTGAAAGGCTGACTTTGAATGTATACAATTGTATGCATAGTGTCATATAAAAATAAATATGTATTTACTTATAATTAAGTTTCACTTAGAGTGACGTCTAGTAAATTCTAGACAATTTCACCCACGTCATTCATTACAACATTGTAGATAGTAATTTAAAGTGAGAATTCTACTCTCACGTTTTACTAAACAGTACTTCAGATTTGCTCATATAAAAGAATTTGAGTTGTAGGAGTAAGAAGATTCCTTGGATTCCTTTTATTCCTGCATAAATACTATATCTTGTATTGTGGAGTGAAGTATTCATTTATTATTTAACACTCGCAGAAGACGCATGCACAATTAGCTTGAAAGGCTGATCTTTGAATGTATAAAACATGACTTGTAAATCTATTATTATAAAGTGCTGAATAATCTGAAATTATTAAAATGAATGTCAATCTCCAATAAAGCACTAGAGTTTAAAAAAACTTAAGTGAATCACTTAAGTTGAGAGCATATATTCTATATACACCAACTCTTACTGAAGCAATTAATCTTAGCTTAAGTTTGAGCTTCATGTTTCCACCTACTAACCCATATTCAAATCCCTATATCCCATCCTGCTCCTTTTGTCGTATATATATTTTTATGTATATATTTGGAATGTGCGCCTAAATTTATAGTTTAACATTCAATATTTATTATTATTGATTCTTTTTATTAATTATTAATTCTTTTTATTATAATCTATAGGTGCAGCTCAAATATATATATATATATATATATATATATATATATATATATATATATATATATATATATATATATATATATATATATATAGGAGCAAAATACTAACAAAATATTAATTTTTTGTAAATTTTTTATTATATGTCATTTTTTAAACTTTTTCTTTTTAAAGTACTTTTTCTATTAAACTGTATATTTTTATAAAATCCAATATGGAAGATGCTACAGTTGATTGTCTAAAAATAATTAAGAGTTGGAAACACTATTGTTTTAATCTGGGGAAGGTATTTTTAATTAAGGTTTTTACTTAAAATAGGATTAAGATTAGAGATACTTTTGTTGAAAACATGTTGTCAAATCTATTTCTAATCTGGAAATAGATTTGAATTTATTTTTGGACGTTATCTTACTGTTGCATCTTCAAAAACAACCGATAAAGAAAAAGTATAAAATGGCTGAATTTTGAATACAGAGACATTATCTATGATTGAGAGAACTGATTGTAAACATATTACATGTCACTGTGAAACTAAAAATGATGTAGTATAAATCCACCAACCTGCTCGACCCTGTTGGGTCATCATCTTCAGTGGCCATAGAATCCTGCTGCCCAAGAGTGAAGTAAAAGCCCGAGCTAAGAACTTTAATGCTAATAGAAGCTTGCAGTTATTTAAAAACTTTCATTTCAATTGTCATGCACGTGCAATATTTTAAATCGGACTCTTAAAATTGCCAGGTAACTTTTCAAGCCATCACTGCAAACTAAATTTTACCTAACTCATCTGTCAAGATTTCTTTAATATATTATTTAACTTTGTTTTTGTTAATATGTAATTTGCTCTTAGTTAATTTCTATATATAATATGTAAATTGCTCTCAAATGATTTCTTTAAATTTAATTATATCTCATATGCTCTAACTTTCTTTAATTTTGTTGAGGTCATTTATTTATTACTTGATTTTATGTGTGCTTTTAATTTTAATGTGCCAATCTCTCAACCTAGTGAGCTTAATTTCTAAAAATCTTTTCTGTCATTTTTTTCTAAACCTTCATGAAAAGGTTATTAATGTCCCCTTAATATATATATAATGCATTATAAATTAATATGTCTGCCAGTTTGTTTTTATGAATCAGTATTTTATGTTGGTTTATTATAAAAATATATTTGTTTAACTCTGGATTTTCTACCCGGGAGTAAATTCAGAACTTAAGCTAATTAATGCTTTGAAATCTTTTAAAATGTTTTTTTTTTATATTCAATTCTGAAAGAGTGACCCATTAATTATTTTCTATAACTGCCAGTCTTCTTATATTTTCCATACTCTTAAAATTTCAAATATAGTATTTAAATATTCCAGTTATTCTAAAATCAACGAAGGTGGGATTGATTTATTTTAAATAGCAGAAAATGGATGGGGGTAAATCTTAATGTTACTTTTGCTAAATAAAATCTTCAAGTATGTAAATGAAATGTAAATCTCTCTCTATATATCTATAACTGCATAGTGTATTATTTGTCTAAATTATGGTATTCAAACTAAGGCCATTTATTTTTAAAAGCAGTAAATCTTATTCAATGTCGTTAGGGACATTCATTTGTACTGGTTTACTGACATTTAGCCTATCGTCATATATATATATATATAATATATTATATTATGTGCTTCTAGTCTTCTAATCTGGGGGTTGTGACAAGTTCGAACTCATAGATTTCTACTCATATCTCATTCCGTAGATAGTTGAACTATCCGGAATCACATTTATTTTGTATAAAATGCCTTTGGCAGTGATCCCATACCTTTGGCACACACTATGCATATCTACTTTCTTCGTATAAAAAGGCCTCTGGCAGTGATCCTGTAGGTTTGGCATATGCTATGCCCATCCACTTTGTTCTCATCCAGAAGCATGACCTTTTCCTCTTAGTTATTTTTAGGCTATTATGTCAGCACCACAAACTTCTTCGTATTTATTATTTCTTTTGCTTCATGACCCAGTCTTAATGCTCTAATATTTAAAATTGCATTCTGCTCAATATATATATATATATGCATGCCAAATATTACTAGCTAGATTAATATACTAAAATTGCATTCTGCTCAATATATATATATATATGCATGCCAAATATTACTAGCTAGATTAATTACTAATATTATTTTTAGTTTTATTATACAACTCCATCGTCGTAATTTGTTATTTATCTATTTAAGAGCATATGCCTTGGAAAAAATAAAGCGTTCATCTTACTATTGTTAAAATAATTTTTCATTAAATATTTTGTCATAGATTCAAATATAATCTTTCAAATGTATTTTGTTTATATTCACGACCTCAATGGCGTGAAAATAGTTTATAACATATGTATAATGAATTTCAGAATGCTCCTAGAAAAATATATATTATTCACCACATTTCTGAACCGTAAATCAAAGCGTTAATGGCAGTATTATGTAATTCTTTCTAATATTCGATTGGCATCTTAACACTGGACCCACCAAAGATGTGTGCTTATTTATAATATATATTTTTTAGCTAATAAAGGGCATATGAAAAATAATATCGTGACTGACACTATGTAATCCTCTATCGCTTGGTAGACCACTTGCTCATTCACCACACACTAATGTATATAATTAATTTATAAATGTATAATAATTTTTCAGTATATTAAACCATATTTTTATTGTCTAACTTATTTGAGAAGTTTGAATTCCTTTTTCCTCTACTTCCACATATTACAGTCATGCTTATATATTATTTTAATAGAGTAATAGTTATTAGATGTTTCATTGTTTTGCTCAGCTTTGCTAGTCAGCCGGATTAAAATTAATTCTCTTGTGCCATCACCACTATGTCATTCATTAGGTGTTAGATCTGGGGTATAGAGAGTGGGTTCAAATTCAGGCTGGTCCCTGACCTAAATATCGGGCTTGACTGGGTTTGAAGTACATTTTGTGAATTCCAGTTCATGTTAGATGGATAAACATGTTCTGACTGGCACATTACAGACCTTGCTTAAATCAGGCATTGATTCTATTGTGTGCATGATGTTAAAATCAAATATTTAATTGTACAAATCTATTTAAACAATCACAGGAGAAAGACTACCTCATTTTTAACAAACTACAATTAGACAAACATGACTTATAAATCTAAATTTATTATTATAAAGTGCCAAAAAATCTGAAACTATTCAAAACAAAGTCAATCTCCGATAATGCACTATTTCTTAAATATTATAAATCTATGCACACTCACCACCTAAACATTCACAGTAACTATAGTAAACAATATTTTTCACTGCTGTCAAGGCAACCTTCTCACCTTTTTAATAGCAAGAATGGAAAAACATTCTTATTAATGGTGCATTGAATATATATGGACACTTAAAAATTGCAACCTAGTTCCAGTTTAATGGCGGCCTCTGAATGCAGATCTCATGCATCATCTCTCACCTGATGTGAATATATTTGCACTAAAATAGGAAAAATGCCGAGAGAAAAATACAAAACTATATCTGTGAGTACAATCTTTTTTATTCTATGCAATTATTTAGCGCGATTTACTACTTTAAAGTAGTTTTCAAACATTAAATTAAATAACATTTATTAATAACAATTAACCACTAAAATGGACTCTATAATAGAGCCTATACTAAGGCCTAAATGCTATAATGGAATATATCAATATATATATTGTATTTTGATATTTATATATATTAATATATATATATATATATATATATTGTAGCCCTTGGATTTGTCCAAGGCTCCATTTTTTTTAAGTTAGCTATGAAAGAGAAGGTTCTATCCAAATTTTCCTCATAATATATGTATTTTTTTTTTGTGTGTAATAAGAAAATTTAAGCCAAGACCGAGTTTGAACCCATATTTATAAGGGATTGCATATGTTTGACTAGTGAGCAATCTAAAAATTTATTGTTAATGTGTTTATAACCAGAGGATTATTTTATTTTAATTTATGGGTTAAATTGATATTAAAAAAATATTAGAAAAGCAGGATTTATATATTTGTTGATAGGTTAACTGAGGAGAGGAAGATGTGTGACTATTGAAAACTACATTAGGATAGTGATGATGAATAGTCATTATTTTAAGCTAGGTTAGAAATAAATAATTTATGGAAGTAAATAAATAATAATATAGGTAGAATAGTTGTAATAGATAAAGATTAAGGCATTAAAAATCTAAATTTAAAGAAAAGTATATACCTGCGATGTGTGTGTATATATAATTTAATTGTAGATCTTGATGGTACAATGTAAAATTAATAATCATTTCTTACATGATGTAAAGCAATTTTAAATAAGAAATTAAAATCTTTTAAATAAGTTTAATATTAGCAATCAAATTTAATGTCAAGTCTGAGTTTGAAACAGCTGCAATATATTGTGTTTCACTATTAAAGGGGAAAAGTAAGATTATTTTAGTGTGTATTATCTTACTCAGTTAATTATCATTCCTTAAAATACACAGATCCCACTAAGGAATTTAAAGGGACCATTAATTTAGGCCATTAACGGTGAATGGTCAATTCTGGTCTGTCAAAGTGTAAAAAATTAATTGGCAATTAAATGTTAGATTGTAAAATTAATCTGTCTATTTGACTTGAAATTTATGCCTTGTTTTTCTGAAGGGGCAACAGGTTAGATTTAATTGAGAGGGGGTGGAAATGTCAATTAATTATAGAGATAAAGGACGTCTCTATAAAAGCTGTGTTAAAAGAAAAAAAGGGACTTGCTGGTATTTTTAAAACTTATCTGTAGCAGTTTTCCTTGATTGACTAAAAGAAAACTGTGTTATAAAATTGAAAATCATATTTATTATACTTTGTCTCTTCAGAATAATTCGACTAAATATAACAATGTATAGTGAGTAAATTTTAAGGGGGCACACACTTGGAACCTTCCAGAAGTTGGCTATTCAACAGATGTAATAAAAATTTAAACCGCAGAAGTTAAAACTTGAGTTTGATATCGTTTATATATATGCAAATAGTAAAATTTAAGACTCAAAAGTTTTAATGCATATATAAGTCAATTTAAATCTACAGAATGAAAGTAAAATTGGAAAAGGACAATCAAAAACAGACTGATATTGTGAAAAAGTTAAATGAAGGCTGTTTAACTGAAACTTGCAGAAAATTACAAAGTTTAAAGGTAATCTACTTAGATATGGAAATGAGGAACTCATTCAGCAAAATAGAAACTGTATATATGAGAGAAAAGGAATCGAACTCTATCAAAAGAACTTTTTACAACAAGGACTTTATATGCTCTCATAAACCGGTCAAGAAAAAAAAAAGGAGAAATCAGGAACCTGGAAGAACACCTGCTAAAAGACTTGTATAAGTATAATTTTATATTTATATTATTATTATTATTTTTTTTTTATTATTATTATTATTATTATTATTATTATTATTATTATTATTATTATTATTATTATTATTATTATTTTTTTTTTTTTTTTTATTATTATTATTATTATTATTATTATTATTATTATTATTATTATTATTATTATTATTATTATTATTATTATTATTATTATTATTATTATTATTATTATTATTATTATGATCGCTTTTTATGTGTGTAGGACATTTAATATATATAGAAAAAAAAAAACGAATTTCTTTCTTTATAGTGTATATCACGTATAGCATTTTTTTTTTTTTAAAAAAAGAAAAAAAATTATTAATTCATGTAATCACTATTGCATTATTTTGGGGGTAGAAATTGTTTTCATATGATTTTATATATGTTTATTTAAATGCTTTCGCTATTGTGGTTATTTGGGGTAGAACTGATATGCCTTATTTAAAATGCTTTACAAACATTTTTTTTTTTTTTTCCTCAATTTAAAAAAAAAAAAAACAATTAAGAGATATGGTTGTTAGCATCAGAAGTTATTATCGAATGATTAGATTTATAAATGAATTGCTTGTTTATTGAGTATCATCATCATTTTTATTTTTATTTTTTTTATAAAAGTGCCTGGAAATAGTTTTGAGAATTTTGTGCGCATTTCTTATTGCTTATTATTATTATTGTTATCATAGATTTAAGGCCAGAAACAAGCTGATTTATGCTTGGAAAATTTATGGGCTCATGTTCCCGTACACTAATTTGCAAGAATATTAAAGTTGTGAAAGTTTTACTTGTATAATTTGATGTTTCGACCTGTGTGTGTGTGTGTGTGTGTGTGTGTGTGGATAGACAAAGATCTCCACAAATTCAGTGAAGTTTAACTCACTGAGATATATGCTATATTCAGAAAGTATTTGAACCCAGTGGAAGAGTTTTCCCACTTAAGTATGCTCTACACCGTAAGAAGGTTTCTTGTTTTGATGGCCAGAGGTATTTGGCATACCTATGTTTTTTATATGACTAGCGATAAAAAAAATCCTAGCATATCTTAACCTTAGTGAAAAGGTTCTCTCTTATTCGGGTCACTGCCTGCCTCATATTAATATTTGTTATTCCTTACGTGTGTATGAGAGGATAGCCATGATGAGCATTATTATAAGTATTAGATGCCAGGTCGCAAACTCAACTTAATGTCTGAATGAATGCAGATAATGTATGTGCAATTGGTGTATTTGAATATTGTTTTTATAGATTGGATTTAGCATACGAGCCAGAAATAATTAGGTTAATAACTGTTAAGGGTTAAATAAAACGTACGAATGATTGGGCATAAGCAATGCGTATATAAATGTATTTAATAAATATTTACATGGCCAGCTGAGAACTTCACTGGAAAGATAGTACTGTTAAAATATTATTATGTTATAAGAACATGAACATAGAGAGTGCACTAGGATGATGTTTGATCTTTATGCCAATTTATTTGCAATGACTTAGTCTTACTATTATTAAGATATCTCTGTTATAAAGATTAGCGCCAAAGAATATTTAATCAGGATGATCAGATAAGATCAAGAAATTTGCAAGGGAATATTACCTTTAGATTTATTAAACAAAATTATCAAATTTAATTAGAAAAAAAAATCGATTACGTATTTTCTAAAATATATCTGTAGTAAAATGGGAAAGCATTGAAAACGGGAAGAAATTGGTATTTACTATATTTAAGGTAAAAAGAAAGTGTAGATATAATGTAATATATATGTTTTGTTTTTTTTTTGTATTGATTGAATTATAGTTTGTCAAATAAAATTTGTTATTTGTTTTAAATAAAAATTTGCGTGTGTCTCCATGTTTTTGTGGGTTATTATTATCTAGATATTTCCAATCCAATCATACATCAATATAATATTATTAATATTTGAATTATCATGTACGTAATTAATATTTAGTAAAATTATTTAAAAGGTTAATTTTAAATGCATAAAATTACCAAATAATTTAATATTGTTTAAATATAAATCGAGAATAGAGATAGTATTGAGTGATAGCGAGTGCAGAGGGTGGGCATAAAATCCTTTCCCCATCCGTTGTATTCAAACCTCTCTAGATGCATTTTATTTTATATAATGTTGTTATAATTGCGACTATGTTTTATGATGTGTTTATATTAATAAGCTTAAATATTCCAGCTTTAATGTAAATTGATATTAGATTGCATTAAAGACAACTGAGATCACCTTGGAGGCGATCAAGAGAGGAATGTTTATCACCAATAACCTATAGCATCTTATTCGATTTCCACACCTAATTGTTCGAAAAACCCTGAGAAGAGATTAGAATGAGAAGAGATGAGCTAGCAAGATGTAAATTTTGATAATAAGATAAATAATAGTGTAATAGACACATGGACATGAAATTGATGAAGGGATGGATCAGTAAGGTGGAGATGAATATAGAACTTTAAAATTAGAATAAAATTTAATTGTAGCTTTAATCATAGTGAATGGGGAATATGCTGAGAATAACCTGGAATTCTTAAAGATATTAGTATTGTCAATTTTAATGCGTTCTCAGTGGTCTTTAAATCGATTGTGTATCAACTCATTCACGAAATATTATTATTAAGAGTATTGAATTGAGATTTCACCTCTATATTTTATTGGAGCTGCAATTTGGCGCCCTGGCAAATAAGCTTATAAATGTTCTGTATCATCATCATCATCTCAGTAGGCCTCAGAAATAGTGTCAGCTGGGAATGATGAAGTATCCATCGATCCATTCTTAAAATGTTGTAATTGGCATGCAATTTATCTGCAAATGTGTAAATGCCATATAGTTTGAATATAATATAATTAATCCATAACGTGGATGTGCGATCATTTGAATAAAATTCTCATTGGTTATAATAAAGTTATAATTAGCTTAAACTATCCCATAATATATATGATATTTGGAAGCTCTCCCAATCGTTTAGTTATGTTTGAAATTCATTGGGGATGACCGATTGAGAGATTGCAAAATGCGTTTCATGTTACTTTAATAAGTTTATATAAAGTTAACAAAATAAAGAATAACTTTTTATTTGTTTGAATTGTTTTTATATAGTTACAATTGGCCTGTAACGCGGTTGCACGAAGGAGGTTATATTTAATTTTTACGTATGAAATATATTAGTCTGTGCATTATATTGGAGAAATGATTAGATTAAATCTATACTTAGAAATTGTTTAATCTATACTTAGTATACCAGAATATATAATTGATGCATTGCATATTTAATTGATACTTAAGAAGTGCATCTGTCGTTAATTTGTATATTTAAGAAATCTTTATTTCTCTAAATTTTTATTTAGTTAGAAATGACCTTCTTCATTTTTCTTTAAAATTTTTCGTTAGTTAGAATATATATATACTAACCTTAAAACCTCTGATGACTCTCAAAGTTTGGATTACAACAATAAATCCTCCAAAGAGCCTAAGAATAAATCTACAATGGTAGAAAGCATTTCAAATAATCAAAATCAATCTCTTCCTTTTTCGACTACTAACAACCCGATAATAAAATCTATGCTAAAATCAATACACTGTCACATGAAAGGGGAAAATAATTCAAAATTATCTAGTGATTTCCAAATTGTAAATGCAAAGATTGCAACCTCTAATGAACCTAAAAATAGCATGGAAAATGTTCTAAATGATCATACCGTTAAAAAAAGTATAATTCCTCTCATAAACTCGCGAAACAATGGGAAAACTTTGCAACAGGGGAAAACTGATGATTTCCCCAATTACAGCCTCAAACAAAAAAATGAATCACTTAGAGAATACCAAAACTTTACAAACACAATCAAAAACTAATCTATCTCTACTAAATAATCCAGAACTGGGAAAACAAATTAACAACAATAATTTATATAATAACACAAATCTAAATCACATAAAATCTCCAAAACATTTAAAGGAAAATAAACATTCCAAAACTACAATAATTAAACCAAATCAGAAATTGACCATAAACCATAATGATATGAACTCTCACATTCCAAAACAATCTTCACTAAGTCACCCAGAGCTTGACAAATTCAATATCACAGGCCCTGAATATAGAGATTCAACCAAACTACCTCACAACTCTAAGCATAATAAAACCACAAGCCCAATGATGAATGAAATGACATATGCAAACAAGGTCAGAGCTAACATAATGATAAATACACATCATCAAACATCACAACCTGATAAATACATGGAAGCAATTCGACTTTTACAAGAAATAAAAACAGAACATTCTACAAAAAACTACTCTAATCCTCAAACAACATCTACAGATAATCCTACTTGTGATATTTAGAACTATGAAATAATAAATGAACAGTTTAACCAAACTATCCCATTGCCACTCCACAAATCTCTACTCAACTATTATAATGAATGTTCTCTCATACTTTCCACTACAGATAATTGTTCAAATCTGTACACATTTTCTACATCATCACTATATGAACTATGTAAAGCACATGGCTGCTGGAAATCGATCCATAATATCCTCTTTCATTCAAATGAAAGATATCTTATCATCCAGTCACAAACCAACAAGTTAAAGCTGCCTTTAGAAATAGTCATAAACTCCTAAACAACAAATTTCTTGTCTACATTGGTCTCAACTGCCCAGTTGTTTTAATAGGGTAAATTAAAAAATGCACCATGGACTTTGAAAAGGCAGACCTTTAATGCCACTTCAAAGACTATGGGACCATTATCAAATTTCAATACCTAGTAGCAGACAGTGATGATTCCACAGTATACATCAACACTGCACAATTTCAGCTAGTTCTTAAAAAAGGAATTCCATCTCAATTAGTCCCATCTCTAATTCACCATGGCGAATGTCCACTCAACATCATCTCTCATGGCCTTCCACCCCAATGTTTCCATTGCAGGCAGAGAAACCATCTAAAAAAAGATTGTCGGGAGAGAAAATGATAATTGAAAATGATAATTTGTGGATACGGTTCAAATTCCACAAATGCATTAGCGATCAAGAAAATCAACATCTAACAAATACATACCCAAGTCTCAAGCAACAATATATCACTAGCAATACCACGGATCACACAACATTATCATCAAAAATTCCTAATGATAAAACTTCCTTGGAAACAGAACAATTTCAACTCACCCCGAACAGCTGCATACCAATGACAATTGTGTATCATCATCAGATACAGCAAGAATCAGCCAAACCGACATGGACACCAGTGCTGAACAAAGCAACACTACAATGGCCAACAACAGATTTCCATGTAAAAGAAAACATAAAAAACAACAATAGCTCTGAAAAATCACAATAAAGTAGCAATAACACTGAATTTGACAATCTTTGAGATGCAACAAAGACTAATATTCCCCCACCAAATAGACCTTGTGAAAAAAAATTAAGAGACCATTCTCCAAAAGTCACAAGTTCATATAACCTCACAAATGAAACAAAAACAATAGACCAAGATAACAACATACAACAACTGGTTGACCCTTTGTCTCAAAATAAAGAGGCCTCACATCAACATGAAAATGATAATGAATGCTTACTCATAGACTTATCTCCATCACTGTGGCCTATTCCTAAACCTATTCCACCAGACCTCAACTTTTCTAAGAACCTAATACAATCTGAACCTTACCATCACCTCACCAATTTAATGCTGGAACAGAATATTATGGTCTTAGAAACTGGATCACATTCCAATCAGTCAAACTCTCCCACATGAGAGAGTGGTTTCATTATCAATGATGACTTTCAACATAATATTGATTAACGTCAGAGGCATAAACTCCCTTGGCAGAATCCAAGCATTATCATTCTGGCTTAAGCATAATACACCTGATGTTCTTTGCCTCAATGAAACAAAACTTCACACACTATCTGACCAAATATCATACAGAGAATTCAAATATTTGGATACTTCCATTATTCCTTCTCCTCCTCTGCATCTGGTGGAGTAACAATTCTTTTTAATAAAAAATCTAAAATAACCTTTTTCAAAATAATTCATATAGACACTAACTGCATCATAGCCATTATACAGGTAAATGGATGGACACTTAACATAATAAATGTTTACATGACCAAAGCATCAGATATAATCTATAGAATCATCCACATTATCAACACAGTCTTAAGAACTAACCCTTTTCCTGCATTGATGTTGGGCGACTTTAATCAAACATATGATTCTTTTGAAAGGAGTCACTTAAAATCACTGAGCAACTCCTTTACAAGTGGAAGACAGCTTTTCGATGTGTCTGCCTTCTCATTCTATTCATCACTGTTTAAGTCCCTCATTGATCTTTTATACTTCTCTCCTTCACTTGCTCCCTTCATTGAAGCTAACCTGTGGCCTGTTGTCTTTATGGACCACATGGCAGTAGAGGTCCTTATCAGAATTGTGGATAACACATATTCACATGGCAACATTCCCTGAACAATGAGGATCCTCACAAAGGAATCTGCCACTATACAACTCATCTCTGAGATTTACATATTATTCAACTCTTGCTAATATAAACACACTTTCACCATGTGATAAATGGAATAACTTTATAAATATTCTACAATCACATATTCATAAATGCACTCAACATAATATTAATCTCCTTAAATTACTAAGTCAATTGGACAAGATAGCCGACACACCTAAACATTTGCCCATACAAAGAAAAAATATCCAAGACATTACTCACCTTAGACTACAATACAAAGCTACCCAACAATCCCTGGCTGAATACCTATCAATTAAACAAGTGCGCAGTTACTTAGCATATCAACACTGCTGGACTTGAGATTACATCAGATGGGACCTAGGATCCAACCAACAAAACAAGGCACCCTTATCGTTCAAGATACACAGTAAACAATATATTGGCCTCTCCATGCTTTCCAAAATAAGAGACTTTTACAAAAAGAAAATTGCAACCTATTGGTGTCACTAACATCCGTAGAGTTTTGTTACTAACAACCATATGGAACATAACATCACAGATGGTGATATTCTTGACAAACTGAAATCACTCCCAGAAAGTGTCCATCCAGGTATGCATGGAATTCCCAGATTTTTACTTTTACATCTAAGAGCTTTTACTATCCCAGTAATCCTCATTGCCACTGGAAGTCATCACTTAATAAACCTATATCCCATCTCCATGGTACCCTTTTTAAAAAAGTGTGATGCACAACTGGATCTTAATAACCTGTGTCCTATCTTGATGATTCCTCTATAGACAAAGATCATCGAGAGCATCATTAAAGACAAGATTCAATATAAGATAATGAAACAAATTTCATGCTATCAATTTGCAAAAAAGGCACTTCAACATCCATTGCTGTCAGCTGCTTCAGACTTTTGGTCAATCATGTGCAAAGACAAAGGCAGTCCCGGCTTATTGCAGCCCAAATTGATATAACTGGGGCATTCGACTCCGTGAGAATTGATGTTTTTCTCAGTGTTGTGGAACAGCTAAATGTACCACCCATATACATTCAAATGATTGAGAACCTTCTTTACATTTGAAAAGTGTTCTTATCCCTAGATGGTCACATTGCCCCGGGTTTTATGCCCTACATCTCCATCCCCAAGGTTCCCCCCTGAGTGCAATTCTCTTTGCTGCCTATATCATTCCAATGCTGTTGAACATTGAGGCCATGTTTTCTGGTATCGCTGTTCCGCTACTTAATGAGAACATCACTCACATCTCCTATATGGATGATGTAGTTGTGTTTCTTTCATCCCATGATGAACTCGGTAAGCTAAAATAACTTCTTGATCACCATGCCAATTTATCTGCTCTTCTTGTCAACCCAAAAAAGTCAGCTATTTGGTCAATTCTTACTGGCCAGAAGATCTCTGGTGGATTTGAAGCAGCGCCACAGAAATTTCTAGGATTTCACCTATCAAAAACACCCACGGTGATGTGTAAAGAGATACAGGACTCATTATTGGAGAAAATTGAAACCACAATCGCATTATTGTCAAAAATATACCTTTCTTTATTTGGAAAAGTAGCCCTTTTAAATGCTCTCATTTTTCCAAAAATAATATACTATTTGGCAGGGTTCATCCCCACCAAGGTATTTATAGACAAAGTAGAAACCGCCTGTAAAAAACTGTTTTGGGCAGGCCAATCACCCATAATTAGCTTGAGAATCCTCCAAAAGCCCAAAATTTTGAATGGTCTTCCACTACACTCATTAACGATACAACACACCCATAATGTACTCTACAACATCTTCAAGAAAAATGAACGTGCTCAAGGCCCACTTCTGAAAAAGTACATTCAATCTACTGATTGGCCATACACTAGAGGACATGCCTTGCTCTTTCAAAAGCAGATCAACTTTATCTTTGATAATATCCAACCAACATCAACCCTATTTCAAAAAAAAAACTTGTGTATTGGGAAGTGTTTGATCTTCTTGACCATCAAAAACAGAGGATCCCCAGCTGCCTTTCAATCAACATCCCTCAAATGATAAGGATGATCAAGCTCTGGAAGTTGCCACCAAAAATCATGGACTTCCTGTTGAAATCGAATCTACATGTCCTCCCAACAAATGCCTTCCTCCACTATAAAAGGGGGCAAGATATTGACTCTAATTGCACATTGGGTCAAAGACGGGAAGAGACTACCAATCACTTCCTCTTCGAATGCACAACTTTGAACAATTTAAGAATTCATTTTCAACAAAACATGACAAGAAATCAAATTTAAATGAACCTCAAGACAGCAATTGAAAAGGCATATTCTATGAGATCCAGCTTTCAACCATAATTAACTTTTCCATCTGGGCATTGCACTGTAAACTGGTGTTCCAGGCTGAGACCTTGAATAATATATTCACAGCATTTTTACAAATACTAAACAAGGAAAGAGATAGAGATATGCACATTGCTGACCCCTTCACAGCTGCACAAACCTGGGACTCCATTGCAATTGGATAGAGCTCCCCACAACTTTGCTGTTTATTGGGTGGCTAATGCTTTTCATCATTTCATAAAACTGAAACATGGATATTAATATTAATACTAACAGCATCTCATTTTAATATTCCCTGCTATGAACTTTAGACAAATTGCATTTCTAGGGTCTATTTTTGGAACAACAAACAAGTCACAAATGTTTCCTGTGCAAACATTAACTCAAATATATCCTCCTCTTTTTTTGCATGCTATTTCATAATCATTTACTTTGTTTTGTACTTTTTGGTTTGTATTTCTTTGGTCTAAATGTACAATAAATTTGGTTTTTGAAAGATAAAAAAATTGCAACTTGACAACAGAGTATGAAATATTGTTACAATGAAGTTTAAATAAACCTTTTTAAACATGAATAAACATGTCACAATAATGCAGACTAATAAATAGTCATCTATAACATTACTTAATGCAGTACTTTTAAATTGTCCATGTATTATTTAGAAATAATAAGCGAAATAGTGCCTACAGCTATTCTGGGATAATAGTCAAGTTGCAATCTTTAAGTTTCCATATATATTCAATGGACCATTAGTAAGAATGGATTTCCATTCTTGCTATTAAAAAGGTGAGAAGGTTGCCTTGACAGCAGTCATAAATATTGTTTACTATAGTTACTGTGAATGTTTTGGTGGTGAATGGTTGGAATTTAATTACATCATTATCCCAGATTAGCTTTAGGCACTATTTCACTTATTATTTCTAAATAATACATGGGCAATTTAAAAGTATTGCATTAAGTAATTTATAGATGACTATTTATTAGTCTGCATTATAGTGACATGTTTATTCATGTTTAAAGAGGTTTATTTAAACTTCATTGTAACAATATTTCATACTCTGTAGTCATTTGCAATCTTTAAGTGTCCATATATATTCAAGGGAACATTAGTAAGAATGGATTTTCAGTCTTGTTATTAAAAAGGTGAGATGGTTGCCTTGACAGCAATGAGAAATATTGTTTACTATAGTTACTGTGAATGTTTAGGAGGTGACTGGTTGGAATTTAATTACATCATTGTCCCAGATTAGCTTTAGGCACTATTTCGCTTATTATATATATATAATTTTATAACGGATACAATATTTTACATTTATATATATATATTGTAACCGTACCCCGCACAACCCCTTTATTACATCGGTCGTAACAATTTTCTGATGAGCATGCTGCAGGAAGGAACAATCAATTGGTATTCTCAGATGCAGATGTTAACGCCCCCTACAACAATATTTCCTGCTCATCAGAGGATGTGGCAACATAGAGGTTAGAAGCATCTAGTTATTTATATGTTTGACTTGGCAAACAGCGCCACTAGAGCTCAACTTCACCACAACCTTACTTACAAGGATCTAATTATGCCTGACATAGCTCAGTAGCATGATATTCTTATGAATCAGTTCAATGAATGATGAGTGATGCAAAAAGAATGAACAAATGGATAAATAAACAAACAAATAAACAAAACTGAACAGCTGGAGAACTAAAAATAGTTTTAGGTAACAATTATTTTATTTAACAATTTATGACGTCTAATTCAAAGTTCCACTCAAGAAATGATGCCTACAAACAGTTTAACTTTGCAATAGTTAATTTTCAAGTCCATTAATGTGGTTTAAATTATTTCCACCAAAATCAATGTCCATATGAGTATTAAACATTTTGCAATCTCATATCAATATGCAGAGAAGCATTTAGAAATCATATAATATTTTATTACTTTCAGTAATCTGGTTTGGATTATTTCCACAAATTCAATATCCATCTGAGCATTAAAACATTTTGCAAGTCTCATGTTAATACACAGAGAAGCATTTAAAGTTCATATAAGTTTCATATTTATACACAGAGAAGCATTTAAAGTTCATCTATACACAGAGAAGCATTTAAAGTTCATATAAGTTTCATATTTATACATAGAGTAGCATTTAAAGTTCATATAAGTTTCGTATTTATACACAGAGGAGCATTTAAAGTTCATATAAGTTTCATATCTATACACAGAGAAGCATTTAAAGTTCATATAAGTTTCATATTTATACACAGAGAAGCATTTAAAGTTCATATAAGTTTCCTATTTATACATAGAGTAGCATTTAAAGTTCATATAAGTTTCATATCTATACACAGAGAAGCATTTGTAATTTTATATTCAAATATTTTATAAATAGTTACCTTCCATTTATTCAAGAAAAGAGAAAAAAAAATCATTTCATTTCAATAGCATTATCCGCAAAATCGTGAAATGGAAAATTGAAGCTTTTTTTAATTTACCCCTTTATCATCACCATTTCTTTCAATAACGCTTTCTTTCCCATGTTTTTTTAGTGTTAGTAAAAGTTATATTTTAGGATGACAAAAGTCAGAATTGAATAATACACCTTTTAAAACAAACAAAAAATTCAATCTAATCTGTTGCTCTCTGAATTTCCTTCTCCTTTCTTGCTGAGTCTAATTTGCATACTGCCTCATTTTAGCCCAAACATTTTTTCTTTTCTTCTTAATGATTGGATAATCTAATTTTTTTAGTGTGAGAGATAAAAAAGCAAAATGATATAACACTTTATTCAAAACCATCAATCAAAAAATTAAAAATATAATCTTTTTAGCAAATCACAGCTTTTATTTACCTCTTAATTTTAAAACTATAAACTTTTTGCTTTATTTCATTCCCAATTTGATCAAATCATGCTAGTCATTTTTATATGGGGGGGGGGTCTTTTGAATATATATACGAGGAACAGTATATCTGTTTCATTACCCCCACCAAATTTTGGAATGAAATCGCCTGGAAGTACACTTTCATTCCATATACTATACGCATCATTTCTCATTACTGCTTGGTTTTAGATGTGCTGATGAAATAGTAAGATGAGCTGGAAAAGTGAATACATGAACTGTAGCCTACAATGCCAGGATAAGTAGACGGCCAAGCACAAACTACCAGCATGCACTTCCCCATGATGTCACGAGGAAATATCTCATTTTTAAGCACTACCTCTCTTGTACCTAGAAGTATCATCCAACTAAAAGTAGGAGCCAGAGAAAAAAAACAATTTGGCACTCAGCCAACCCAGCTCAGCTTCTGTGAGTCTTAGGGGCTATCATTTGGCCTATTCATGAGACCAAGGCCTATACATGAGACCTATATATACGCACTGCTGGACTACTCTTGGAACACAACATCTAGGTTTGGATAGTGCCGAGCATATACTTCGGAGCATCATAACACAATGCATCCAAGCAGCTCCGCTCAATCATCCACCACCTCAACATGAAAACCACAAGTTCATGCATCACTACATCACACTCACAAACTTTTTCCATCAGCTATCTCTATTTTATTCTGAATTATAACTGCAACCTGGTTTGGGAGACTGAGGATCATGATCAGTTCTCCTATAGTCCTCTTTTGTATTATGAGGTGACATACTTCTGGATCGTCTTTTTGTTGAAAATTTATCATGTTTAACATTACTGTGGTGTCTTGCTTCTTCACTTCTGTATTTTCTTTGGAGATCCTTGTTACTGTTTGATCTTCTAATTATACACGTCCGATATGGACCATGAACACCATCTGTGGATTTTCTCCTGTTCCTCTTCCATGGTGGTACTTCATTTTTAGATAAAAGTTTCTTTTTAAATGGTTCTTCTGCCATAGTAATTATTTTTTTGGTATTTGTAAAGGTTTCTTGTTGCTTAATTTTTTTCACACTAATAAATCCCGAGTTTTCAGATTCCTTTTTGGTGTCTTTTCCTGCATAAGCAACTATATTTTTAATAACTGTCTTTATATATTTTTTTTCTGTACTCAATTTTTGATTTGTGTTTATTAAGCTTTTGTTTATAATTTTTATATATGGCTGAGGACTAACACACTTTTCTTTCCAATTTATGGTTTCTTTCTCTATCTCTGTTACTATTTCATAGCATATATCAGACAATTTTTCTAAAACATTTTCTTCTATATTGGACAGTTCCTTAGTTATATGAGAATTAAGTTTTTGATTATGTTCATTTTCATGTTTTTCATCTTCTTGAAGATCAGAAGATTTTAATTCGCTTTATTAGATTTATTTTCATCCATTTGAAACTCTTTTGCTGTGTTTGATATTTTAGTCTCAGCTTCTGTATATATTGCTTCTTTCTTTTCAATTTTAGAGGTATATTCCACAATCAGAAGTTTTCCTGAAGGTAGACTGACAATTTCAAGATCACCCTTTGTAATTTCAATTTCTTCCTTTTTAACAATCTCAAATTTTGCTTCATCAGTAATAGGATATTCAATTTGTGATTCCTTTAAAATATCTTTGGTTGGAAATTCCGAAGTTTCCTCCTCATCCAATTTTTTAGACTGAATTATTTCCTTTATCAACTGGTTGAACTTTTCATTTTGATTTTCCACTGCTTCCATAATTTGTTTTTCTATTCTTTGGTTTGCTTCTATTGCTTGCTTGTTATCTTCTTCTATCTGTTTGATATCTTCTTCTCTTTGCTTATCTCTTTTTTGGTTATCTTCTTCTCTCTGTTTGATATCTTCTTCTCTTTGCTTATCTCTTTTTTGGTTATCTTCTTCTCTCTGTTTGATATATTCTTCTCTTTGTTTATCTTTTTTTTGGTTAAAGTCTTCTCTTTGTTCATCTCTTTTCTTTTGGTCTGCTTTTATAATTTCCAATAACTGGGCTAACGTAGACGTCTCCCCTGTTTTCTCTGATTCCTCATCTGCTTTGGCTTCTTGTTTATCTTCTTTCTCAGGAGGATCCTCTATGCTTTCTGTATTTATCATTTTTTTTTGTTTTTGATCTGGTTTTCATCAATATTTTATTCTAGTTTATTTGTATTTTTTTATTTCAACTTTAATAAGCTTCTCTCTCCATCCACACCACGATTTTACTCCATCTTCTTAAAAATGCCTGTTTCATTCTTTATGCCATTCATTTTGTGTTGTTTTTCTTTTAAACTTCTATTTTTCCACCCTTCTTGAACAAATCACATCACTGCATCATATGCACTGTTCATATCACAGAATCATGATCTGCTTATGCCTATGAGTAGGCTAGCCAGATAAGGCCTCACAGTAGGGCGCCAAATGTAACCGGACCCTGCACAACCCCTTTATTACATCGGTTGTAACAATTTTCTGATGAGCATGCTGCAGGAAGGAACAATCAATTGGTATTCTCAGATGCAGATGTTAATGCCCCCTACAACAATATTTCCTGCTCATCAGAGGATGTGGCAACATAGAGGTTAGAAGCATCTAGTTATTTATATGTTTGACTTGGGAAACAGCGCCACTAGAGCTCAACTTCACCACAACCTTACTTACAAGGGTCTAATTATGCCTGACATAGCTCAGTAGGATGATATTCCTATGAATCAGTTCAATGAATAACGAGTGATGCAAAAAGAATAAACAAATGAATAAATAAACAAACAAATAAACAAAACTGAACAGCAGGAGAACTAAAAGTAGTTTTAGGTAACAATTATTTTATTTAACAATTTATGATGTCTAATTCAAAGTTCCACTCAAGAAATGATGCCTACAAACAGTTTAACTTTGCAATAGTTCATTTTCAAGTCCATTAATGTGGTTTAAATTATTTCGACCAAAATCAATGTCCATATGAGTATTAAACATTTCGCAATCTCATATCAATATGCAGAGAAGCATTTAGAAATCATATAATATTTTATTACTTTCAGTAATCTGGTTTGGATTATTTCCACAAATTCAATATCCATCTGAGCATTAAAACATTTTGCAAGTCTCATGTTAATACGCAGAGAAGCATTTAGAAATCATATAATATTTTATTACTTTCAGTAATCTGGTTTGGATTATTTCCACAAATTCAATATCCATCTGAGCATTAAAACATTTTGCAAGTCTCATGTTAATATGCAGAGAAGCATTTAGAAATCATATAATATTTTATTACTTTCAGTAATCTGGTTTGGATTATTTCCACAAATTCAATATCCATCTGAGCATTAAAACATTTTGCAAGTCTCATGTTAATATGCAGAGAAGCATTTAAAGTTCATATAAGTTTCATATTTATACACAGAGAAGCATTTAAAGTTCATATAAGTTTCATATTTATACCTAGAGTAGCATTTAAAGTTCATATAAGATTCATATCTATACACAGAGAAGCATTTAAAGTTCATATAAGTTTCATATTTATACACAGAGGAGCATTTAAAGTTCATATAAGTTTCATATTTATACACAGAGGAGCATTTAAAGTTCATATAAGTTTCATATCTATACACAGAGAAGCATTTCAAGTTCATATAAGTTTCATATCTATACACAGAGAAGCATTTGTAATTTTATATTCAAATATTTTATAAATAGTTACCTTCCATTTATTCAAGAAAAGAGAAAAAAAAATCATTTCATTTCAATAGCATTATCCGCAAAATCATGACGTGAAATGGAAAATTGAAGCTTTTTTTAATTTACCCCTTTATCATCACCATTTCTTTCAATAACGCTTTCTTTCCCATCTTTTTTAGTGTTAGTAAAAGTTATATTTTAGGTTGACAAAAGTCAGAATTGAATAATACACCTTTTAAAACAAACAAAAAATTCAATCTAATCTGTTGCTCTCTGAATTTTCTTCTCCTTTCTTGCTGAGTCTAATTTGCATACTGCCTCATTTTAGCCCAAACATTTTTTCTTTTCTTCTTAATGATTGGATAATCTAATTTTTTTAGTGTGAGAGATAAAAAAGCAAAATGATATAACACTTTATTCAAAACCATCGATCAAAAAATTAAAAATATAATCTTTTTAACAAATCACAGCTTTTATTTACCTCTTAATTTTCAAACTATAAACTTTTTGCTTTATTTCATTCCCAATTTGATCAAATCATGCTAGTCATTTTTAAATGGGGGGGGGGGGATCTTTTGAATATATATATATGAGGAACAGTATATCTGTTTCAATATATATATAATTTTATAACGGGTACTGTATTTTACACACACACACACACATATATATATATAAACAAAAAAATGAATTATAAATCCAAGAAATAATATTATACTTCAACCAGAGGACTGGTTTTTATCAGAAAGAAAAAAAATACACAGTAAAATCGCGATAATCAAAAATTACAGATTTGATAAAAGATTATAAATTTAACAAACCCTCCCTGATTGGTCACAAAACCTAACATAGAATATCTACCCAATAAATGACAGAATTCAAGCAAAAAAAAAAAAACTACATTTCCTCCTAATCAAGCCTAAATTCTATTTGAATTGAAATAAGTAAATAAATAAAAAATCCAAAATTAAAATATACATATGTGCATACATGCAAAAATAGACTATGCTCACATACAAAAAATAGCTGTGCTCACATTAATATTCATTAAAAACTAAAGTACCTATACATTTTAATCAAAAATCATTGTTAGTGCAAAGTAAAATAATTTATAATAATTAATTATTTATCTATATACCAATTAAACACAGATATTAAACATCCATATAACCAATCTTTATACAAAAAATCTCATATAAAAAAAATTTCACATAAAAAAACTTTTACATAAAAAACTCACATATAAAAATCATTTAGGAGACCAGGTAACCCAGAGATGTAATAGTTCCAATATTTAAATTCAATCCATGTGGTTCTAAAGTCTTGAATTTAAAAATAAAAAAACTCTCCTTTTGTTTCTTCTCCCTTGTAGAAGAAAAACCTTCTTGAAGAATAACTACTCTTAAATCATCAATTGTATGATTTGGTAAATTAAAATGTTTCGAAACTGGTCTTTGGCAAAATATCAAATCTATGATTAGTCATTCTGACATGTAAACTATTTGCTGACTCACCTATGTACTGGCTTGAACATCTACTACCCTCTATCAAATATATCAAATTAACACTTTTACATGTAACATAATTAGGAATATACCATTTGAAATTACCATTCTTAGTACTAAAGACCACTTTTATCACAACAATATGTTTACATATAAAACATATTTTATCTTCACATGGAGAACATCTTTTTTCTTTTATAAAACTACTAATAAAATTTGTTTTGACAAGTATATCTCTAAGTGATCTATGTTTTCGATATACAACCTTAGGTGGATCAGAAAAAATAGATTTTAAATAATCTGTGGAGTGTAATATGTTAAAATGTTTTGCCAATATCCTGTTAATATTAGGTAAATCTCTATTAAAAGTAAGAACCAATGGTGGAACATCTAATTGTTTTTTACCCTTTTTAGATAAAAGAAGTTTCTTTCTATCAATTAAAGAAGATCTTCTTACTGCATTATCCAACAATGTCTTAGGATACCTCACATTAACTAAACTACTATATAAAATACTATTATTTTGTTGAAGAAAGTTCTCATCATTACAAATCCTCTTCATTCTTAAAAATTGACTATAAGTAATATTAGCCTTTAAATGTTTGGGATGGTTACTATAAAAATGTAGATAGCAGTTATTATCAGTTGGTTTCCTATATACAGTAGTAGTAAGAACTCTATTCGTGTAAATAACTTCAACATCAAGAAAATGAGCAATTGATTTTGAAAAGTTCATTGTGAAATTAATATTTTTATTAAAATTATTTAAATAACTTAAAAAATTATGAAGTTCAACTTTATTATGTGGCCAAATCATGAAAATGCCATCTATATATCTAAACCAAGTATGAGGTTTCAGCCTAGCATTATCAAGTATAGAGGATTCTAGTTTTGACATAAACATATTCACATAACTTGGTGCCATCTTTTTACCCATTGCAGTACCTTGTTTTTGCAAATAGTATCTAGAATCAAAAGTAAAAAACATATTTTTTAAAAACAAATATATTAATTCAACCATAGTAGTAATAAGACCATGATCATACTTTCTCTCTTGTAAAGCACATTTAATAGCCTCAACTCCATCATCATAAGATATATATATTTGTGTATAGTGATACAATATCCAAAGTATCCAAAAAACAATCATCTGGTAATTTAGATTTAATATTTTCTAACACACAAAGAAAATGAGTAGTATCTTTAACATAAGAATTAAATGATGGTGGAATAAATTTAATAACATTATCAACCTATGCTGAAATATTTTTTGTAGGACTACCAATACTAGCTACAATAGGTCTGCCTGGACAACCTGTTTTGTGAATCTTTGGCAAAATATAAAAACTATTAGGATGAATTTTGGTTGGTACTAAAAAGTTATATGCATTATTATTTATAAGACCCCTAGCTCTCATATCTTTTAAACTATGAAGTATACCCTTGAATAGTGAATTAACAGTGGTTAGTGAAATAGGCTCTTAAAATTTTTTTTCATCTAAAAGCTCCAAAGCTTTTTTAACATAATCATCTTTATTCATAATTACTATTTATCCACCTTTGTCAGCTGGTTTTATAATAATGTCCTGTATTTTCACTAAATTGCATTATGCATTCATCTCTTTCAATGTTAAATTACTCTTATACTTACTATGTTGTTTAAGTCTAATTTCATTAATAATATCCTGATATACATTATCAATGTATGTATCTAATATTACACTCCACAGATTATTTAAAATCTATTTTTTTTGATCCACCTAAAGTTGTATATTGAAAACATAGATCACTTAGAGATATACTTGTCAAAACAAATTTTATTTTAGTTCTTTACAGGAAAAAGGATGTTCTCCATGTGAAGATAAAATATGTTTTACATGTAAACATATTGTTGTGACAAAAGTGGTCTTTAGTACTAAGAATCGTAATTTCAAATGGTATATTCCTAACTATGTTACATGTAAAAGTGTTAATTTCATATATTTGATTGAGTGTAGTAGATGTTTAAGCCAGTATATAGGTGAGTCAGCAAATAGTTTACATGTCAGGATGACTAATCATAGATGCGACATTTTGCATAAGAATGAAGATAGACCAGTTTAGAAACATTTTAATTCACCGAATCATTCAATTGATGATTTAAGAGTAGTAATTCTTCATGAAGGTTTTTCTTCTACAAGGGAGAGGAAACAAAAGGAGAGTTTTTTTATTTATTTTTAAATTCAAGCCTTTAGAACCAGATGGATTGAATTTAAATATTGAAACTATTACATCTCTGGGTTACCTGGTCTCCTAAATGATTATTATATGTGAGTTTTTTATGTGCAAGTTTTTTTATGTGAAAATTTTTTTTATATGAGATTTTTTATGTAAAGATTGGTTATATGGATGTTTAATATCTGTGTTTAATTGGTATATAGATAAATAATTAATTATTATAAATTATTTTACTTTGCACTAACTATAATTTTTGATTAAAATGTATAAGTATTTTAGTTTTTAATGAATATTAATGTGAGCACAGCTATTTTTTGTATGTGAGCATAGTTTATTTTTGCATGTATGCACATATGTATATTTTAATTTTGGATTTTTTATTTACTTATTTCAATTCAAATAGAATTTAGGCTTGATTAGGAAGAAATGTACTTTGTTTTTTTTGTTTGTTTGTTTTTTTGTTTGAATTCTGTCATTGATTGGGTAGATATTCTGTGTTAGATTTGGTGACCAATCAGGGAGGGTTTGTTAATTTTATAATCTTTTATAATCTTTTATCAAATCTGTAATTTTTTGATTATCACCATTTTACTGTGTATTTTTTTTCTTTCTGATGAAAACCAGCCTCTGGTTGAAATATAATATTATTTCTTGGATTTATAAGTCTTTTTTTGTTTTTATATGTATTTCCTCTGGTTAGTTTTATATATATATATATAGAGAGAGAGGGGGGGTTATTTTATATATATATATAGAGAGAGAGAGAGAAAGAGAGAGAGAGAGAGAGAGGGGGAGATTAACTATAATATTTACTCCATAAATCATATTGGCTATAATTAAGTCATATAACTAAAACATTCTAATTATATTTTTGTATAAAAATTCAGATAATTCAATTATTGATTAATGAGAGTAGGATATAGTAATATAGATGATTTTATAAAGAGATATTTTAAGATCAGTTATCAGCTTGTAAAAATACATCACAGAGTTGAATAATTTCATCTATTGAAAATATGATTTAATAATATATAGTGTAATAGTGCCTGTTAAGGCAGAATGAATGTTTGTGTAAATGATAAATATTTTTCCAATACATATATACAATTATGACAGACAAAAATAAAGCATGGCCCTTATTCCTAGGAGGCTGTAAAGTCACCAACCAAGGTAGCGGTTGGTGGCCGAAGGCGGAGTGTGCTAATAATCCCCTGATTGCGGACCCAGGCTGCCATTTGATGACTACTTTTTATTTAGGTACTTACAACTGCAGATCACATTCAAGTAAAGGAAGATTGCAAGAATTAGAAGAAGAACTGTCTTATATTAAATGGGACATTATTGGACTTTGTGAAGTTAGAAGAAAAGGTGAAGAAACAATTGATTTAAAAAGTGGACATCTACTCTATTATAAAGGCACACATATTGGAAATACAAGTGGAGTATGATTCATTATTAATAAAAAGTGGAAGAACAATATTGTGGAGATTGATGGTGTATTGGACAGACTGGCAAGATTAGTTATACAACTTAATAGCAGATACCAAATGCAGATAATTCAGGTTTATGCCCCAACAAGTTCTCACAGTGATGAAGTAGTAGAAGATTTTTATATGGATGTACAAAAGGCTTTTGATCAGAGTAAACAACATTTTAAAATTGTTATGGGAGACTTTAATGCTAGAATTGGCAGACAAATGAAAGATGAAATTGCTGTAGGTAATTTTGGTTATGGTAATAGAAATGAGAGAGGACATAGACTTGTGGAGTTTGCAGAAAAAGAAAAAAATTATATTATGAATTCATTTTTTTGAGAAAAATGTTAAAAGGAAATGGACATGGAAGCATCCAAATGAAGGTACAGCAGAATTGGATTTTATTTTGACTAACAGAAAATACATATTTCAAGATTGTGATGTTTTTAATAAATTTAACACAGGAAGTGATCATCGATTAGTAAGGTGTCAGTTACGTGTTAATGTAAAACTAGAGAGACAAAAATTATTAAAAAAAACAATATTTCCAGTTGATATTCCTAATCTTCAGAAACATTCTAATGAATTTAAATTAGAACTTACAAATAGGTTTCAAATGTTAGGAGATTTTGAACATGATTCAGATTTGAATGAAATTAATATGAAAATAACTGATACACTTTTAAAAACTGCAACAAACATAGCTGGTAGAAAAAAGCAGCAATTGACTAATAAAATTTCTACTGAGACTAGAGAATTTATGAAGAAAAAAAGGAATATGAAGATATACAGAAATGATGTATTAAAAAGAATTGAATATCTCGAATTTTGTAAAATGGTACGGAAAAGAGTTGAAAATGATATAAGAAAGTATAACTGTGAAATAGCAAGGAAAGCTGTAGAAGAAAATAAAAGTCTCAAAAATGTTAAACAACATTTTGGTATTGGTAGGAAATTTATATCTGCAATAAGAAAAAAAAGATGGAATTATTACTAAAAAGAGAGATGACATCATGAAATTGGTAGAAGATTTTTATCAAGAATTATAAAGTAATAAAGAAAAAGTACTTCCTATATCTATTACATCCTCCGAATTGCCCAGAATTTTAAATGAAGAAGTGAGACATGCAATTAAGTGTATGAAGAAAGGAAAGGCTCCAGGGAATGATGGAATTATAATTGATATATTAAAAGAAGCAGGTGAAGAAATAGAAACAATTTTAGCAAAGTTATATACCAAATGTCTAAAAGATAAAGATGTACTAAAAGATTGGAAGAATGCAGTAGTAATATTAATATTTAAAAAAGGTGATAAAGAAGATATTAGAAATTACAGACCTATCAGCCTTTTATCAGTTTTATATAAAATTTTTACCAAGATAATTACAACTCGTCTACAGAGAACTTTGGATTTCCACCATCCAAGAGAACAAGCTGGATTTAAAAGTGGTTTTAGTACAATAGATCATATCCAGGTATTGAGAAAAGTCATAGAAAGGACAAACAAATATGAGTTGTCATTATGTTTTGGATTTGTAGATTATGAAAAGGCATTCGATTCTATACACATTTCTTCCGTGATTAAAGCATTGGACCATCAAGGTATATATCCAGGATATTGTCATATTTTAAAGAATATTTATAAAAATGCAACAGCAACAATTAGATTACATAATGATACTGGAAAAATCAACATTGAGAAAGGTGTAAGACAAGGTGACTCCATATCTCCAAAACTCTTTACAGCAGTGCTGCAAGAAGTATTTCGTGGATTAAAATGGGAAACTAAAGGAGTGAAAGTAAATGGAGAGTATTTAAATCATTTAGATTTCGCAGATGATATAGTTGTTTTTGCAAATAATGCTTCAGAGCTGCAGGACATGTTGCAGGAGTTAGCAGATGAAAGTAGAAAAGTAGGATTAAAGATAAATGTTAAAAAGACTAAAGTAATGTTTAATCGATTTGCTCAAAATATGAAAATAAAGATTGATTATAAAGAATTAGAAGAAGTTAACAGTTACAAATACCTTCGTCAGATTATTAATACAGATGGAAACATAATGGAGGAAATTAATCATAGAATTAAACTTGGTTGGAGTGCTTTTGGTAGAAATAACTTGATACTAAAAGGAATTATGCCTATGTGTTTGAAAATGATGGTTTTTAACAAATGTGTTTTACCAGTTTTTACTTATGGATTTGAGACTTGGACACTTAATAGATGAGCAATAGAGAGACTTCAGACCACTCAAAGGAGTATGGAGAGATGTATGTTGGGAGTAACAATAAGAGATCGAAAACGCAATATATGGGTAAGACAACAAACAGGTGTTACTGACCTTATTGAAAAATTAAAAGATTGAAATGGAGTTGGGCTGGACATATTGCTAGAAGAGATGATAATAGATGGACAATTGAAATTTTAAACTGGATTCCAAGAGATTGTAAAAGACCCAGAAATAGACCACATGTGAGTTGGATGGATAAAATAAGAAAATGTGCAGGAGTGTTATGGATAAGAGAAGCTAAAGATCGGAGAAGATGGATTAAACTTGGAGAGACCTTCATCCTGCAGTGGATTGATACTGGTTGATGATGATGATGAATAGATTAAGCCTATATTATAAATTATTTCTTTGAAATATCTTCATACTTGACAAGATTTACGAATTCGTGACATCGATTAATTGACCAAGATGGCCTTAACATTACTAAAATATTTATTATTTTCCACCCAGCATATTTATGGAAGTCAGCCTATTCTAACGCCAAGTACCAATCCTATGAATGTGTAGGATTTATACTGGAAGGGATGAGAAAATCAATCAGAGATAATTCAGAAATGCCCAACCGCCTGCTAGCTCAATTAACTAATAAAATAAGTATCATGTGCATATATATATATATATATATATATATGCATATATACTTATATATATATATATATATATATATATATATATATACAATACATGAAATAATAAAAAGAGATTACTCAAATATACAAATATATTTATACAGACAATCAAATAAAATAATAACAATAAAATAATGTCTAATCATTTCAAGTACCAAGTAATTTTTCTAAAGGTCAAATGCTCATTGAAATATAGTTATATGAAATTCTGTAGATATCACTGAAAATGTGCATTAGTGTATTTTGGGGAAATAAAAAGTAAGTATTACCTTGAGTATATTATATTATTTCTCAAAATAAAATACTATTATTATTCACTAAATTCGTTATTGTGAGTTTCATTTGATGTATTTTTTAAAGGTAATAATCATAACTAGTATTTGATGGGCATAAAAAAGTCACATTTGAAGACAAACAAGCCAATCTTACTATACAAATTCATTTTCTTTATTAACAGGATTATAGATTTGAAATCTATAATTAAACGCATATTGTATGGTAGAATAAGTTTGTCTTTCATTTAATTTATTTTATATCTGCATTTGGCTTTATTTTATAAATGATTAGATATAATACCGTCTCTGTCTGTGGGATACCATTCGTTATTAACTTAGTTACTTTCATATTGGATGATAACAGTGCTTTATCAACTTATTTAATTTTTTCCAAACATTAAATATTTTAACCTTAGCATAGAACATCTCCTCATCTGCTATCCTATTTATAACATTACAATATGTGATAAAACTTGTTATTAATTCTTCAAACTTTTTAGTGATAACATTGTTGCTAATTTGAAGGTGGATATTATAAAATATCTAAAGATTGACCTGTGGGTTTGCCTATTGATATATAAGTTTGCATACAAGTTTGCAATTTGTTTTGTCTACATATGAGAGTTGTATTTTAGATATGTATACTTTAAAAAATATTAAAATTTACAAAACGTATGTATATGAGCACAGACTTTCACACCACCCACCTCTCTCCACTCTATCTAATAACACTGATACACCTAAACACATATATGCTGAAAAGATAAATAATCACCAATATTCGTATTTCATGCTAAACCAGCAATCATCAGTTGGTCCAGACTATCATCTTTACACACATATATAGTATAAGTGCTCAGATATATATTAATATAGACTATCCTCATAGTTTTAATGGACATGCTTCAATCCACTCCACGCTCCAACTCTTCAACCGTCCATCCAATTGAAAATCTGATGATGGAATGCTCAAAACGTATGTGGATATTTCGTTTGTGGAAATAACAATAATATAAATTTGCTTATAGAGAAGTTAAATAATTTGAATGGTGTAAAATGAACTATTGAAAAGGCACAGGACAAAAGTAATAAGTATTTGGATAATAATATATTAAGTTATAAATGAAAATAATCAAATCATTGGAAACAAGAAGATATATAAATTCAAAATCAAAAATACCAATTATTGCTAAGATGACAATATTTAGATCGTTTTTGTTTAATAAAGAAAAATTATGTCATTACCAGTATGATAAATTAACAAATATTGAGATATTTGCCAAAGAGTTGCTTGAAGTTGGTTATAAGATTGAACAGATTATTAAGGTTTTATGTCAATTTTATAAGAGTTACAAAGATTTAAAGGAATTTAGGATTGATAATAAAAAATAGATATATATTCCATATATTTCAAATGCTCAAGTGAATTTTTAATAATATAAATACATATATGAATGTGTTTAATGTTTCATTTTGTGTTAGAAATAATGTGAATAAGTTAGTGAGTAATTCTTAAAATGTCATAGCTATCAATTGCAATAATAATATTGTATGCCATTTTTTTTTGTGAACTTATGTTATCATATATAGGTGAACTAAGGTGTAGTATTAAAAAAAGATTAAATGAGTGTAAATTGTTATACAAATTTGTGGGGAAAAATGATTTACTGATTGTTTCCGTTTTCTTGTATCATTAAAAGACATGTAAATATAAATTTAAGTTTCATATTGAAAATGTTAAGATTCTTCAAGAAGAGAAAATCCATAATAAAAGTAAAATTAAGGAGGCAGTTTTAATAAATAGAAATAAAATTAATAGACAAGTTGTTAACATTAAAATTGAGAATTAATGGGATTTGAGTTGATGACATTTGCTTCTGTTATGTTTTTTCTAATTTAATGGCAGTTTAAGAGGGATAAGGAATTAAAAAAAAAGTACTTCTGCAGATTGAAAGACTGTATATAATTGTTAATTAACATTATATTTACTATTTTTAGTGTTATTACACACAGACACACACATATATATATATATAACAAAATTATATATATATAACAAATTTCTTTCCATTTAAAAATCAATATACAAATTATATATGAATTTTAAATCAGTATAAATAAATGGGAACATGTATGAATCAATTTAAAAAATCACTACACGATATACATACCAATTTAAAATGAATATACGCATTGTAGCTAATAAATAAGTAGACATATCTACCTGAACCCTCCTCTTAAAAACATCAAATATCACCATGATCTGATCTGACTCTTGGAAATTAAGAATTAACCCTTTCAATGATTATTATTTAATTGGCCGAATGAGTTAAAAATCAAAACTTGTAATTGGCCAACTCACAACTTTAACAAAATCTATTGTTAAAATAGATCACTTTTAATAATATAAATATGTTAGTTTCGTTTGTAAAAAGTATATTACTGAATTGTCAGATTACAAAAGCAAACAAAAGTCTTTTCAAAAATAAAATTTGATTTATAATTTAAAAAATATTCAATTGCGGTGAAATAAAAGTAACCGCTATTCAACCAACCAAAAAAGATTGCTGACGCAATCTTTTTTTTTTCACTTTAACATTACGATCAATATGTAGCAATAAATAAATAATTCTTGGTAATATCTTAACTATTTTTCTAAAATAATTTGATTTTTAGTATTATTTTATCAATAATAATTTGTAATTCAATTCAAATATTGTTTAAAATGTTGTAAACATTCGTTTATCATTTTCGTAATAAAAATCAAAACGAACGTAACTTTTTACTTTTTGGCAGCCATTTCCCTTTCTGACAGAAGTGGGACAGCCAATAAGATTCAAGAAAAGTTGGTGAGGAGGTGGTGCTTTGGTTTTGTTTGACATATATGGTCATTTTTATTGATTTTTTACTTGTAAAATAACTCTGAAGAGGGCACCATCTTACAGAACTTTTGATTTTCTTTCGAATGACATATTATATGTATACTTGGGATAGAAAGTAGCCGATTTAGAGTGATGTCAAATCTTCTCGTTTTTAGACGAGTCATGCATTCAATAGATTAATGTACTTTTCATATAGTACAATAAAATTGATTTGATAACGCCACATATATATGATCCACGTAATGGTAACATCATGTAAAAATAATGATAAATTGATCTCAGCATTCTTAATAAAGAAATTGAATATATTTGTCTTCACAAATTGTTGAATAATTTAATAATATCCCAGTAAACTATAGGAGTCATACCCTTCCCTAATAAATTGATATGTACTAATGAACTATAATAACAATAGTCATGATAATTAAAGAAATATTAAATTTAAATAATATATGCATAAAACAATAAAATTTAAAAACAAATTATAATGCTTTTGACTGAGGTTTTATGGAAGCACATGGTCAGCAAGAAAGAAAGAATAACCAAAACCAGATAAAAAGCTCTGGCACACACTAAGTTACCCTATTTTCAAATTTTCATACCTTAATAAGCATTCAATTAATTACCTAGGTTTTTTTATATTGTGCCATTACAATTTAGTCTGTAGCTAAATTTGTAGTAATGTGCATGAAAGAAAATGTGGAACAAAAATCATCATTACATTTTTTATATAGAAAAGGAAGCTGTAGGGCACCCAAGTTTAAACCCTACAGAGTCAAATTCTATAAAGCCTAAAACAGAAAGAGAGTGGGCAACAGTTATGTTCTTTAGTTGTTTGTGTGTTGATAAAACTGAAACAAGTAGTACACACTTTCTTTTTATTCAATAGTTAATTTTTATAGGGTTATAACTCATATATAGGCAATGTGTGTAAGCTATTTAGTTGTCATTGTATACTTCAAATATTAAACTTTCTTCAAAACTAGTCTGCATTTGCTAGATTCTAATATTTTATTATTATCTGTTTCTATTTTGTTTTTCTATGATAATAATTTGGGGTTTAAAAGTTGGAAGAATTTACTTTTAGATATTAAAACTATAAATTTCTAAAAAGCATTTAGATTATTTTATAGGCCAGTTTTATAAATGATTTGAATAATAACAGTGTGTGCTTGGATATATTACATACATAAATCTACATTTATTACATATTGAAAAAGAAAAGAAGAAAACATGTTAAATTATAAATATATATATATATTGTACCAGTCAGAATTGTATGTTAATCTAACAAGAATTAGGATCTAAGCAAAAGTACCTAGAGTTCAATCATATACGAGATACACAGGTCAGGGATACTCATGAACTCCACCCTATTGCCCACCTCCCAAATCTATTACATTACAAACAACATTTCTGATGATAGCAACCTACTTTCCAATTATCTCTGGCCCAGAGGGTTCAGCAGAGACACAAGAGATTTAAGCTTAACTAAATGATAATGCAAAGTAATAAGAGATGTGTATGCATGAACCAATAAAATCTCCAAAAGATAGATTATTAAATGTAAATTTATTTAACATGAAATTAATATTAGAAATCGATTTATATGTGAACAGCTAGATATAGAGATTTACTATGACTTAGAACCTTGATTATACAAAGAATACCTGATCTAGGTTTCACTTATGGTCACCTATGTATTCCATACTAACCTTAATGGCATAACAGGGCTTGATGAATATGCATTACTAAACATGCATGGTAATAAATTTATTATATGAACGATGCAGTTTAATATGCTAATATAATTTAATGGGTTTCTATTATTCTCACTATGACCTTTTTCAATCATGAAAATTATAATGGATTGCAATGGCCATACCTTGCTATTAGATCGAGTAATGACATGATTTCCAATTACATAGAATATAACACAATACATGATCTAGTGAGCTTGGATTACATTTGGATTTTATTAAGAGTTACATTAACTATAAATCAGTTATTTTGGGACATTACAGTTTGATTCATCATTTATTATATTACGAAGAGAATGAGGAAAAACATAATTATTTTAACATGGTCATATGACTTGGTATTCATAGTTTTATTAATAATCAATGATTAACATGTTTAATAGCGGTTAACGAAGGGTGGATAGCACTAATAGGCGATGACATATATAAAAAGGGCAAATTTAATCTATTTTAATATGAGAACTTTGGGAAGGCTTAGGAGAATCACATCATTAGGCTTACAGATATTTAAAATATATATGGGGAGTATGAACGATAACGTGCGGACCGAATGATAACGCTTGAGAGGATGAGAAGCTTCATCAACTTGACAACGAAGAATATAGGCTTATCTGCACTTGTGACAGATAACATCCGAAGTGGTTGGCAAGATACCATGGTTCCGATTTGTCGAATGTTAACCCATAGCAGTGCTTACCAAACCAACACAATCTGTGGGAGTCAGTACCTCCACACTCCGCTGAGAATTATGCTATATGGATTCCAAGAATGAGAGAAAGTATGATGAAGCAACTTTTGATTTGTGAACATTATCATCGGAACACGTGGCGAAGGCTTTCAGGTTGGTCTTAATCCTGATTTATATAGCCTTAATTGGTAATCAAGCCTAGCGTAATGAAATAATTATATCCAAGCGATCCCAAAAAGGGGGCATACAATTTACTTAAAGAACTTATTTGATATATTAATAATAGAATATATAAAACAAAATTAAGAATCCCTTCACTAAACGCATGTTAATCCGCGCGAGAAATAAGTTTCTTAAATCATCAGTAGATGGTGGGCTACTTATCAAATGAATCATCATTTAGAAATACATATTCTGAACTAAATTTATTTATTACTCAATTTCTATATTACTAATCAATAGCGTGAAATAATAGTACATAATATATTTAAATCTTGTCGAATGGCATAATATCAATTAATAAAACACAATTTAGGAGTACTTCTCAACCAGGCGAATTTTATAGCATGGTAAGATGACACGTTTACGGTTAAATATTCCTTAATTGTGGAATAGCAAAAATACAATTGGATTGATTCGCCAGATTGAGTTATTAGCATATTAAATTTGGTATGATTTGCATAATATTAAATAACGAAAAACTGCCGCATTTAAAATAAAAATACAATACGAGTGAAAACCTAGTATTCAAGTTTAGAGAGTAAAATATAATTTAAATATAAAAGCACTAAGAAATTAAAAGGAGGTCATTATTTAAGCATTTAATCAGTGTAGCATTACCGATGGGAAAAACAAGCAATTACATTTTTACATTACAAAGAGTACAAAACTAGAAATGTTTAATAAGACATACATTAGGTGGTTGAAATTAATCTTATTGAAGGTTGAAATTTACGTTTTACAGTTAAAAGGATTATTAGGACCAAAGCATTAGAGTTCAGTTTTGCGGCAGGGGAATACCTTTATTTCCGATGACTGTACAGCCGTGTGCACATGTGTTGGTTCCATGCTTGATGAAATCTAGTTAATTTAGCAGTCTTTTGATGAAATTATCATTTCAGTTTGTTCTTTATGTAGCATATAGTTCATTCTGGCAGTATTTTGGATACGATGGCTTACGAGTATTATGGCATTGGATGGATCTTGGAAGGACCGGGGAAGCAAATCTAAATACTACTCACTCGTCATTTTGCAGTTCTGAGTGACATAACTTCCCCCAGCAACAGAGTTTGAAATTAATATGTAGAGCTCCTTAGTTAGGAAATGCCGTGGTATTTATACTCATTTGTTATTGCCTTTAGGTAATCCCTGGATGCGTTAATGGTTACAATGATACAGCAAATTTTGAAATACAAACTAGATCAAGTTTGAGAGAGTTGGTCTTAATCTATTTTAGGATGAAAATAGACCTGCGGAATAAATGTTAAGTAACGTGAAATTTAAATAAATATGTATCAGAATGAAAACAGATTCCTCCGGAATTTAAAATATGGTAAGTTTTTTATTTAATACACTCGCATTACACTCTCAAACTTTCTCTCTATTAGAATATATATGAATAAAAATATACATAGTATAACACTTTTAATTATTAAGCTTTATCTGTTACACACACATATGCACGATTGTTTACCGTAATAGAAATATATAATTTATATGCATATTAACTTTAGATGAGTAGAAGTTTACAGAGACATAAACAATCACGCGCATTGGTATACCTTCACTCCCTAGTGGTTTATAATTAATTGATTGGGTTTGAACCCATGTTTGCAGATCTCAAACATCACCAGAAAGTGAAGCCAAATGTGTGCAACAGATTTGAGTGCTTCAATATATATATATATACTCAACAATTTTGTGTTATAAAGATTATTTGTCATGTTGCAGCTCAGACAGTTATGATGGTGATGTTAAGAAAAAGGATTAAGACAATTTTTCTTTCAAAACAGTGTTCATCTGAAAGTCAGGATAGTACTAAGTTTCACATGTTTCTGGAAAAAGTTACACTAGGAATCTAATTGAATGTGTTAGCTAAAAAATAAACTATAAAATGAGTCTGAAAAATCAGTTAAAGGAGATTTTTTTTAATATTGAAACTAGGAAAGACAAGCATTTTTAATTCTGTCAGATATCAATTTAAAATCTTTTTTTTTTAATATAAAGTTTTTTGAAGATTGAAAATCTAAGGATAGCAAGCTAGAAATCTATACATATCTCATCTGGGGCACTCACCTAACCCATCACAGAGCCAGCATATTATATAAAAAGAAAAAAAAGGAAAAAAATGTCTTGTCTGAATTTAAAAAAATATTTTACACCTTGTGACTGATTGAGAGAAATGCTATATTTTAAGTAAAAGAAAATATTCACCTGCATTTGAAGGCTGAAGGAAAATAATTAATCTACTAATAAGTATTGAATCAGCTAGTCCAGTTATCCCAGTGACTGAATTTAAACCCAAGAAAAATTATAAATGGTAAAACAACTGGTATACTCCATTTATTAGAAAAATTATGTTTAACCGGAGAGGAAGAAACAGTTCCAGTGAACTGTGGAAATTGATTGCTGCAAAAGTAAAAACATTTAACAAGCTAAGTTTGAACTCTTGGATTGGTATGAATTTTTATTATATATTTTCTTTTATGATATTAGAGTCTATTGGTAAAAAATTTGAGGAGTAAAGTTTTATATTTTTTTCAGAACTTTAAAACAAACAAAATTGATTGAAACCAAGAATTTCTTCAATAATAATAACTATAGCCTTGAGTAATAATTTTATATGTGCTACAACTATTATACCCCACTTATTAATGAAGTTTATTTTCTAAAGTGTATTATGGTATATTACTCTACAATTATGAAATGTTTGTTAATATGTAAAAGATTTTTTTTAAATTTACTATTTTGTTTTTAAATAATGTTTAGTTATAATGGAGATAAACACACACGCACACAGTAATTTATTAACTGGTTACATGTATATAATGATGTGTGAATGTGAGAATAACAGGCATATACAGCATTAAAAATATTAGGTTATTTTTATTTTGATTTAAGGAGTAGCGATCTCAGTAGATTATAGTGTAGAGTGGGAGAAGTAATTTAAAAACCCATTTCTGGAAATCTTGCTTTTTCGATTCCACTAACATTTTTCTCCTTAATCATTCTACTTGACATGTTAGATTATAAAAGTATGTGTACCAAAAGATTGTTTATTTTTTTTATGAAATATTTTATTGTGGAATGAAAATCTTAGCAAATTTGGTATCCAATTTAATATACATTATATTTTTATTAGGAAAGAGGGAAGAATGTAAACTTAATATTATGATTTCAAAATTGTCAATTATTGTTGTTGTTGTCATTATTATTATTATTATTATTATTATTATTATTATTATTATTATTATTATTATTATTATTATTATTATTATTATTATTATTATTATTATTATTATTATTATTATTATTATTATTATTATTATTATTATTATTATTATTATTATTATTATTATTATTATAAATTTTCATATCTATCCAGAAATTGTATGTATATGTTAGAAATGCAGAAATAAATTTTGGTTTGTTTTATTAAATGAGGTGTATATTTTTATTAAAGTATTTTTTATTAGTTGTGATCATTCATCATCAATGGAGAATATTAATTAATTGGTTAAGATCTAATTAGATTAACCAATAGTTAAGAATTTCTTTAGAACTAAATTTGATGTTAAGCTTGGTCCTAAAGCTGTGGTTGAAGTCAATATTATTATTATCATCATCATCATGTTTTACTTAATGAGCTAGATAAATGTTTAAAGGTCATAAATTAATAAGTGATTTCATGGTATTTAGTTGACATTCATGAATGATAACCACGATTCCACCATCTACATCATGTAAGGATGAGTGAATTGCCATCCTAAATTAATAGTATAATATGAGCTAGTAAAACTTATAAAGATATTGCAATGCATTTATTATGTTAAGATCAAGGAGATGATTTCTGTCTGATGAATTTTATATACACCACTTTATTTAAAGGTGTTTTTTGTTTATTTAAATGTTAGTGCATACAGTGATATGGGTCTAAAATCAAAATCCTCCATTTTTGTTAGAAATGAAGTAGCAAATGGGGTTTAAATCATGTACATGTGAAAAGGTTATAATATATAACTTTGTCTAGTTTCAAATAGCCTAGTGGCACCCTGATAGACCATACTCACTTGTTATTCATTTGATTATGCACTTGATATCAAACCAATAAGATAAGAGTGTGAAAAATATACTGTTGGATTTATTGAGAAGATATTGTATTGAGTTACCCCAGTGTACTCACACACTTGATGTTATTTCCTGAGTTATAATCATTTGTTCTTAATAATTTGTTTATAGTTTCTACTTGTTAATTAAAAATACAATGGCTGCCTAACTAGGATTTGAATAAGCCAGATAAAAGATAACTGAAATGACAAGTCTCCAAACATTATTGTTTCTGATTATTGATATTATGATATTTTTTAAATCTTAAATAGAAATGTATGAATTAAGCCACTAATATTTTGATTATTTATATATATATGATCAATAGATGGCATTTTACCAAAAACACCGTCAAAGTGTATGTATTGTTTACATAAATGTCAGAGTAAGCTTTCACTATCTCTATCATTAGTTTCCACTTTCAGATCATGATTTCAAGCTGATTTGCTATTGAAGAACAGGAAAAAAGAAACTAGATCTAAACACTAACTCTGAGCATTTAAGAAACAATTTTTATTCAGCTTGCAAGCATGAATTTTTTAGACACATAATGTCCTCAAACTCAGCATAGCAGGCCAGATATCTATATGGTTCTGATATCAGTTCAGTATCACCACATAGTAGAAGCCTCTGTAATATATATCGTTGCAAGAAACCTCACAGGTACATTTATGAAAAACAAAAAAAACAAGTTAAACTTGCTGATGCTTGTATTTATGATCAATAGATGGCATTTTACCAAAAACACCGTCAAAGCATATGTATTGTTTACATAAACATCAGAGTAAGCATTCACTATCTCTATTGTTAGTTTCCAGCTTTAGATCATGATTTCCAGCTGATTTCCTATCATCAGTGAAGGACAGGAAAAAAGAAACTAGATCTAAACACTAACTCTGAGCATTTAAAAAACAATTTCTCTTTTTAGCTTGCAAGCGTGAATTTTTCTTTTTTCGTGTCCTTCACTGATCATAGCAAATCAGCTTGAAATCATGATCTGAAGGTGGAAACTAATGATAGAGATAGTGAATTCTTACTCTGATATTTATGTAAACCACACATATGCCTTGACTGTGTTTTTGGTAAAATTCCATCTATTGATCATAAATACAAGCATTAGCAAGTTTAACTTGTTTTTTTTTTTTGTTTTTCATAAATGTACCTGTGAGGTTTTCTTGCAATGACATATATTGCAGAGGCTTCTACTATGTGGTGATACTGAACTGATATCAGGCCCATATAGATATCTGGCTTGCTATGCTGAGTTTGAAGACATTACGTGTCCAAAATTTCACGCTTGCAAGCTGAATAGAAATTGTTTCTTAAATGCTCAGAGTTTGTGTTTAGATCTAGTTTCTTTTTTCCTGTTTTTCACTGATGATAGAAAATCAGCTTGAAATCATGATCTGAAGGTGGAAACTAATGATAGAGATAGTGAATGCTTACTCTGACGTTTATGTAAACAATACATATGTTTTGATGGTGTTTTTGGTAAAATGCCATCTATTGATCATATATACAAGCGTTAGGAAGTTTAACTTGTTTTTTTGTTTTTCATAAATGTACATATGAGGATTTCTTGCAATGATATATATTGCAGAGGCTTATACTATGTGGTGGTACTGAACTGATATCAGACCCATATAAATATCTGGCTTGCTATGCTGAGTTTAAAGACATTACGTGTGTAAAAAATAAATGCTTACAAGCTGAATAGAAATTGTTTCTTAAATGCTCAGAGTTAGTGTTTAGATCTAGTTTCTTTTTTCCTGTTTTTCACTGATGATAGAAAATCAGCTTGAAATCATGATCTGAAGGTGGAAACTAATGATAGAGATAGTGAATGCTTACTCTGATGTTTATATAAACAATACATACACTTTGATGGTGTTTTTGGTAAAACGCTATCTATTGATCATACATACAAGCATTAGCAAGTTTAACTTTTTATATATATATATCTGCTAAATAATATTTCAACTAGGCTAATGATCTAAAATTTAAATTACATAACAGTTAATTAATTTCAAATTTTCAAGTTACAGTTAATAGGAAATTTTATTAATTCTAATTTACTTTTCATAATTTATTAAAATAAAATTAAATAACTGATAAATAAATAATTTTATAACATTACTTTTTAAATAACTATAAATATTTTCCTTTATTACAAGCTCAGGTATTATTTAATATACATTTATATTTTGCATAAATGAATTATAACATTATTAGATAATCAACAAACAAAATTTTAAATTAGTATGCAAGCATATAACATCACACACATATTAAAGTGATTAACTTATTATCTTGTATTTAATATGTTGAATATTAACGCTCATAAATATTAAATACTTTTAAATATTTTATTTAATAATTAATAAACTAACTTCATTCTTTATAACTTTCCTAACACAGTTAATTAACAAATAATATGCTAACTATTTTAATTACTTTAATAATACATTTTATGCCTAATGAATTTATTAACTAGCCTATAGGTTTTTAAACATATAAAATTAACTCTAATAAAATTTCCATTGAATTTCAACGTTTTAAATTATTTGAATAAGGTTTGATTTTTAATTTCTATTATACTTTATTCCTGTTTGAATATGTGCATGCAATTAAATATATTATTATCAGTTATAATAACTTATGCTACAGAAATAAAATAATAATTATGTCTAACTACTGACATAGCATGTCTAAGCTATTTACACAATAGAACTTATAAAATCAATTTCATTTTTTCAGCAAAAATTTTAAAATAAGCATCTCATATACAACATGGCAATGCACGTTTACTATATATATATTGTAACGGGCCCGATTATAATGATCAGGAAGGAGTCTTAATGTAATCTGCACTACAGGGTGACACTAGACACTTGAATCTAGAAACTTTATATAGTAGGCAGATATGTAAGATTGAAAAAAAATTTTTTATAATGGTTGAATCCGACCGTTAAACCCATTGTCACTAGCTCAGTGGAACAGCAGAGATTTATATTTTATAATAATTTTTTATCTAAGAATATTTTTTTAAAAAAAGAATAAAATAAGCCACTGCCAATAATTAACACACAAACATTTCATTATGCACATATAAATTTTGAATCATTTTAGAATCACTTTTATTTTAAATTTTTTTTTTTATAAAACTTTAGAACTTTACTTTAAAATTTAACTCCCATTTTTAACTTTGATTTTAGATTCTAATTTACATTTTAATTTTTATAAGTTTGCACAGATGGATTTATAAAAGTTTGTTTTATATTCTTGAGTATAGATTGGTTACACAAATTACACGGTTAAAAACATTTCAAAATAAATGTAAACAATCAAAATATAAAGTCATTGATGGAATTGCAGAGGGAAATTTATAAGAAACCCAATGGCATTCATCATAAGATGCTGCATTGACACCAATAACTTAAAAGACATCTGAATAAATACATTTTAGATACTCACTGTAAGGTATCATTATTTACCGAATGTCTATATATTTTGATCAAATATGAAATCCAAAAACATAATTAACTGATAACAAATCCATGCAAACAACTATACCCAACTTAAATATAATGTGGTTAGAGTGTCAAGTATGAAAAGATTTACATAGATTGCATTTAAAAAGAAAATATTTTATCCCTTATTTAACCTTAGGCCAAAAGTTTGCTGTTAAACCAACGTCAATCCATCTGATATATCGATGTATTCAATATAATATGAATACAACAACACAAATATAGGTTAAGAGAAGAAATTAACTCTCATCCAGATAGGAATACTATATCTATCTGATGAGAAGAGTAATAAAAAAACTCCATAGAAAAGAACTGCAGTCCTTTTTGCCAACTTACAATCCCATCCATAGGCAAAAGGGGGTGTGTGGCGTATACAGCAATTCTGCCCATAGCGAACTTCGTACTACATCTACTAATTACACCAATATATCCAATCCATTGACCCAATTTAACTATGAAATGAATAACCTAATATTAACCACCTTTAATAAAACTTTACAAATCTATATAGCCATTCATGCCCGACTTAAAGTTAACATTTATATAATTTAGTTTAACGAAAAACAGAAATCATAGTAAAAACATAAAGAACAAAAAATAAATAAAAGGAGATGATTTTACAAAAGAAATAAAATGAATTAATAAATAAATTAGTTTGGTCAGATAGGAAATACTATTGTGATAATTACTGAAAGGTTTAGAATTTAGAGTTTGTTTTGAAAATGTTTATAAAGTTCTTACGATTTTTAAAATGTTCCTCTTTATCCATTGCTTGCAATTTTGAATGTGAATTCCCACACCATCCTGAAGAGATTTCTATCCAGTTAGCCATTTTATTTATTCATCTGGAGGTCTTACTTTAGCTGGTCCTCAATGTAGAAAACAATGTCATTTCTCTTACTTGTTTTTGGCAGAACTGAAGGGATTGAAGATTGCATATTTTCAATCCCTTCTTCAACTCCACAGTAACACATATCACCACTGCTATCACACATCTCTCCCAGCTCTTTCTTAATTCACTCTTTATAGTAGACTCTCTGATCCAGTGGACATTATGTCACTACGATGGTGAAGGTTTTTTTGCTGAGGTCCGATTCAATGAGTGATTTCTTTTATTGGACATTCTGATCCCAATATTTTTCTCTCCTATCTGATGTTTGATTATACATTTTAAATGCCCAAGGATTAGTCTACATTTAACTAATTAAAACGATCATTTTCATTTTATGATTAATTAATGTGTTTTCCAAACTTAAAGATATATTTTTATCTCTAAATCTTTTTAAGTTTTTGTTGAAAATTTAGTTTTAAAACTTTTTCTTTTTTTTTAAATAAAGTTTTGTTTAATATTTTTTAATTTCTCATCTGTGCAATTTTATATATATTAGAGTTTAGATGATTTTTTAATTTTCAACTTTTAATTCTTAAAAAAAAAGTTTTTATTTGCGACTTATTTTTTTCATGTTAATAATAAAAAAAAATAATGTAACGGCACTTTCACCATTATATTATTATTTTTATTATTAAACCTGAAAAAATAAAAGTTTGCAAATAAACACTTTTTTTTAAGAATTAAAAATTGAAAATTAAAAAATCACCTAAACTCTAATATATATAAAATTGCACAGATGAAAAATTAATAAATTATTAAATCAAACTTTATTTAAAAAAAAGAAAAAGATTTAAAAGTAAATTTTCAATAAAAACTTAAAAAGATTTAGAGATAAAAATATATCTTTAAGTTCGGAAAACACATTAATTAAAAATAAAATGGAAAAGATCATTTTAATTAGTTAAATGTAGACTAGCCCTTGGGCATTTAAAATTTAAAAGCAAAGATCAGATATGAGAGAAAAACAATGGGATCACAATGGCCAATAAAAGAAATCACTCATGGAAACAGACCTCAGCGAAAAGACCATCACCAATGTCATGACATAATGTCCACTGGATATAAAAGTCTATTATAAAGAGTGAATGAAGAAAGAGCTGGGAGAGATGTGTGATAGTGGTGGTGATATGTATTAGTGTGGAGTTGAAGGAGAAGGTATTGAAAAGACGCACTCTTCAATCCCTTCAGTTCTGCTAAAAAAAGAAAGAGAAATGACAATGTTTTCTACATTGAGGACCAGGTAAAGTAAGACCTCTGGATGAATAAATAAAATGGCTATCTAAATAGAAATCTCTTCAGGACAGCGTGGGAATTCACGTTCAAAATTGAAAGCAACAGATAAAAATGAACATTTTAAAAATTGTAAGAACTTTATGAACATTTTCAAAACAAACTCTAAATTCTAAACCTTTCAGAAATTATCGCAATAGTATTTCCTGTCTGACTAAACTAAGTTATTTATTAATTCCTTTTATTTGATGTATTTCTTTTGTAAAATCATTTCCTTTTATTTTTTTTGTTTTTTAAGTTTTTACTATGATTTCTGTTTTTTATTAAACTAAATTATATAAATGTTAAATTTAAGTTGGGCGTGAATGGCTATACAGATTTGTAAAGTTTTATTAGGGGAGGGTAATCTTAGGTTATTCATTTCATAGTTGAATTAAGTCAATGGATTGGATATATTGGTGTAATTAGTAGATGTTGTATGAGGTTCACTACAGGCAGAATCGCTGTATACTCCACACACCCCCTTTTGCCTATGGATGGGATTGTAAGTCGGCAAAAAGGACCACAGTCCTTTCCTATGGAGTGTATTTTATTGCTCTTCTCATCACATAGATGTAGTATTCCTTTTTGGATGAGAGTCAATTTCTTCCCTTAACCTATATTTGTGCTGTCATATTCATATTACATTGAATACATTGATATATCAGATGGATTGACGTTGGTTTAACTGCAAACTTTTGGCATAAGGTTAAATAAGGGATAAAATATTTTCTTTTTAAATGCAATCTATGTAGTCTATTCATACTCAACACTCTAAATGCATTAAATTTAAGTTGGGTATAGATGCTTGCATGGATTCGTTATCGGTTAATTATGTTTTTGGTTTTTATATTTGATCAAAATATATAGACATTCGGTAAATAATGATACCTTATGGTGAGTATCTAAAATGTATTTATTCAGATGTATTTTAAGTTATTGGTGTCAATGCAGCATCTTATGATGAATGCCATTGGGTTTCTTATAAATTTCCCTCTGCAATGCCCTCAATGACTTTATATTTTGATCGTTTATGTTTATTTTGAAATGTTTTTAACTGTGTAATCTATGTAACCAATTTATACTCAACCTTATAAAACAAAGTTTTATAAATCCATCTGTACGAACTTATAAAATTAAAATGTAAATTAAAATCTAAAATCAAATTTGAAAATGGAGGTTAAATTTTAAAATGTAAAACTGATACTAAAATAATTTTAAATCTTATATATGTGAATAAATAAATGTGTGTGTTAATTACTGGCAGTGGCATATTTTATTCTTTTTTTAAAAATATTCTTAGATAAGAATTTATTATAAAATATTAATCTCTGCTGTTCCACCGAGCTAGTGACATTGGGCTAAATGGTCAGAATCAAAATATATAAAATAAAATAAAAATTTTTTTCTTAATTTACGTATCTGCCTACTATATAAATTTTCTAGGTTCAAATTTCTAGTGGCACCCTGTAGTACAGATACATTAAGACTCCACATTTCCTCGATCATTATAATATATATATATATTGTAGGAGTGTATATATATACTCATACAAACATATAATCCATATGTATACATTACATTGTATTCCTATTATACTTATAAAAATAAATATATAATTTAGTAAATTAATATGTTTCATTCTTTAAAATGAAAAATCATTGTTGAGAAAAGACAGTTGACAAGGTGATGACCTCTGGTTTCACATACAGTTTATCGAATTAAAGGAAATGAAATTAACTTAGTGATTTCATATCGAATTGTAATGTAACAATTTAGAATGTGATATGCTTCAGCAAACTTACGCAGATACATATAAAAAAAATTTTTTTTAATTAGAAGATTAAGGATTCTATTCTTTTAGCTATATCATTACAAAGACTTATACTGTGTTCAATTTAAAAGAACAATGTATAGGATAAAATTTATATTTTGAATGATTTAATACTTATTAGAATAAATTTTTAAATTTTTTTTTAAAAAAAGTAATTTCTAAATTACTTGGTTAGAATATATTTTTGTATTCTATAAAAATCGTTCTAATTGGAGTTCCAATTGTAAACTTCATTTTAAAAATAACATGAGTATAAAAATTTCAACTAAATTTAATGTTCTTTTCATTATAAAGAAAATGCAGAGTAAGTAGAACATCGATTTATCATGGGATAAATAAAATAATATATATATATATATATGAATAACTTCTTATGCAAATGCCTATAAAATTATATAGAACCTATATCTTCAAAATGGAATTATAATTTTTAATAAAAGAACTGTTTATTAACAAAGATGGCATCTACATACAAAGAGGAAATTAAACATCAACTTGGGATATTCTATTATTTTCTTCAATGTATAACAATGAAGGAATTAAAAATTGCATCTTCGAATGATTTTCATTCCCAAATTCCAGGATCATCTAAGACTATTGCATTAAGTTTTATAAATACATTTAAGTCTTTAAAAATTATAATTGGGAAACATTAATTTGATTTCCTTTATTATCCTATTCATTTCATTAAAGAAATTAATAATAAAAGATAATTAATAATTTAAAATATTTTTTATACTTAAGAAAAATTTAGATATAGGTTAAGAAATATTAATAAGGGAAAGGCTTGTAAAAATATAAATGGATAAAGTGAACTTAGAGGTAAGAAATAAAATTATTTTTCAATTCCCATAATATTTTTTATGACATGACACTGTTTTGTTTATACTAATCCAAACAGTCTAATAATCATTATGTATGATAAGTGGATAAATGATTAACATTGATATGAAATATATATTTTTATATTAATAAACATAAATTACGTTCAATCATTTTGAGGAATGAAAACATTATATACAAATAATTGGATTATTATTTGTATAATCTAATTAATATATAATAGTGTTAATGTTGTAATAATTGGATACTTATATTTTATGTACATTATAAAAATATGTAGTGTTATAAGTTAGAAAATATATCTAGAGTAGGTAAATAGAATATTTATATTTTTAACATAAGAAAGTAGTTATATAAATAATTTTAAATATTATAAAATTTAAGTTATTTATTTGTTAAATAAATAATTATTATGTTTTTTATATTAAACTAAATGAAGTCTTCAATTTTATTTTATTTATTTATTTGATTTTATAAGATAAGAACAAACATTTAACGGTTTAATGGATCACTTTCGTTATTGGTCAAGTGAAGTAAAACTCTGAAACTTTTAATTGGTTTTAATTGGTCAAGTGACAAACTCTTTGATACAAATATTTTCATCTTTTAATATATATTAATTTTAGTTTTGTTTTCAAAAAGTATATTAATTATTTGTAATGTTAGGAAAGTAAACGAATGTTTTTTTTTTTTAAATATATTTTTATTTGTATTTTATAGAAATAATCAAAAGCGGAAAAATTAAAGAAAACATTAGGAGTGAATTACAAGCAATCTAAATGTCATTTATATTCCTCTCAGATTTGCCGTTACAAATTTTTAAAGAATTTTTTAGGAAAAATCTTAACATTTTTCTCAAAATAATTATATTTTCAGCATATTATTAAAAAACTACACCAAAAATACATAATAATATTTAAATAAATGCCAGAAAAATATTCTAAAACATTAAAAATCAAATAAACAGCTTGGAGAAACCTAAACTCTTGAAAAGATGTCAAAATTGTTGCTACGGCTGCTACGGCTGGTTTCTTTTTCAATTTACCATCATGTAAAGTATACAATTTTTTAATAAAACCTTACTACTTTTGTAAAATAACTATATTTTTAGCAGATTTTATAAAAAATATTTATAATATGTACGAAACATAATAAAAAAAAACACTCTAAAACATATATTCTCATTTTAGCGGTGAAAAAATATTTAACGGAATCATCAGCCAATAAGAATTGAGAATAGATTATCCAATGAATCAAAACTGGCATTCTTATTTTGTAAACTTGAAACACTCCTAGTATTGATTTTTTACTTGTAAAATAATTCAAGAGAGGGCACCATCTTACAGGCCTTGCTGTAAGCTTCAAATCAGGGGTAAATTAGCTACTGTAGCTCATAATATAGCAGAGTTAGAGCAATTGAAAGGTGTCAACTGAAAATATGCATTTCGGGCTATTAAAGTGTTAATATAATAATCTTTACTGATTATTATATTAAATTCAGAAACCCATTTTAAAGAGTTAGTGACATTTTTTATTAATATTACTCTAGTATATTGATAGGAATCCCTGAAAAGAATCAATTGTTAAACTTCCTTGAGTTACAAATCTGAGTATAACGGTTAAATCAAATCAGGTGAAAATTGATTTGATGTGGTTTAGATATAATACTTTATTAATAATAAATTATTTATTGAGAACAGATGTAGTTTTATATTAAAATTAAATCACATCATTCATGCCATCATATTTGAAGTCCTGAAATCTGACTATAGTGAGATGTGACTGCCTTAACTTATCTCTTTGAAAGACTGTATGCCATTACAGTATATATATATTGTACCAGGTTCGAATATGAGAGGTTCGAAACACTGGCCTTTTAGGCAGAGAAATACATTCTTGGAGAGTATGTATGTTCAAACAATAGCTATAAAATATATAACTAGCATTGTATTTCCAGGACAGAACTTCTTTTTGACTGTTGAATTCAACACCACATTCAAAGTACTTTTTTGTTTTGTATACACGGGCACCAGGTATATATCCAGAAGCCAAATAATGCACTTTAAATAATGGCTACTAACTCAACACCTAAGTTACACCCATGACTAGTTCAGCTACTTGTAATCAATAACAAATTATAATTTCAATTAGTGGTGAAAAGAACTGACTGACAAATAAAGCTTTAAGTTTAAAGACAATTTATTTTAATTCACATTTATTAAACTAAATTTAAATATTTTATAAATCTTATTTGCTAATATAGCACATGCACATTTTTAATTCACACACTATAATATTTCATAATAAAGCATTAATAGTATTTGAAATTTAAACACACATATCAATAGTTCATTTTATGTATGATATAGAGTTTATATTCTTGACTCTTGGAGGATTCACACAAATGTGATAGCTAACTTAGAAATGAAAATAAGAAAATGTTATTACCTAGGATTTTAGAATGAGGTCTTTTTGCTGTTTGCTGCTTCTAATAAGATTTTTTAACCAGTTAGATTTTAAGTTTCTTGAGGATGTTTCATTCTTATTCATCAGTATTATTCATGGAGACAGTTAAATATTAATGGTGACTCTTCAAGTTGTTATATAAGCATTATCCTATTCACAGGCAGATTTTGCTGTTTTACTGGACTCAGGCTGGATAAAAACATATGTTTTCTGAGATTTTAACACTGCATTCTTGATTCTGGATGCATAATAATCTGACTGATATAACTCTCTTAAATGCAACTATTTTTCTGAACTGACTCAAACTCAACTGTCTGATAAAAATGACTAATTATACAGGAGATATGTTGTTTTGATGTCCTCTAGCTATACCTGTTGTCGAAATTCCTTTGATAATCCTTTAACTACTTGTTTTTGAGATCATTTAATTTGTAGCCATTTAAACATGTTGTTTTTATATTTTTAATTAGTAGCCACCACTGAGTGTTTTTTAATTCTTTAACTTTCATTTATTTATAATATTTAATATGCATATATACATGCATTTATCATTTATTTCTTTACTCTTGCACATATATAATGTAAGATCAATTCATTATTTAGTTTTTTTAAGATTAGTCTTTTTCCTTAACTTAAATAAAAAGAGATTTATACTTCTAAACTTTGAGTTATATTTCAACTAATAATAATAACAAAAAAAAAAACCCTTTACTTCTTTTATAAACTTTCAGTTTGACGTTTTTAATTAATTAATTGCAACTTTTATTTCAAAACTCATAAACTTTTACTTTTACGTTTTCTTTTACAAAAGATTTTTTATTTTAATATTTTTTAAACAAAATTATTATGTGCTAACACAATATTGGTACTATATATATATATATATTGTGCCAACTACACATGGTTGTAGTCACACATGTATGTATTTAATAATAATAATAATAATAATAATAATAATAATAATAATAATAATAATAATAATAATAATAATAATAATAATAATAATAATAATAATAATAATAATAATAATAATAATAATAATAATAATAAAATTAGTTAAAAGGTAAAAGTGAAACAAACAAAGAAATTAATTGATTTGAAATGCTAATGAAGTAAAGCCTTCACTATTTCAAAAATAAAAGGGAAAATATATATATAAAATTTTGAAAGGGTTAATAATTAGTTGAAAATTAATTAAAAGACAGTAAAAACTTATATTTCTAAAAAAAAATAAAAGAGAAGAGGAAGAGGGTGTATAGCAAAATATGTCTATTTTCTCTTTAAAATCACTTATTTGAAGAAAAAAAAGGCAAATAAAAGATATTAGAAACTTATAAGCAGATAAAAGGTATTAGAAAATTATGATATTTAAAACATTGGGGGGGGAAAAGTAAGTTTAAATGTAAATTTTATTAAAATGTGAAACTTGTACAAAATATTCAACATAGATCTGTATAAGATAAAAATAAAGCTGTCATTGGACATATTGTTAATTAGTGGCACTCCAGTAAACAACAGCTGGCAAATCTATAAATAAGGCAGATCAAGTTTATTAATTAGTCAATTTTTGGATTTTCTGTTATCAGATTTGTCTAAAGAACTAAAATGTGAGACAAGCATTTCTGAGCAATATTAGAGGGCGTATATCTGTTAATGTGTGTGTCTAATGGCCCTAAATGGGCATTTGCTCCATCTTTACCCATCAGTGAAGAATCAACCAACTCTGCAAAAAAGTGAGTGCTTCTCACAAGACAGTCTTTAGAGTATTGATGTATAATAACCTAGGTAAACATTTTTTTATCAAACATGCATGTATTAATTATTTTATATCAAAAATAAATAGACTAGTTTAAAATTGTGCAATATTTAAAAAAAGGAAGAACTCTTACTAGAGAAGTTATTTTTGTTAGATAAAAAAACAATTAGTTTACCTGGACTTTTGCTAATTAGCTATTCTGCAATATAATTATATTATTTCAATGGTTATAGATTTGTTTGTTATTTTAAATATTTGAATTCAATATGCCATTCAACTTGCTAATTTAATTTTTTTTTATTAAACATTATTACTGCTAAAAAAATAGTTCTCTTGCTTAATTCTTTTTTCACCAAGCAAACGAATAACAGTAGTAAATTAAATCTAGTTTATTAAAAACTTATGTGGTTAACTTTAAATTTAAATAAAATAAAAAACACTTAAATAAATTTCTTTTTTACTCTAAAGAGAAAAAAAGTGGAATAAACAAAGAAGGATGATGGGTTGATAAAAACTCATATATTCCTGTTACCATGATAATAACCAAAAAAAAATATAAATATTTCAAGCGCTGTATGCCTAATAAAGCATTCCTTACAAATACTTTTGTCCAACAGTGGAGGAATGTCTAACTGGGAAATATAATGTTGGAATAATATGTGCGTATTTTTCAGTGTTCGGTCAGGAATATAGAATTAAAAGGTAATTAGTTTTGTATTTGCTTCTTGCTTGAGATAAGAGTAGAAATTAAATATTAAATATAATGCAAACTGTTATATATATATATTGTAACGATATATAAATATGTCATTACATTAATTTAAAATAAAAACTTAAAAGTTCGCAAATAAAAGTAAAAAACTAAACGCTAAAATTAAAAATGTTTGTTATACATATAGATATTCGCACAGATGCTAAACTTTTAAAATATTTTTTTTAATAAATAAAAAAAGGTATTTGAATGTATTTTTTATAAAAAAAGAGTTATAAAAGTATTTTAATAAAAAAATAACGTAAGTTAAAATAAAAACAGGTATTAATTAATTCCTGTAATCTATAAATGGAAATGATTGTTTATTAATTATCTAAAAGCTGTTTAATTAAAAAGAGATGGAAAGTTAGATAAGAGAAGAAAGGGATTTTAGCTTGACCAATGGAAGCCAAATAAAGGCCCGGACCATAACGAAAAAACAGAACAGTGACGTTTTTGGTTCATGGAATCCATAGGAGGACTATAAAAAGAAAAAAAATATTGAGTCCCAGTCAAAGAGAGCTTTTTCCAACTTGATTTTGGTGAGTCTGGTGACAAGACGTGCTTGTCGTCCTCACTCACTTATTTAAAAATGCAAAGACTGTGATACCAGGACAGAACCAGCAACTGCCACCTCCAAAACATCAGACCGGTCTTCCAGGAAAGTCTGCGTGGGAATTGCCAATGGGACATGGACTTCTCTACCGTAAGCAATAGAACTGAACAATTGTTAAAATCATAACATTCATTAAGAACTTTAAAGATTGATAAGTAAATTTAAATTTTATAAAAAGGAACTTTTCTCTGACCTATGTGTCAACGAAATTGATAATGTGAAATTTTATATATGTGTGCGTTTGATAAAAAAAAAATCATTTCCATTTATTATTTATTGTATTGATATTTATTGTTCAATTTTAAATGAGTAAATTTTAAGTTGTTTATAGACGCTTGCATGGATTCGTTTGCGGTTAATTATATTTTGGTTTTCATATTTGATCAAAATATATAGACATTTGATAAATAATGATACCTTATGGTGAGTATCTAAAATGTATTTATTCGGATGTCTTTTAAGTTATTGGTGACAACGCAAGTATCTTATGGTGAATACTATTGGGTTACTTATAAGTTTCCCTCTGCGATTGTCGGTATCAATAATTTTGTATTTTGATCGTTTATGTTTATTTTGAAATGTTTTTGACCGTGGAATCTATGTAATCGATCTATACCCAACATTTTTAAACAAATTTTATAAAATTCATTTGTGCGAACGTATATAAATGTTAAACTTAAGTCGGGCATGAATGGCTATATAGATTTGTAAAGTTATATTAGGGGAGGGTAATCTTAGGTTATTTGTGCCATTGTTGAATTGGGTCAATGGATTGGATATATTTGTATAATTAGTAGATGTAGTATGAGTTTCGCTACGTGCAGAATCACTGTATACACCACACCAACCCTTTGCCTATGGATGGGATTGTAAGTCGGTAAAAAGGATCGCGGTCCCTTCCTATGGAGTTTTTATTTTATTGTTCTTCTTGCTATACGGACGTCATATTCCTGTATTAGACAAGAGTCAATGTTTTCTTAAACTATATTGTTCAGATGCCCATTCCTGACAGTATAGTATCTTTGTGCTGTTGTAATTTCATGCTACATTGAATACATAAATGTATCGGATGGATTGATGCCAGTTTGACTGCGAATTTTAGCCTAGGGTTAAATAGGGATAGAATGTTTTATTTTCAAATGCAGATCTATGTAGTCTATTCATACTTGACAATCTAAAAAAAAAAAAAATTAAAATCATTGAACTTTATATAAATGTAAAATTAAAGAGTAATAAGAATATAAAAATCTAAAAATGTTAAACCTATTCCTTGAGTTTAGAATGATTTTATATGTGCGTAAATAAATATTTTATGTGTTAATTTCTGGCAGTGGCTTTTACTCTTTGATATTTAAGATATAAAATTTATAGATTTTTATCTATGCGTCTCCGCTGAGCTAGTGACTTGGGCTAACGATCGGATTATTTAAATAATGTGGAATCTTAACAGCGCATATCTGCCTACTCTATAAATTTTTCTAGGCTCAAATGCCTAGATGGCGCCCTTGTAGAGCAGATATTGTGTTTGCAATTAGATTCGATCTTCACTTGCATTCCGGATCGTTACAATATATATATATATATAATCAATGAGCAAATATTTTTAAACAAACATATTTATTTATGATAAATGCTATAAGAGAAAGCATTCAAATCTTTATTTTATTGTCACCATCTCCAGACTTGTTTCGATTTATGGCTCTCTTCAATAAAAAGATAGGACATCAGATTCAAAAATACCAACTCTAACCATGCCTTTATCTAATACATAACTATTAAAAAGAAGATAGAAAACAATCAGATATGTAATGTCTTAAAATTCAATTTTCCAACTGAAATAGTTAAATGGGTCTTAACTAAATTCACATACTCCATACATAGATAGCCTTAGCAATTTAATAAACCAAAGATTGAAATGCCAAAATTATAATAGTAATAAAACCCAAGTGAAAAATCATATGACCTATCTAGCTCTCAATTACTAATATGTAATAAAGAGCAAATATTATTTATATTATTACATAATAAACAAATAATCATTGAATATCTTTAAAATAATTACTTTTTATATCAATTTATAGGGCATGGAATAAAACTAATAATGAATTGGGTGACTCGTGCTTACATTATTGTCTTCAGCAGCACATCTTCTATAGGCACATTTTTGCACCCAGTTTTATATTTTAAAATCAATATGCCATACAGTAAGGCTTCACTATTCGTTGTTATTCTATTCATTATTTTTAGACTACTAGATTACAGCTTTCATAAATGAAAATATTTTTGATCTGGATGCAGTGTACATGGACCTTTTGGATGTGATGCACCCAACCTCTAATAGCGATTTTTTTTATTTTGTGATATTAATATCAAGATATAACCAAACGAAGAACACATGCAATTTTTTTTCAATCCAAAGTTTTTTGAATGTATAGTTATATAGGTCTAAAACCGGTTCAGTATATATATATATATATTATAGAAAGTATTAATAATATTTAGAGAAACCGTTATCATTTATATTAAAATGAAGACTGTTCGTAATTATTAGAATTTTTTCTTTATTATTGTTAATAATGACATACATAGTTTCAAATGCACATTATTCAAGATAATTCGTAAATACAGTAATAAATTTTAAACCTGGATTTGTTAAGTACAGAGTAATTAAATATGTGTTTTATAATAGAAGAAAAATTATATGCAGGAACTTTTTTGACAAAGTAACATGTCATGTTTTTAATTTTTTGACTAAAATAGAAATATAGAACAATTTCAAATTATGCAAAGCAACTTTTTTGCCTAATAAAGATAAATATTGACATAATAATAAGTTCAAAGTGTGGAAAGAAGTTTGAATCAAATGATATGTAGTTTCAAGTTGAGTTATTTATTTAGTTAATGTTTTAACTTTTAAGCCTCGTAAGAGGCGGGAAAAGGGTTAAAATAGTCTATTTCTTTAATTATTTTCTAGTATATTAATTACTCATTAATAAATGATTTTACTTGTGCATCATAATAAATTAATTTTTTATATTTGAGTAATCCTGGTTGACTAGATATTTCATTTATATTTAAACTATTCTGACAATTTAAAAATTGTTCATACAATGATAAGTAAAACATTTATTTATGGTAGATTATTTATTTATTTATTAAAAAATAAATTGTTTTTGCTATTTTAAGATTTTTAAAATTTTACTTAAAACAGCCACATTTTTAAACAAAATTGATATTTAGAAAATAAATATAAAAATGTCACAACATTACTTGTAAAAACCACTAAACATCACATGATCACTATCTCTTATACTAGCACATAATTGTTATTAAACGAGGCAAAACTCTCTCCATACAGTAGTGCCACCCAGAGTAATCAATGGATGCTCACTGACGAAGGCCACAAGCCAGAAACTAGTTTGGGAATTTTGGATGAGTAGGCACTAGATAGGAATTTTAAGCACAAGCCTTCTGGCATCCATTGATTACTCTAGTTGGCACAGGGTGCCACTACTCTATGAAGAGAGTTATGCCTTGTTTAACATTAGTTATTAATGTAATTTAATTGTATTTTTATATAATAAACTCTACAAATGGATTAGAGTACAAGATAATAAGTTATTCCATAGTGACTTTTATAAAGATTATTTATCTAGTTGCTTAAATGCAATAAACAATACTGTAGAGAATTTACATTTTTTAATAAAAAATAATTATCTAGTATGACTGGAATAATACCATATACATTATAATCTGGTATAATAAACTAATTGGTTCTAGAAATCTTTAAGTGTATTATTCAATCATTGTAACTTATAGTGAAATACATATATTTAGTGGTAATTCATTTTAGTTTCTCCATTACATAGAAAATTTATATTAAACAATCATTTAAACATGAATATAATAATGTAAAATCAAGGATATAATATTTAAATATATAAAATTAATTGTTAAATTTAAGTTATTCTCATTTGCATTATTCTTATGGTAAGTAGTTTTCTTATATGTTTTGAATATTTGTTAAGTAAAGGTTTATTCTACTCTGCTACATTGAACAAAATTAACATATGGAATAAACCATTACTTAGCTGACATTTGAAACTTTTTAAAAAGTTAATTAAAAATTAATTGTTGTAAATATGGTACAAGTTATCTTTAGTGAAATCTAAAATAAAACATTTAAAATTCATATGAGAAAATCATAAAAGTTTATTCTTATAAAAACTCATATATCATTGATTCAGCCACATCATTTCAGAAAATCTACACTCATTGTCCACATATTATTTTTTGTTCATAGTACATTTTAACTTTGATTTTTACTTCATAGTAAAATCATTTATGTAAAAGCAAAAAAAGGCAAATTAATGAAAGTCATTTAATAAGGGTTTTTTATTTGGAAATATTTTTAGATGTTAGTAGTCAGATTTCTAACTCATTTTTAGATTGTTTAAACTAAATTGTTATTTCTGTCATTACAAAATGTTTTATGTTTATCTCAAAAGAGTATGTTTGTTCTATAGAATTAAAATGTTGCATTGGTGTTATTATAAATGATAATGATTTCTGTTTTTCAGTAATATAATGTATTTCATAACACTTTTATTGATGTTTTATCTAAAAAAATATCAGAAGATGTCAGTACATTATGAACAGTCAGCTTAGATTTAAGAGACAGTCAGATTGTATCTAAGGGATAACATGATATTTCAGTTAGAAAAAAATGTGTTTTGTGGGTTTGTTTCCTTCTGATCAAGTTATAATGCAAAAATTATGGTATAAACAAAAAAATGATTTTTTGCTTGTTTATAATTTATTTTTGATTATTTTTACCCACTAATTGGTGGTTATTATTTAAAACAAACAGAAATATAGATATACAATTTTTTTTTCATTTTTAGTAATAAAATGAAATAAAATTGATTGTAATATAATGAAAGAAAACAACAGTATATATTACACCGTTAACTGTCAAAAATGTCATGGTGTTAAATTCTTCCAATATTGTACTTATTATAAAAAATCAAAATTACCCAAAAATTTACAAATCATCCAAACTAGCCAAGAAAATGAAGTCTAACACACTACCAATGGTATCATTGCTACAAGAAGGCTTCACAAGTGTAAATAACTACAAAATAAAAGCATATTTAAACTAAACATTACCCATGTTTAAAATAACTTTTAAATAAGTTATTTTCTTCAGAGTCACAAATTTTTAATAAGTATTTTTTATGTTTTCTTTTTTTTTGAAGAATCATAATTATTACATATTTATGATTCTGAAGCTTTTAAATCATTTAGATTATTTTTAATAAGCAAGTTATATATATATATATATATATATATATATGTGTGTGTGTGTGTGTGTGTGTGTGTGTACAAACACAAACTTAAACATTTACATATATGTTTAAAAAAATTGTATTTAAATAATTTTGTAATTTCTGTATAAAAGATATATTTTTTAAGACCAATTTGTCTTCTTTTATGTAGAAGGGTTAAAGGATTCTTGCTATTGTTTGGTGGGTTTTGAGACAGAAAAGATGGTCAATGTTGACATAACATCAATGTGAGCCATATGGGGGAATCAGAATAAAGACTCACTAATCGGTTATTATAATTATCAAAAGACCAAAATCATTTAGGACCATACTAAATAACACATGGTCACTATTTCTTGTGCTATCACATTACTGTTATTAAAACAGACAAAACTCTCCATAGAGTAGTGTCACTTCATGCCAACCAGAATAATCAATGGATGCCAGAAGGCTTTTGCATAAAATCCCTATCTAGTACCTACTCATCCAGTATCTCCAGAGTAGTTATGGCTTGTGACCTTCATCAGTGAAGAGCTTTGGATCTAAGAGCACTGAACCTAGATCCTAGAATCTAATGCAACCCTCCAGCAGCCACCTTTTATCTCTAATTAACTACAAAACTATGAGAATAAAAATTGAAAACACAATTTTTTTTTTAATCTAACTTCAATATCTTATATAGTCATATGGGTCTGAACATACTTCAGTACCCATACATTTTGGTGTCTTTGGCTCTTTAACAACCATCACTGATGAATGCCACATGCCAGAAACTAGTCTGGGAATATTGGATGAGTAGGCACTAGATATAAATTTGATTCAAAGCCTTCTGGCATCCATTGATTATTCTGATTGGCACTGAATGGCACTACTGTATAGAAAGTTTTGCCTGTATTTACTATACTAAATAATAAATTTTTAAAAAAAGTTGTGAATTAAAAAAAAAGATTCTATCCAGACGCACTAATGAAATGCAATTTATAAATGACCAGATGTTTTAATAACCAAAAATACGCGTGATATAATCAGATGGGCTAGCGGATATACAGCCTGCAAAATCGCACAGTTTGGGGAGAATAAATCTGATTGCCTTTGGAAATCACACATTGCCTTTTGGAAATCACACATTAGTATTATTTATTTAACGGTCTTTACAAACTTATGGCAGGTTAAGAAAGATATTTTATTTAGGGTCTCCGGTGACTCATCCCAAAATCTATTATGCACATCGAAGAACAGTTTAAATCTAAAAGTATTTCAAACAAGTTTCTGACTGATCTCCAAAGATGAGAAAAGAAACATACTTTGCTAATGCTATTATTTTACCTAAGCCAGTTGTTGAATTGTAATCAATCCACAAAGTAAAAAAAAATGCTGAAATTTATATTAAACCAGTCATACAATGAAAAAAGCTGAAATTTATGTTAAACCAGTCATACTGAGCTATTTTAAAATTTATATTATTTATATGAAACCAGATATATTTAGAGCTGAAGAAATGAAAAAAACCATGACAAACCCAACAATATGGCACTATAAATTGAAATCAAGCTAATATTGCTAAATAATTAATTAAACAAAATAAAATATACATTTACTATTTCTTTATAAGAAGCTGTGAAAGAGACATTTTCTCTAAAATGTATTTTTTTTTAAATTTTGCATGTAAACTTTGATTATACCTTTTATTCATATGATTTCAAAAGTATGTGTATCAGTGTAAAAGTTATTTCATACATTTATAAAAGATATTACACATGGAGAAGAGAAATATGAATAGTGTCATATATGTGTGTTTGATTAAAAATTCAGTAATATTAATCTTTAACTCAAATTTAAAATTTTATCTAAACTAGAGACATTGTCTAGTCTAATAAATGATTAGTGAGAAACATTACAAAATTTGTCTCCAGTGAATGGAGTCAAAGTTGCGGCTGAACTTTGTCTGACAGTTGTACACTGTACATATGACAAATTGATAAATCTATATATGAAAGATGGCAACTTAGACCAACTCATGAGTGCTAATTTAGCACAAAATGCATCTTGTCATCATTTGTATTTTGTTGTAATTTTATTCATATTATTTCAAAAAAATGTATGGTGGTATGGAGGTTATATATATATACAATGAGAAATCATGTTAAATTATATATATATATATAATTTAACATGATTTCTCAGTGTATTTTTTATTTTGAATTTCATTCATGTTCTAATGAGATAATGAACAAGCTAAAAACTGGCCTTGTAGACTGAAATCATAATCATCTTTAATTAAACTCCAAAAGAAAGTACTTTTGGTTCATTACGTTAGAGTTTCCAATCTACATCAAAGCTAAAGTGTTACTAAAAACATTTAAGGAAAATCTTGTTAACTTATCAATGTACATACATCTAAATAAAATCATGTTATGATGACATTTTGCATGTAATCATCTGTTGCCCCCATCGTCTAGTTAAATTGGTAAAAAAAATATTAAATTAAAATTTTAAATATATATTTTCAAATTATTAAGAAATATATTAGCATATAAATACAGTTTCCTTAGTGGTTTTATTGTTTTTCCTTCAGATAGCATTATCTGGTTTATTGACAGTTCTAAGATAGAAATTGAACTACTGACCTTCAGATTCCCGAATGCTAAATATAAAGTGTTTTTATAATCTACATGATTATGCCATCAAAAACAATATCAATATAAGTTTTCCATACTTTATATGAGATTTATATTTATTTCTTTTTTGGGTTTTAGGAAGATTAATTAATAATCTCCAAACATTATGGACTAAGATCACACTTGATTAATTTATGAGCAGAATATATTTTATTCTAATATGAACAGCTTGTTCATATTTTTCCTTCTCTACCCAATATTTTTGAATTCTACATTTAAAATTTATATTCATTCGTATATGCATATTCTGTATTTTACTAGAATTTGTAATTTTGCTTTTTCATATTTTTTTTAAGTAAGGTGACTGGTTTTACTAAAATATATTCCTCTATATTTATATAGTACTTTATAGATACCTTTCCTGTCTTTCAACATTTCAAATTTAGCTTTTGTAGAGGCTATTATCCATTGGAGTATGCCACAAAATGAAGAAGGATATTCTAATAAACTACAATACCTGACAATGAGAGTTTGTTCTATGTGATGTTTTTTTCCCCATATCATTGAATCCTGAACAAACCTTTTTGCTCAGTTTTATATTAATAGTATAACTCCACTTTTGTGTTCCTATAATAAATAGTAGTACACATTTTTAATGTGTGCCAATTTTTTACAAACCATAGTTTTAATTTTGTTTGGTATATTATTATCACAAGAATATCGAAAAATATCAATTTTATTCTTATTTTAAGTTAATTTGTAAAAATATGTTATGTATATTTGTTCAATATTTTTGCCATACAACAGAAAATAATACCAACATTTTATAGACAGATCATAGGTGGAGATCTTTATGGCTATAGGTTCAAATTAATCTATATATTTTTTTTTTTCTAGTTAGGAATGACAATACTGAATTGATAACAATTACTTGATTTTTATGAAGAATGTACATTGTTATGCATTAAAATATTTTATTGTTTATACAGAAGATTAAGAATTCCATTACACTAATGATTGAAAAAGCTCTTCTGGCTTGTATCTTATTGTTTTAATTCAAATTTCCTCTTACAATAGACAATGCATCACAAATATGAATTTTATCTTTTTCTTTACATGTTTTAGATGATATCACATATTACACAGAATGTATAATAATGGTATGTTTCTTATATATGAAAGGACTAAAAAGAAATCCTGATAAATGTTGACATTGGAAATTTCTAAAGTTAACAATAGGTCTTAGTATAATAGCCTCATGGTTTTGAGGTAGAACTTAGATATGTGGATTTTTTTATGAAATATATTAATTTATTTTTATATGATTAGTAAAATATTTGCAATGTTTTATGAATAGTGCTTGCTAGATTTGTTTCTGTAGCTAGTAGAAAATTTTCTGCTATATATTGTTTTGGACTGTTCAAATGATGATGATGGTGATAATAATAATAATAATAATAATAATAATAATAATAATAATAATAATAATAATAATAATAATAATAATAATAATAATAATAATAATAATAATAATAATAATAATAATAATAATAATAATAATAATAACAACAACAACAACAAGAAGAAGAAGAATGAGAAGTAAAATAAGAAGAGAAAAAAGAAGAAGAAAAATAATAAAAAAGATAAATAATAAGAAGAAAAAAAAGAAAGGAGGAGGAAGAAGAAGCAGAAGAAGATGAAGAAGATAAAGAAGAAAAGATGATGATGATACATGAGGTTATTCTATAGTATGTTTTTATTTGTTAAATATATAAATCTATATTTACAAAACAAAATATATAATTGATTATTGTTATAGTAATTATAAGATTAATTAAAGTCAAATAATTATTGTTTCAAATTGTTTTCATGTCATCGTTGACATTTTTAAATTTGTTTTGTTTGGTTTTAAAAAGGATCTATTTCTAATTTTCAAAATTAATTAATTCAGATTATCTAAAATTATTATTTTTTTATCTTTTCAAAATTCGATGTTTGTAAACGTTTCAAAAATAATATCTGGTTATTTGGTTTACATGTTTATAAGCAACTTTAAAGATAAATAAGTTTAAATTAGGTGCAAAGCAGTTAGAGAGTTAATCAAAGTTGAATTTCAGTTTGTAGAAATGTAAAATTAAAAAATACTTTTTTTTTAAGGGATAAAAAATATTTCATATGGACAATCTAATATCTGTCAACATACGAAATATAAAGTAAAAATATTAAAATAATATATATATATTACATACAATATTTTAAATTGAAAGTCTAACTTTTTGTCATTTGGATTTCAGTATATAAAATATAAAATTTAAAATGCATGTATAAATATTTACTACAAAATCGAAATCATAAACTCTTAAGTATATATAATATGATATCAAAATTCTAAATTCTTCAAATCCTTTAATATAAAAGTCTAAAATATACATCATAAAATCTGATATATTGAACTATTTCAGTATATTATTATTATTATTATTATTAATAATAATAATAATAATAATAATAATAATAATAATAATAATAATAATAATAATAATAATAATAATAATAATAATAATAATAATAATAATAATAATAATAATAATAATAATAATAATAATAATAATAATAATAATAATAATAATAATAATAATAAACATATCTATCTGGACATATATGCAGCCATATGATCACTACTGAGACACCAGTCCAATCTCTTGACTCCACAGACAATTAATTCAACCTTTAAATATAATAATTTAATTTCATTCCTTACTCTGTTACACTCTCCCATAGATAAGGCTTTCACAATACACAGCCAGATTCACTATTAATGGATTTCTCATTTCACAATTGAAGTGGAAACAGTGACATTTGTCTCACCAAAACCACTATCCTCAGCTATGTAACACTAGAGTACCAGCCACCTAAATGAAGAACTTTAAGCCTTTGAATTTTCTCATCATAAATTGGATGGAATGTGACTAAAAATAAAAAAATAAATATATATGTAAATCCTATTATCAGTTATGCTTAATCAATCTATAACTTTGTATACCTATGTATATATTTAAATAGCAATTCAATGCTGTCTGTATTATTGTACCTTACTGATGTAACTTTGATTTATGTTCAATAATGTTTGTGTTGAATCATCATCATCATCATCATCATCATCATCATCATCATCATAATAATAATAATAATAATAATAACAATAATAATAATAATAATAATAAATAATAATAATAATAATAATAATAATAATAATAATAATAATAATAATAATAATAATAATAATAATAATAATAATAATAATAATAAAATGTTTATCTTGTCTGCATGACAACTAGAAATTCTCTAGCACAACCTTTTTATTTTTAACCATCAACATTATTGTTAAAGTTATTTTTTACTTCTTTTGATAAGAAAAAAATATATATTTTATAAATTTAATAAATTATTGTATATGTATATATCTAAATTTATTTTCATTAAATTTTACATAATGAGAAACAATTAAAATGGCTGCCACTTGTGTTATAACAAGTTCAACTTTAAGCAATATCCTTATTTTAAAAATAATTCCTACAGCTAACCAAAAACAATCTTTACACTCCAATAACAAAGTCAATCTGAAAAGTTAGAAAAAGTACATCAACTGGCATGGAAGACCTTGATTTAATAAATCAAAATATGAAAAAAAATGTTCCCCTCATCTTGTGATATAGATAGTTAACATGATTGAAAATATTGCTGAAAGTTTCAATAATACCATTCCTTGGGGCTTTTTGCTACATTCTGACAAATTTTATCTGATAGGTTAATAGTTTGATCAGTCACTTACCTATATTGTTCACTGTACTGCTTTCCAATAGCACTATTATGTGTAGCTCTTATCCAACACAAACTATAAGATGCTTTAGTTTGCCTAGCTGATCATTCCAGTCTAAGATATCTTGTCAACAAAAATCCATGACTCAAACTAAAAGACCTACTATAAAGCTACAGATAAAACAATTGGAAACATTGTACCAATCACCGTGAATGAAAACCATCAGAACTTTATACTAGGGATGATAAAGAACACATACCTTGGCTATAATATTCAGGATTTTCAAAATTAATAAAACCAATTGGGAAAGTGATCTCACTACAACTAATCTATCTAAAAGATTACTCCCATTCCTATTTATTGTAAATTAATTTTATTTATATAAAATGCTTGCAAGTAAAAAGACGCATGCACAATTAGTTTGAAAGGCTCATCTTTGAATGTAATTAAAATGCTTATATTAATAATAAAGTTTATATTTTTAGTAAAATTATTTTATATGTATTTTGATGATTGCATTCATGAATAACAAATTGTATACAATACACATGAATATTTAATGTCTTAAATATATTTGGTGTTATGTTTATATGATATATTTAATATTGTATTGAGAATTTAAACGTTAAATGTTTGCTATATGCAAAGATTATGTGGGTTTTTTTTTTCATTTTATTACTATTAGTGTGAAAGTGACTTTACATGTGGAATGCAGGGTGATTTTGGTATAAGAATGAAAAAAAAATAACCTTAGTGTTAATGACCTCAATTGTAATTGCTTAAAAATAAAACTGAATGATTCAAATTCACTCTCAGATGTCGTGACATCCATAGAAGCAAATCTAAATTCTTATATATACAATTTAGGAAACCTGGACAAGATTATAGAGAATTTGTTAAAGGAATGATAAATCACTTCCTGGTGTTCAAATTCATCTTAATATTTCCCTACTAAAATGGATACTGCATATGAACAAAATGTTTTAATAGTGAAATATAAAAGCTAATACCATAATATTGTATATAAGAATTGTTTTTATCTGCTGACATAAATTTTATAATATCACTGGTGTGATTTAATGGAGAATTTATATCCGTTTATTTGTATGGCATATCGTTCTAAATAGATATCAGCATCTGTTCATTTATAATGCCTTTATAATGTCAAATAGCTGCTAAACAAACTATAATATTTACTACTTGGAAAATATTTGAATTAACAATATATGTATTGTTTTGGATAACTGTTTATGTTACTTTTACATTATTGAGATTAATTAAAGTGAAAGGCTGAAAACATCTTCCAGCCCTTTTAGAATGCTTATATGATAGCCAATCAGATATAATGATGACTGTATAGAGAGCTCTTAAGCCAGTCTGTGAATAATAACTATCATCAAATTATAATTCATGGAATAGTTAGTGGAACTGTTGTGGTTCTTTGAAATATCGTATAGGAAGAATACAATGTTTATTTTTTATGTATTTACTTCTATAATATTTTTAAATACAACTGATTACCATAATATATATATATATTCCAAACAACGGTAAACAATTTATAATACAATATAAATAAAAACTCAATAAAAACTCATAAAGAAATATTTTCGATTATATTCATAATCATTTTCAACTCAACTTTCAAAATGGAATCATCTATTACCAACCGGTTGGTAATAGATGATTCTATTTTGAAAGTTGAGTAGAAAATGATTATGAATATAATCGAAAATATTTTTTAAAGAGTTTTTATTGAGTTTTTATTTATATTGTATTATAAATTGTTTACCGTTGTTTGGAATATATTTAAGTTTCGTTATTGTATTATTGATATTACCGGACATTTATTTTGTTATATATATATATATTTGTGTATGATATAAAAAGAGTTAAGTTTAGTTTAAATTTGAACGTATATATTTAAATTTAAGCAATTAAAACTTTGATTTAAAGTATTATTCTTTTATGAGTTAACTTCAAATTATTTTTGAATATGCATCTTATAAGTATTGAATATGTGCATTTGATCTGTCCACATAGCCAATGTAGAATTCCAACAAAAAAATAAATTAAAGCAAAAAGAGGGCAAAGTTGGAGAGTCTGAACATATGAGATCGTATGGTAAGCCTTTATCATCCTTTATGTATAATGGAAGTCCTAGAAAAAAATAGATCTATCATGGATAGAAAATAAAAATATCATTCATTCAAAACTAACGTAAATTAATAAGCAATTGAACAATCAACTAAGAAAAATTTCAGAAACCTCACATAAACTACCTATAGCAAAAAATAAAGAAAATCCAATTAGTTGACCAGAAAAATAGTAATTTATCACCAGTAAGGCCCCCTGTTAACATAGAACAGTCAGTGGCTGATTTTGCTGAAGTAAACGATAGTTCTTCACTTAGGTTATGTAGTTGTTTTGAATCCACTAAAATAGATGCCTTAGAAAATGCAGAAAAAAATTTAATGATTATGGACAGACCAAGCATACCCCAGAGACATCACAATCAGTTTACAGCCAGAAATTCCAAAAAGTAAGCAAGGTATATACATTGTTAGCAGGGCCAGATTTAGATGAAAAGAGGCCCTAGACTATTCCACTTATGAGGCCCTTTCTCCTCCCATATACATCATTACTGTGATATATATCAATATGTTAAATAAAATATGTTGTTATTAGTAGGCCCCTCTTGATCTTGAGGCCCTAGTCTGAAGCCTAGTTAGCCTATAGGAAAATCCGGCCCTGATTGTTAGAAAAAATCAAAGAAATTCCGATTTGATTAAAAAAGGGTATCACCGATAGAGGCGCTATAATCATATACCTAATGCTACAGTGAATAAAAAAAAAGAAATTGTTTCTAATGTTCTGATCATTGAAAAGCAAAATATAAATAACAAACATGATAGAATGCAAACAAACAAAGTACTACAATCAAAGAAAGTGCTAAACAACATAATATAACCAATACCTATGCTAATGTAGATAAGAATAACACCCAACAATTGAATCCTGAAAATATGATAATAAATAAACAATTTGTTTCATTCTTTGATATTTTGGATCCTGAAACAGGGCATGTAAATGGCACAATTGAATACCCCAAAAATACACATTACTTTTCTACTGATAAGTATAATGATGCACAATACAAGGATCTAAATTACAGATTTAAAAGAACCATTCCCACAAATCTATTTAAATGACTACTAAACTTCTACAATGACAAAAATCTGATTCTGACAATAACAGATGCCAACTCCTCAATGTATAAATTTTCCATAGAAATCTTATTAAGCCAAATTAAACAAAAACAACTAGGACAGGGAATGAACAGGGTTTTAACACATCCCAATGACCACTACCTGGCTTTAGAATTTAATGACTGGGCATCAAAAATTATTTCAAAAACTCCATCAAAACACTTGACATGTATTTTATAGTATATATTGATCTAACATCATCACTCTCTTTGTCAGGCAAGATAAGAAAATGCATAATGTTCTTTAATGAAGATCACTGCAAGAACTAATGCTCAACTATGGCAAAGTCTCTAGATTCAAATATTTACCGAAAGAAAGAATAGGAGTACAGATTTTATCCAACACTGCTATCTTCAAGTTAACTCTCAAACAAAATGTATCTCCAAATGATATACCATCTGTCACTTACCACAAATTTTCTTCCATGATAGTATCATTTGGAGGAATCAAACCTCAATGCTTCTTCTGCCATCAAAGTACTCACCTAGTGAAAGACTGTATAGCTAGAATCTGTCTCAAGTATGGAATAAAAAGAAGTCACTTCCACAAATGCCACAAGCCTACAATCAAATGCACCAATTCCACAGAGAACCAAGAAACAGTTTCATCCTTTACCCACAACAATGATGAATTTAAAATAGCAGTTCAATAATCTTCACAAAAATCAAAACTTCTCAAGAATCGTCTAATAACTTGGATCTTAAGAAGAATGAAAGTGAGCATAGTATTAAAAACAAGAAAAATACTAGAGTAGTCTCAGATGACCAATCCAACTCAATAATTCAAAAAAATCTACCAATCAAGCCTAGACAACCATGAACAGAAACATCCAAAATTGAACACAAAGCAAATATAACTACCACCACACAAATAAATATGATATTAGATCCAGCAGAACATTTCAGTTCTATGTACTCAAACAACTTTGTAGCAGACCCAGATTCTGAATTAATAAATACTCACCAAAGCAGCAGTAACCAAAATACTAAAACTAGTTTGTTTATTAAACAAAAACCTCCAAAATAAGGCAAACCAATTCAAAAGTAAAATGAGAGAAAAAATATAAACCATAACAACTCCATTTCTCAGAATGAAGAATCAATGGACTTGCTAGATGAAAGCACAAACAGCAAAAAAGATGAAATCTGATCAAACTGATGTATTAGAGGAGTATATCATTAAAAGTACAAAAAATAAATGTCATAATAAATTCCCCAAGCACAAAAATAAATCATCAGCCAAAAAGAAAGCCATGGAAAAGAATATCAAGAAAAACGAGATAGCAACAACATGGCTTTTTGCAATCTTCAATTGATACAACAAACAAAATTAAAAACAGAAACAAAATGCATACAAGAAGCTACCTAAAGGAACCATGATTAATTAACTCAGATAGTGATGAAGCTGCCAAAAAATCTGACTCAACAATCATAAGTAATAAACTATAGTTGTAAATGACTTATTTTAAAATTAATGGTTTTCATTAGTCTGTTTTGTGGTAGATGCATGCAACCAACACCAAAAATTATGAAATATAAATTTGTTGGTCTGAATATTCATGAAATAAAGTCGATCACCAGAGTTTATGCTATTGAGAAATGGGTTAGATTAAACCTTCCCCATATCTTCTTTAGGGGAGAAACCAAACACCATATAAACTCTAATTATAAAATCATAGAAATACTTAGCAACATAGGTTATTGTGATCTGTCCACCAGCAATGCAGCAGTTGGTGGAACAGATATTCTAGTTAGCATAAAAAACCACCTGATAATTTCAAGATACTATATTTATAAATTGTATAAGTATTCCAAAATATGTAACCATCACAACAATGTGATAATTTTTTCTATGATGAACTGTTTATAATTATTGGTATAACTCATATCTGAGTAACAGACTTAATTTATATATATATACAGACTAACTCATATCTGAGTAACAGACTTAATTTATATATATATACAGACTCCTATGTATGTACATGTAATTATTCATATAACTTGTATAATATCATTATGAATTCTATGTAACCATTGAGTACTGAATAAAAATTTATCTTGTAAAAAACAAACAAAAAAACAACAATATTGTAGTAATTATTCATTGGTATTTTTTGAAAAATAAGATGAATGCGTAAGCAAACTTATGAATATTATATTTCAGTTCAATTATTTATTTATTTTTGAAGATTAAAGACGTATCATTAACTTTCATGTATTTCAAATAGTATATATGTGCAACAACATTTTTATATTTCACATAACAATATTATATATTAATAAACATTATATAAATGAATTTTAATGTATAAACAACTATCTTATTAATATTAATTTTGATGGAGAATATACTTTATAATCTTTAATTAGAGAATATGTTTCAAACATTTATTGTCTAGTTGTCATTTATTTTTTTTTAGAATTATTGTTAACAAATTTTTAATTCATTTAAAAGAAATAAACTTGTATTAGTTGTCATTCAATTAATAACACAAACCTATTGGCTAATAATATTTTGACTGATAATAGTCAGGTATTGATTACACCATATAGTTTATTGTAAATTATCATAAAATAGTTCAGAAATTAAGTGATAATATTGTTACTAAGTTTAATAATAATAGTAATATTTTAAGGGCTATAGATATTGATAAAATGAAATATACTTGGATATCAATACCATTTATTTGTAAGAACAAGTGAAATTTATAAAACAGATATATAAAAATATATGTCGAGTCACATTTTATACTACTCCTAATTTAAATAGATTGATAAATAATTCAAAAAATAGATGTAGTATTTTAAATCAAAGTTGTGCAATATATAAATGGCTGTGTATTTGTGGAAGATGAATCTCAATGTACAATGGAGAAAAGATCAAAGGAGTATTTGTTGTTATATAAACGAGTAAAAAATTCAAGACAAGAGAATGTTAGAAATGATGAAGTATCACCGTCTGTATTTTTTGATAATAATGTAACATGTAATTATGATTTTGATTTTAATAACGTTAAGATTTTGTATATTGGAAGAATGAATAATGAACGCAAAATTAAAGAAGCTATGTTAATAAAAAGTAAAAAGCAACATTTGATAAATAGACAGGCTCCCAATATAAATATTAATGAATTGTGGGAAAATTGATGTATGATGTATTTCTTTTTGTTTATATTTGTATCGGTTTTTGTAATACAATTTGAATCTACTTGATAACGACTACATAGATAGTTGAAAATAATTTTATTACATTGTGGTTTATATATTTGTTTTTAAAATATTTTTACTGTATTAATTATTGTATTGTTTTGAATAATTATACATATAGGAAAATACAGGAAAATACATTTTTTTCTTTCACTTGAACTCTTTTAGTGTCATTATTTATAATAAATAGTCACTGAAAACATTGATTATTTGTTTTGCATTATCATTCTATAACTTTTTAAAATTGTCTCTATTCATACATCTCAGCATATGATAATAATGTTATATTAAACAACAAAAAAATAAAAACAATATGTGCTCCATGTACTTAGCCTACAATCTTCTATCATATGTGTATTAGATAATGAGGTTTATGTAAAAGGCACTCATTATTTTGTCCATACCCTTTATTTCCATCATGGTTTATTCTTTCAAGAACATAATGATATCTAAAAATGTGTTACCTTCCAAATATCTTCAAGCGCTTTCAAGCATATAAAATATAATTACTTCTCAAAATATCAATTATATCAAGTTCTCCCAAAAACTTTTACTGATACAATTGGGCTATTGTACAATATAATATGTAATACCATATTATTCCATCAACCTCATTCAATACAAATACTATGAAACAAAACAAAACACCAATAACATAATACATATCATATTTTTATAATATTATAAAAAATAAATATAATACCCACAAGGTAATCTGGATACGAATAGCTTCTGTAAACATTACCTTCTTTATTACAATTTTATAATAAATTATATCATATGGGCAATAGTCACTTACATTTAAAAAAATTTTACTCATAAATTTTAAACATATTGTATTTCTTAAAGTTAAATCTAACACTTAACTAAATTATTTATACTAAATCAAATTTTATTTTACTAAAAATAACATAAGTTTAGTTATCAAATAACTAAAACAATTGGGATATCAATTTTTTTTAATTATCCTCCTGTGGGTAAAATGCTACTTTCCATCACAATGATTCAATAAAACTGTTACTCCAAAGAAAAGAAACCAATGTCTCAAACTATTTCCTTGAACTCTCTTCAAATAACAAAAAATAAACTTCTCCACTTACAAATTAACAAAATTATAAAGTTCTTTTCAATGAACATCCTTAATAAAAATCATCAAAGAAATTTAAGCACTCTTATTATAGAATTCACAGTTTAATTTAATAATTATAATAATATTTTATATACTTTAGATGAGCGCCATTATATTAAATATTATGCAATTAGGCTGCATTTATCCTAAGAAATGTGCATGACTATAAATCTTTCTATCTTATATAAGTCATATAAATAAAGTCAATAGTATTATCCGTGTATTGTTCATGCATATCTTAAAATTAAATTCTAAAATTTCTAGTTATTAACATTTTATCCATATAACATTTCCATATGTTTTTAAAATAGTATAAATTCATTCAGAATCTATTATAAATTCATGCTCAGCTTTTCTTTCCAATCTATTTCCATTAATCCATTTATCTGTGCCTATATTATATTATCTACTAAATAATCAAGTTATTGTAAACTTCAAAAAAAAAGATTAATGTAGTTGACTTTTAGTTCTCAAACAGCAAGCAACATGAACAATAGCTCTTCTCCCAGATTAAAATCGGCAGGAAGGGGTTATTAGATCCCATTCCAGATCCCTAAATACAAGGTAAGAGATTTACTACAAGCATAAAAAAATAGAAAGTGACAATGATATAGGATAATATACAAAATAATTTGATCTTAAAATGTGACACTTAGTCGTTCAACATGAATAATGACTGAAACCTTTCTGGCTATAAGAACAAAACACAGGCTTAACAGGGATTGCAACCTTTCCTATCAGCAATATTAACCACAAAATAATTACTAACAACATTAAAATGCAAGGAATTATGCAAAAGTTGTCAGGTTCAATCAATAGCATTGATCTCCCCTTGGGAGAAATAATATCTACTTTTATTAATGCATATGAAAACAGTGGCAACATTTACTGTATCTTTCAAACTCTCTTATCAGATATAAATAAACATAATACATCTACTGACACCCCTGCAAAACCCTCATGGAACAGTCTGGAAAAATATATTTATTACCATCACAATATATCTGAAGAAAGTTCAAAAAACTTCTTCCAAACCACCAGAGGCCATCAATATCACTGCTGTAATATCTGAGAATGTGAATAGTATTTCAAAAAAGAAAAAAAAAGAAATAATATGGAAAAAAGCAAATGTCAAACACAAGAAAATGGAAATTTCAAATGTGATGAAATCCCTAATATCTACACCAATTCAAACATTTCAAAACAACCACACAAATCCCACACAATAAAAAAAAATCTATATCCTATGCTAATGTTTTATACTTCAACAAAGACAGTATTATTGTGGAAACAAACTCAGTAATATCAATGAATTACTTTTAGATATAGCGGAATATGAAATAGAAGATGCAACAGAAGATATTTACCCCCCCCCCCAATCAGTTAAGAAACTAGACTATAATAATATCAATGACAAAATACACTAAAGCATAAATGATAATTTCAACAAAACTTTCCCAAACATGCTCTTTAAATTCCTCCAAAATTATTACAAGGATAAAACCTAATCCTAGCAGTAATGAATTAAAACTACTCACTAAAAAAATTATTTAAGGAGCATTTATATTCAGTAATTAAACAACATAGTTCAGAGATGGGAATTTACCAAACACTAACTCACCCTAATGAAAGATATGTGGAAATAGAATTTACGACATAGGTAGACAGTCTCCAATTTTAAAACAACAATAAAACACTGGGAAACAAAATACTATGCACCATACAAATGAACAGACCTATAATATTACAAGTGAAAATTAAAAACTATCTAATAAGTTTCACTGAACAAGAGCTTCAAAATATCTTTAATCCCTATGGCACTGTTTCAAAATTTAAATTTAACCTGGAGCTCTATCTTGGATGGAAATATTATAAAAAATACAGCAATATTCTCACTAGCCATGAAAATAAAATTTTTTACCCACTGACTTCCTTACTGTAGTTAATGCAAGTGGTCCACAATGGTTTTCTCATTTTAGAGGGTGCAACCTCAGTGTTTTTACTATTTACAAAAGACATACCTGTTAAAAGTTTGTTTGACACATATCTACACTACCTGAAACCAAAAGAAAGGCATGTTTTATCACTGCAGTAAGAAAAATATAGAAATAACAACAGATCCAGACATAAAACATCCACCAGAAATAGGCAATTAAAAGTTTTTGACCCTTAAGATTTGAAGCCATCTCCAATAGAACAAACAGAAATCACAATTAAAATACACAAATATAACACCTAACCACTTAGGAAATAACAAACTAAACAAAATACAACAACTTCACATCCACAGAAAAGACAGTAACAAAACCAATAAACCAAAAGTTAAACTTAACACATCACATACACAAATTTCAATCCTGGGCAAAAATATGGATTTCCCTGGACATTGGAATCAAGAACTTTTATAAAAAGTAAAGCCAACACAACAAACTTTACCTAAAATCAATAAACAAAAATCAATTGTCCCACATAAATCAAGCTCAAATGAGAATGTGAATTTTGGGAATATGCCACACTTACTCTCATTAAAACCCAATTCTCAGGAACCATACAGTAAGCAAACAGTGTCTTGGGCAAAAAGAAAAATCTCAGAGCACTTTGACACTGATCCAGCATTGATAGAATATGACTTCTCCTTATAATTACTAGATTAAATCAATAAAGGGAAACCTCTAGTACCCATAGAATCAATTCATTCAGATCAACTTCAACTCTCATCAAAAGAAGCATCATATCAAGAATTCAATTATATTTATTGATTTCCAGAACCCCCTCCAGATCATGAGCCAGATGAAGAGTCAGAGACACTATATTATGAACTTCTGGAATTAATGTTTGTGGCCTTAACTCACTGGTCTGAAGTCATGCAAATAGGAATTGGAAAAGCATAAACTTTTCACATATCCTACTAATGAGGAAAGCAAATTTCATAATAACTAGGATATTAAAATAGAAACATTAATTGCCACCATGGGCTACATTAAATTTTCAGTTGTGCATACATCAGCTGACAGAGTTGGGGTTTTAATTAATTAGAAATTTTCCCCTGAAAAAATTCTGTGCACTTTACTTGGATAGCAATCTAATCATGTTAGAAGTAGTCTATTGGAGCTATAGCATGAATCTGGGTAATATATACATACCAAATAATAATATCACTTATCACAAAATCATTCATGTAATAAAGATTATTCTCAGCAATAAATCAGGCTCTCTACTTATATTAGCAGAATTTAACACCATGTATAACAGCTTTAACCTAAAATTCTTTCTACTGATAAAGACAAACTTGATGTGTGGGAAATGCTTTCTTCCCAAGAATCCTATCCTTTTCATACCAAATACTACACAACTTTAATAGACCTATTATACTATTCACCAGATTTACATTTTCACTGCAATGCAGCACTTTTACCAGTTTTGATTTTGGACGAGCCCTTGTAGTTACATTGGAAATCATGTATGGCCTTCCAAAACCTGAAACCCTTCACAAAACCATGCAGATGGTAACAAAGTCCAACATAATAGATTCTACAGTATCAAAATCCTGTATATATTTTCAAAAATCAACATCCTTTCAAGACCAGCTGAAGAAGTCTGGTTTTCATTTATAGGAATCCTACAAACAATACTGAATCATCACACCATAGAAGCCAAAAGCCCTAATGGTATTTTTCAGAGATCTTCTGTAAATAGAGAATCAATTTCAGGCACTACAATTGTCAACCTATTAAAACACTAGATATAATTAGCCAAAAAAACTATGCCAATCAAGGCAAAAATCCCTGGCTGAATACCTCTCCATCACGAGAGCCAAATACTATGTCACAACAACACTACTGGATGAAAGGTTAGTTGATATGGGCTCTTGGAGAAAAATATAACCAATCCAATCCCACCTCTATTATCAAAGAGGGGAAAACATTACTGGTAACACCTATGATGAAAATAATAAAAGAACACTTCCTCCAAATAATGCAATACACACTTCTGAATGTCACACAATCTTGGCCTGAGGTTGATCTACAAAAGCTGCATGGGATTGCACAAAACTTACTTTAACAGAAAACAGAAAATAACATTCGTTATGGATACCATCTACCCCAGATTACATAGAATTCCCAGATTCATAATCCTACAACTCATTCAATTCACAATTCCAATAATAAAGAAGATGGTAGACTACCTATCAACAGACCATAAAGTTATACCTAACATTTGCTCAGTGGCACACATTCCATTTATTAAAAAAATCAGATTATGGATCTCTCAAACATTAGTCTTATTTCCATGACACCCCTTATCATTAAATTATAGAGTCTATGATTAATATCTAACAAGAAATATGCCAAGAAGGGCTCCACTACTGCACATGCAATGGGCAACACAATCCCATCATTGATTATATCAGAATCCATCAAAAGTCAAAGCCAGTAACTATCCAACTCTATATTGCCACAGCATTTGGCTCAGTACACATACACACACTTTTAAAGATCTTGACCAATTATGATGTTCCTGTGGATGCTGTCCAGGTCATAAACAATCTACATCACCTCTGGATTCCCCCCTTAGTGCTACATGTTTTATCACTTATATTAATCCTCTTCTGATAGATTTGGAAAATAATCTACCAGGTCTCTTTATACCCAATTTAAACAGTGAATTCAACTCAATTTCCTACATAGACACTGTAATGATCATCTTACCATTGGAAAAATATATCCCTCTGCTGCTAATAATATTAAACTGCTATATGGATAAATATAAGCTGCAATTCAATCCCAGTAAGTTAGCCTCCTGGAAAATCAGTTCAGGAAGGAAAATCAACATCTTCTCTGCTAAGGTGCTGAATTATCCTGGCTTTTCCATTGTTAAGTCTATCACAGCAATGTCCAAAAGATTCAGGGTTACATCTTGGAAACAACAATTAAATTCATCACTTCTTTGTCAGGAGTCTGTCACTCATTTCCTTGCAAGGTATTAATACTTAACATGAATGTGATGCCAAAAATATCATGCTTTCTTCTATTAATAAACAAGAGCTTCATTAATAAAATATATGAATTGTGTTCCAGGCTTTTTTGGAAAGTTAAAATGGTTATGATTAGTGTCAAAGGCAATCAGCAACCAAGAAAGCTAAATGATTTTGTGTTTCACGCCATTCAGACATTGATTTATCAAAAAACCCATAATGTCATACATACCTTGGTAACATCATATGATTATAACACAGTTCTCCAAGAACACCCACCAAACAATTTCTGTCAGGCTGGAAATCATGGATTACCAGACTCAAAAGTCTTGTCAAACAGCACTGCCCAATAATGGACTCCACATCAATTCCAAAATATTGTTATGGCAACCATACACAATCTACCACCCAATCTTATATCCAATAATCAAGACACTTTATTATAAATCAGAAACTGGTAATCAACATTAAGATAAGGAGCCTAGAGGCCAAATACCTAGATTTCCCCATCAACAGACTATCTACAAATCAGTTCCTCTTTTATAAATGAGGATACAATAAAATTGAACTAACTTGCAGAATATTCATGAAAGTTGATGAAACATCAGATCATCTCTTCACATAGGGTTCCAGACTCAGAGAGATCCAAGAATTAATACCCTCCAACACCAAGATAGATTTTAAAATGATCTCATCTCTGAAGGACAATATCAATACATAAACATATCCAATAATATGTCTGTCAACCTTTGTGAACTATACCATTTGGGTCAAGCATTGTAAATTAATCATGGAACACCCATGACCTACTGTAACACAAGTTTTGTCACAGTGAATGATAGAAAACCAAAAGACAAATCAACTCCTAGCATCATTGAAAACATTTGAAGACACCTACACATTATACACTATTCTAAACTAACAATATTATGAAGGAAAGGCAAGAAAGTAATCAGCTAACAAATGTGTGAAGGATTTAATGTTAACACAGACTTCCATTTATAACACAACAGCATAGACTCAACAGAACTCCATATAGAAGCAACAAGATAGTCAGAAAAACATTGTAAACATATTATGGTTGGTTTGATATCACTGTACATATTAGAAATAATAAAAATATTATTCAAATTAAAAAAAAGATTAATATTTTTTCAAACTATTAAATATCATATAGTTTAGTTCTTAATAAGTCTTATTTAGTACATTAATTATAGCATTATTCATTTAGTCTTCTGTTTTCTTAATAATATGCAAAATGTATCACCTTTCTCAAATGCTTGCACACTCTGAAATTCTATGAAATTATAATACTCTAATATAAAGTTAATAAAAAAAATGATGACAGTATTTTACACCATAAATTCAATAAATAATCCCCTTACATATAAATATATTCTATGATAACATATGCATTCAATAACATATTTTCTCTCACAAAAATAACATTGTCTACCTTAATGATGCATTCAAAAGTGGAAATTTTGGCTCCATCCGCCTGGCCACTTTCATAAACTTTATCATATGGAAGAATAGATGTAAGGTATTATTTGATAGATAGTTGGCTGGTCTTATTGAAGACATTTTTTTAAAGTTATTATATAAAGCTAAAGAAAGTGATTAACATACCTGCCTAGTCTTGCTGAGCATACATGGAGTCAATTAAATATTTAGCAATGGCCATGTATATTATTTATTCATGACACTTAAAGTTTACACGCATACTTGAAGAATACAATCACTTAAAATTGTGTCAAGATTTTAAAGTTGTTTTTTTTTTTTCTAAAATGTATTACTTTGTAGTACAAAAGTTTATAAATTATTATTAAAGCTAGAGGACAAATTTTAAAAAAAATATTTAAAAATAATTAATTTTCCCAATTGCCCGTAAGTTTCTTATATGTATAGGTTAGGCAAATCATGACATCATAAACCCACTAATAATCACTGATTATTTTTATAATTTACTAAATATGAATATTAATTAATTTAAAACAATTTCTAAAATCAGTACTTAAGAAAGTAAAAAGGAGAATTTTAAGAATTTTAAAGACGATATATTTATCTTTTATTTTTATTATGTAAATATTATATGTTTCAAACCTAACTTAAATTAACTATTCTTATTATTATTTTAAAACTTTTATGAAAAACTGAATAATTAGAAATCAATATTTATTAAACCATTTGAATAAAATAATTGTAATTATTCAGTGAGAAAATGTTTTTGCCTGACATGAAAGCAATATGTAGGCATAGGTAATTTCAGCTGTACACCCACATCTATTAAATTGTATATTTATTTTACAATAAGCTAAGTTTATATTACCGTTGGAAAATATTTAATCATAATGATTTTAATAATCAATTATATTTATTCAATAATAATTATAACAACTTGAAAATTAAATTGTATTGATTTAATATAATTCACAGACAATATTAATTTTTAAACTTCTTTTTTTCACATCCCTATTATTAAAATAAACCTAACAATTACAATCTAAATATCTGATAGCAAATTTAGTCTATATAGTATTAATTTTAGTATCTATTTTATGTGTTAATAAATTTAGCATTTTTTAAAAAATTATACAAATTAATTAATACCAATTTAAATTTAAAATTTTAAATAAAAGTTTTCAAAACCAGGATCTTGAATTCACCCATCTGTGTGCGTTATATGTTGGGTTGCGTGTAGGTATTAACATTCATTTCCCATATTGTCCTAACCAACATATGAAGAAAAACATCTAAAATAGTGACTAGATGCCAAAATTTTTATTTCGTATTTAATCAGCATTTATCTGTTGGTCCAGAACATGATTTCTTACATATATCCATAACACTTTGGATAATTCACTAATTAATAATTATTTATTAAATTAGGATTAAGTCTACACTATACATAAATTTTAAATCTTAGTCAAAAATATATCTATATTTCTATAGAAGTATGAACTTATGAAGCTTGACTATTCAATAACTTTCACCATATCAACAAACTTTTTCAAAGTGTTTTTATTTTTAATTTTATCATAACTTTGTTTATATATATATATATATATATATATATAAACAAAGTTATGATAAAATTAAATCTATGTGAATATATATATATATATATATATATATATATATATTCACAAGAGGGAGCTTACCAATAGCTGTAATCAAGCTTTAATTTATAAGTGCCAAAAAAGAAAGAATTCAAAATCTTTATCGGAAAATCCCTATCACCAGACTAATTGTTTTCAAGTTTATGGATCACCTCAGTGGAGTACTGGAACTCTAAAAACTAGATTAAAATACTAACTCAATAGTCCGCACTTATAAAACATGTTACTATCAATTTAAAAGCTTGAACTTTTCAGACCCATAAATATCTTCAAAGTCAGTCTTACAAATCAGAAAGTTATATGGGTCTTAATTCTGCTCAGTTTCACATATAGAAAGAGCCTCTGCAATATTGCATTACAAAATCCTTTAAAAGTACTCTTATAATAATTAGTAAAACAAATTATAAATTTCATCACTTGCTTTTAAACTTCCATTTAAATGTTCACTAGAGGGAGCTTACTGATAGCTCTTACCAAGCTTTATTTTATGTGTCAAAAGAGAAAAAATTCAGAATCTCTACCGGAAAGGCACTATCTCCATACCAATTGTTTTTGAGCTTATGGCTCATCTCAGTGGAGCACTGGAACTCTAGAAACAAGATCTAAAATACTAACTCAAAAGTCAGCACTTATAAAACATGTTACTATAAATTTAAAAGCCTGAACTTTTCAGACACATAAATGTCTAAATCCAGCCTTACAAAACAGAGCTATATGGGTCTGAATTCTGCTTAGTTTCACCATATAGGAATAGCCTCTGCAATATAACATTGCAAAAGCCTTCAAAGGTACACTTATAATTTCTAATAAAACAAGTCTTAAATTTTGTAACTTGATTTTAAGCTTGTATTTAAATTTTCACTATAGAGAGTCTACCAATAGTTGTAATCAAGAGGTATTTTATAACTGCCAAAACAGAACATTTAAATGCAAGAAGAAAAGCATGTTACAAAATTTATGACTTGTTTTATTAATTATTATGTGTTCTTTTGAAAGCTTTTGTGATGCCATATTGCAGAGGCTATTACTATATGTGAAACTGAGCAGAATGCAGACCCATATAGCTACCTTGTTAGGTAGGCTGGATATTAAGACATTTACATGGCTGAAAAGTTTAGGCTTTCAAATTGATAGTAACATGTTTTATAAGTGCTGACTTTTGAGTTAGTAGTTTAGATCTTGTTTCTAGAGTCCCAGTGATCCACTGAGGTGAGCCATAACCTTGAAGCCAATTTGTCTGTAGATAGGGACTTTAATGAGCAGGGTAAAATCTACTCAATCCTCCAACTCTTCAGCCAACAACACCATAGAAAATCTTATGATTATATGCAGAAATACATTGATGATACCGATATTATTGTCATGCCCAAAATCTTATGATTATATGCAGAAATACATTGATGATACCGATATTATTGTCATGCCCATATTGATCTTTAGTCACTCTGAACACTCATGTATAGGACAGCATTCACTGAAATACACAGTAAAGTGGTGAACATAATTTGCTCAGAATCTGTAATATTTGAATGCAGCTATAATTTAGATTCTTTGAGTCTAGATGTAATTATAGAGGGAATTGAAACCAGACTTTAATATTGTGTGATAAATATCTTCAGCAACTCTTCAATAACCAGTACATTCACCATAAGGCCGAATCACAATTCAAGCCCACAATATTAATGTCACTTATCACAACTTTAATCCAAATATAAATAAACATTAAAACAAAAGTTAAACCTAACTGGTCAAACGGATATCACACCATACATTAGAATGGATGAATGAATATAATCAAAAGAAAATAATAACTGAAACACACAGGTTTATTATATACCTGTGCCTATATATGTAATATATAGGGTATATGAGCACATACATTCACACAACCCACCAATATCCACACTCTCTCATAACACTGATGCACTTGAACACATATATGTTGAAAAGATAAATAATCACCAATACATGTATTTCATGCTAAACCAGCAATCATCAGTTGGTCCAGATTACCATATCTACACATATATGCTATATAAGAGCTCAGATATATATTAAGATAGCCAAACCTCATACTTTAATGAACAGGCTTCAATCTATTCCCCACTCCCACTCTTCAATCATCCATCCAATTGAAAATAATGTATATAATATTAAAGTAACTAAAAAAATCAATGTTTATTTTCATATCTTTTCTTACGATTTTGTTTTTAAAAATTTTTATGGTAACACATAGCCAAAGATGACATAAACAATAAAGTAAAACGTTTATCACAAACTGGCTTACTATATATAAGATACTCAATAAAATTTTTGTTCAAAGAGAAACAAAAGCTTTTTTTATCTGACTAAAAAAAGTCTTACATTCCTTATACGAAAAAAACTGAGAGAATAATTTGAAAGTTTGTGTCAACTAATTTGAACTCATAATACTGTTGAAAAATCTTTCACCAGGATTTTAAAAAAATGAGTAGAAACATTTAGTTCTAAATCATCTAAGCAAAGAGTTCACAAATTAATAATTTAAGAACAAAATAAAGCATTTAAATTTTTAAGAAAAATCATTATTGATTTTTTTGCTATAAATATCTGGATTGAAATCAGAAACATGCAGTAGTAGAAGAAATATTGATGGTTTTCCAACTTATATCAACTACAAAAATATATAAATATTGACAAAAGTTATCATGCATTGCTGAAAATAATGAGAATGTTCTGTTAGAAACGTCATCATCCATGGAGCTAGAAATCATTGAGCTTAATATGAGATTTGCTATCTCTCTATTCATAGATTGATAAACATAAAAATGATCAGATCCATCATGTATTTTTTTTTTATATTCCTCATATGATTGGCCCGATTTGTAGTGCCAAATGTAATAGTAAGTAAAATATACATATAAAGAAAGGGCCTAACAATTGAAATGGTCCCAATCAGTAGCAACAAAGTTAATAGTATTTATTATGACATGCTATTTACATATAAAAGAGAAAAAAAATTGCGTCAAAAATGAGTATAATAAAATATACTAATTCTAGCCATTGAATATGAGTTACAATAAATCAGGTTATGATGTTTAATTTTATTTGAACAAATTACTAATTTATGAAGTTTTGGACAATAAACGATCTACACTATAAAAATATATTACTCATGAGTGAATGTACTCTAATCACTACTTATATTGTTAGTTCGGCTAGCTATACAAAATAAACCTAAATACTACAGAGCATTGACTAAGACATGTTAACTGGTTAATGCTCAGGGTTAACTTAACTAAGAATTTGATTAGTTAATAAATATAAATTGGAACACAGGGAATTTTATTGAATTCAAAATATATATGTTTACAAATAAGATTACATGTAATTTAATATTTCCATTACTGATGGCTTATAAAAATAATCAACTAATATACAAAATTATCATTTAGTTGAATGGATGAATTTGTCAACCAATTAATAACAGATGTACTAAAAAGAGAAAAAACAGGTATTAATAAATTTCAAATAAAAAAATTCAAAGTCATTCTTTTATATAAAACTAATGATATAAGCTTCATTTCAAGTTTGATATTTTATATTTTATAATAGCACAAATATATATATATATACACACACTTGGGTCCCATTTTACACGATATATACATTCCTCAGAAAACACGAGCAAATGAAATCATGCAAAAATACATGTAACTTACCTTGAAAAAGGGGGATTTTCAAAAATCGTGTAAAAGCAAAGTAACAACATAAAATTACTTTAAAATTTGTGCAAAAAAAAAATAAGGAAATAAAATAAGACTAATAAAAAATTCCAAATGTGAAAAAAACTGATACAAGACAAACTTTTTTTAACTATAATATTTAATTTTATTCAAAACAATACATTTTTATGCATAATTTACAGTACAGTAATTGACATTTTTCTATACACGTTTTAATTATTATCGCTACTTGCCAATAAACAGGTTCATTTGCAAACTGGTAAAAAATCAGATTCTTCACAAGAGGAAATACAACTAGTGCCAACTCCACTCTCATGTTGTGTTAATGATTTTCTGGTGACAACATAATTAGTAATTCATCTTTGAGACTATGATTTTATTATCTGTTAATGAAGCTTGCCATATCCAAACAAACAACCATTTAGCTCTCGTGGAATTTAAGAGCATGTTTGTGATTAGTGTGATTAATAAGAAAATAATTAAAAATAAACTTGCGGACACTAAATGATTAATAATTGGTTACGTTTTTTTTTAAAAAGCAAAAACAGAATGTGATTTAAAATGCAAAATTAACACGCACAATGTTTGAACAAATTTACATTATAATCTTGTAAAATTTAATGTGTGTATACATAAAATGTGGAAATCATGATTTAAATTTTATTATTGCATAAAATATTAATATTATAAAGCACTGAAAATATTGAAAATACTAAGATGAAAGTTAAATTCCAATAATGTGCTATTACTTTCAATAGGACGTAAGTGTGCAAAATTTATTATTTAAAGTAATAGCGCATTATTGGAGTTCGACTTCCGAAGAAATGTGAATCGCGTAACTTCAAAATTGTGTTAAATAAATCCACATGAAAAGAGACCCAGGTGTATGTATATATATATGTGTGTGTGGAAAAGATAAAAACTGTTTTGTTTTTCAAATGCTCATTTTTTTTTTTAAATATAAATAAAATAAAAGTTTTACCAATAATAAACATTACTTGCACTTTATATTTTACATAGGAAATATATAAAACCGTTTTGAAATTAAATCAATCAATAAATAAATAAATAAATTGATGATATATTGTTAAATTAATAATTTAGTTTAAAGATGTATTTTTTTAATGTTGTATCAACAAACAGAATGATACAGAAGACAATATAAACATTTCCTTCTCACAATGATATAATGATTTATTCACTTTACTTTATTTTAAACCATATCTTTTATTAGGAATATCAACTACTTGGGCTTCTTTTATTAATATAAGGCTTATATTCTAGCCTGAAAAGGTCAACATTTATCCCATAACTTTATTAACTTAGGATTTATTAAACCTAGTGCAATATACGTAAAAAATATCATTTCAACTAAGCCTTTGTGTGTAAGCAAAACACACACACACATATATATATTATAACCTATATTCCTAACACAGCTCATACACATTACATGAGCGAAATGCCCAGGCACCAGTTCCATTAACAAATAAAACAATATAACAAGATATATAATACAAAATTATTATTGAGACTCTTCAATTAAGTCTAGGTTCAGCTCAGCTCAGTGGGAGGCTATAGGAAGTTCAAAAGATACATGATTATAAGAAAATGAAAGAAGAAATATTCCAAAACATTAAATATAATGTAAATCCTTTTTATTAATTAATTGCGTGATAAAGAATCATAATGTTTATTAGTGCACTCTATTAAAATATACTTTAAACTTAATTTCTTCCTTCATCCAAATACAACATATATCAGCTTTCTATAATTATATTCCTAAACAATTCTATGACTTGGCATATCATGATCTAAACATCTACTTTAATGCCAATTAAGAAATAAACAATAAGGTCTCAAGGAATTTAACAAACACAGTTGAATTAAATAAATACATTGGTCCATAAGTTATAATTCTAAAGTATGATAAAAATGTAATGAAACAAATTGACTAAAATATTTTTACTGTGTTTCAATAATAAGATAATGACAGAAATAGGGTATTTTAATCTCATATCATCATCTAACAAATATACTAACTTGGCAACCTTTCTAATACTTTTATCCAATGGCAAATGTTCCTTATAATGTTTGGATTAAGAGACAATATTGTCAGACACCAGAAAATTTGATATTATAGTTACAAAACAATATATCTATTTTATAATAGATGTGTGAAATGTGGAGATGTGGAAATGGAAAGCGCAAATGTATACAATAATAACTCAAGACACAGTATTAAGATTTTAAATAAATAAAACAAATCATTTATTACACAAAAATAAATTTGGTTTAACATGATATTTACAATTGGACTACTTGTCTTACAGATTTTTAAATTATCAAATAAACTTTGAGCATCAGTTTGGGATTATCTCTATTATCAATGCAAATTAACAACAAAACTTAAATATTCTGACTTCGAACACATGCTTTATCTACATGATTCATCTACATGGCACTAAACAAAACAACTTGTTATATTATTAGCACAAAAAATACTTTTGAGAGGATATTACTATTGATTAATAAAATAAATCAAATTAATTATATTTGGCTCTCAACAAAGCAACATTCTCTAATTGACTAAATAATCACTTTCAATTACGAATACCTTTCATGCATAGCAACAAAATCCTGTTCATTCTGATGACTTGATGATTTATAACCTTTATTTAAAAAAATATACTGTATTTTAAAATATTTATTTCCCGTTTTTAATCTCAATAACTTTATACTTCTGTTTAAATGAAATTAATGTATTTCAAAACATTTATTTCTCATTTTAATTTCGATAACTTTATATTTAATATACGTGATATTATTTATATTATGCATGTGTGTACACATTTAAGCAGCAATAATATAAAATAATCTTTTCTACAAACTCTCCATTCATTAAGAAAATATCATACAATTATTTTATTTCGGACAATGTCGTAATTCATCAATAAAATAAGACACTAATATTACTTCAAAACTTAATTTAACAATTTATCTGGCCACATATTAATTAACACAGAGCTATATTTTCATGATTATACATACTATATGTTATAAGGGAAATCTACATGAGGAGCAGATAAACTCTTACTGAACACTTCTACAATAATTCATCTGATTCTAAATACACTGTTGATGGGGAATCTTACCTCATCACCAAGAATATAAGAAATATGTCACATAACTTCCTAAACATCATTTAATCATACTTCAACAATAACTCATCTACTTCTAAATACACTATTGGTGGGGACTTCTTCCTCATCACCAGGGCTCTAAGAAAACATCACTTAACTTTAAAAAATATCATTTAATCATACGCATATAATATAAACTAGGCTCTACTCATGGAAAAACATATACTAAATAAGCAAAATCTTTTATCCCTACAAACATTATAACACAATCAGACTTCTTTCCATTCTCAAAGCTTTTCTAAATATCGACATTATAAATACACGCTGGCAGATAAATACATACAGATAACATACTAATCTGTTCAACTAAGTAGAATATGACAGCATCCGAAATTTATACATAAAATATTTACAAACTGAACCTTATCAAACAAATGTCATAATTGTGCAAAACAGACACACACATGCAAATAAAAGTATATATAAAATTAACTCTAAATTACACACTATGCAGGCAACATGGTAATTAAATATTGCATTAAGGTATAACTTTTAATCCAGAATAAACTTTAGGTTACTTTTAAAATTTAATAGTTATAATTATTACGAACCAACTTTCTTTCATATCTAGCAAATTATTTCTATTATACGTTCGTTGATTTAAAAAAGAACAAAATTTTCACTTTGAGATAATAAAGTATACAAAATAAATAAACCTCTCTAATAATATATTAAAAAATATATTTCATTCTTTTACCTTTGTAAAAGAACAGTAAGACCGATTTGTACAAAATCAATTTTTACCAGCTTATTCCTAATTTGGATATGCTTCGGAGATGATCTTGAAGGTCAAAATAACCCAAATTATAAATAAAACATAATAATAAGTAAGCCTATATATCTATAATATACATTAATAATGACAAGCAATAAAAAAAAAAGTTATTTGTTTTGTAACTTAAAATAAAACTTTACTTGCAAAGCTCTGCTCCAGGTTTATGAAACAATATGGGACACATTCCAAACTGAATTTAAATTAAAATAATCTTCTGCAGGATAACTTAAAAAATATAATCATAACTTAAATGTGACTCAGCACCTCCAGGGTTCATAACTGAGCTATTTGAGTTTACTATATCACACATAAGTAATTAATTTCTCTTTTATTATGAGGAAAATACAACATTTTTAGATACTGTTGAACAGGAATTATTTCACTGACTCCGTAGCAATTTTCAATTAAGTATGCAATTATTCTTAGTAATTTTCTTGGATGGCATTTGACACTTTATAATTTATTATATGCATAGTTTATTTTTAAATATTTTCAATTAAGATACCATGATTCATTAGTAATTCCACAATTAATAATACTTTGTTTTATATTCCATCTTTATCAAAGAGAACAAAAATTACCCGCATTTCTATCCTTCCATTTGATTTAAGCAAATACTTAATTTGAATTTACTCACATTTTGTTTCCTTCATTTAAAATACATATTATTTCCAGAAATACCAGATAAATAAATATGGTTATCTCTTTATGATGAATTTAAACATGGCATGATTTATCAAAATATGCGTATTCTTAATTCTATGTTTAATCCTCACAAAAACATAACACGGAAAATAGTGAAAAATTAAAATATATTCTGTAAAATAGTTCTGCATGCGTTTTCCAGATATATTAAATGACACACATTGGTTAATGATACAACAATAATATTCATGCAATTTATTCTTATTTAAAATGACAATTAAATAAAGTAATGTAGACTGGACGTTATCAACTTACATTTTTAAAAGATAAATAGTTATGAAGGGGTTAATTCAAAAAGTTTAAATCAAGGAGAGCAAATTAAATTAATGTACCTTTTTTTAAAATTTAGAATTGCATCCTAATTAACTTTTCCCATAATAAGTTTCTTAAGATTCTTTCGAAGTTTTACTCCAAAGCCTTTTTAAAATCAATTTGACTTCAGCAACTGGCTTTAATTTTCACAATAATGAGCCACTGTTTACTGGCTACAATTACATTACATAATAAGCAATTTTTTACTGGAGATCTTTGTTAAATAGCTCTCTTTAGCAAAAGGTTATTTCCCTTCACAAGGTTACTACCATGCTTCTTTTCTATCTACGCTAATTACATATTCAAAAAAATTAAAAAAAAAATCACTCTGATTAAATCAAGACAAAAATACTAATAAAATAAATAGCTTTTACAAACTTAAAAAAAAAAGAATATTAATTAACTATTAAACAAAAATGATTAATAATTTATTTAATTTGTAAAATAATTCATTGATTCAACTATCTATTAATCATTAGAAAGAAATATATATTTGTTAAATTATTTAAGATAATTACTTTAATTTAAATGTTTTTATTGTGAATGAACTATTGTTTGCTGTTATTAAAAGATGAAAATGAAATGAAAATGATGCAGAGTCATACATGCATGAACATGTACTGCAACCTAAATATTAAACTATCCTAACTAAATATAATTGAAATGGCTATTAATTGTTGACAAAATGATAAGTATTAATGAATAAAGAATTTTGAAACCATTCAACCAAATATTACACTAACATAAAATAACCTTGCATCTTTCTGACAAAATGTATCAATTCCATTAATAAACAACTACTCTTCCTCACATTAAATGCCCCATTAACCACAGTATTAATAATCAATACTTATAAAGTGGTCAATCAACTGCATAAGCAATCCATATCTAAGCTTTAAACAATTTCCAGGAAAAAAAAATTAAAATTCTAAGGCTATTTTTTTTTAATACAATATAACCATTCAATGCAGATACAAAGCATCTCAATTCCTTGTGCCCATTCAGATGGTCACAATATATATATATATATATATATATATATATATATATGTGATATATATATATATATATATATATATATATATATATATATATATATATATAACTTCAATATTTAATATACTATAAATTGACCCAATCTTTTCAAACTACATCTAATAATAATAATACAATTAAAATAATTGAAGAGTTAAGATAATTATTATATTAAGATATAATTGGTAAATATGATTCTATAAAATTTATATATTTATATACAACTCCTATGCAATTAAGTAGTGTAATTTATTGTTTCCCAATATAAATTGGTACATGACATTTATTATATATATATATATATATATATATATATATATATCATATATATATATATATATATATATATATATGCTCTTCCGATATATGATCACAATATGGAGCTTTACCAATAGCTACTAACAAGCTTTGTTTACATAAACACTGAAAGAAGTAGAATTTAAAATCTCTATCATTGTCACCCACCACCAGACCAGCTAGTTTCGAGCTTAATGGCTCCCATCAGTAATGGCCTGGGAGACTAGAAACTAGTTCTAAATACCAACTCTAAAATCAGTTTTTATCAAACATGTTTCTATCAGTTTGAAATCATGAAATTTATCAGTAACATAATATCTTCAAATCCAGCTTAACAAACTAGATAGCTATATTGGTCTGAAAACAGTTCAGTTTTACCATATAGTAAAAGTCTCTGCAATATATAGCATTGCAAACTCTTCAAAGGTACATTTACGATAATCAAAACAAGTTATAAATTTTGTAACTTGCCTTTAGGCTTGAATTTTATGATCACTAGATGGAGCTTTACCAATAGCTCCTAACAAGCTTTGTGTACATAAATGCTGAAAGAGATAGAATTCAAAATCTCAATGGTTGTCAGCCACCCTCAGACCATCTGGTTTCAAGCTTATTGGCTTATGTCAGTGAAGGTCTGGGAGACTAGAAACGAGATCTAAATACCAACTCTAGAATCAGCATTTATCAAACATGTTTCTATCAGTGTGAGAGCATGAAATTTATTAGACCTGTAATGTCTTCAAATTCAGCTTAACAAACTAGATAACTATATGGGTCTGAAAACAGTTCACTTTCACCATTTAGTATAAATCTCTGCAATACATAGCATTGCAAAAACTTCACATGACACTATTCTTTTCAGATGAATCTATTAATGGTTATCACTAACCATAAATTACATTGTACAACATAATATATCTATTTCACATATAAGCTTTAAATCTCAAAGATACTTACTTTTCAAAGAAGGAATAGTAATCATTAACTGACATTTGAATTTCATATTTGGGCTATAAATAATATGATATTCTCTAATAAATAATTTATCAGTAATAATCATCAGTGTACTTATTTAAAATGGAAGATTTCAATGTTGGGGTGTTTTAATAATATGATGTTCATGAACAAGTAAGGAAGATAGTTGTGATGTGACATAGTTAAGTTAAACAATGCTTTAATAGAAACAGTAAGTTTAAATATATATATATCTAAATAATACATTGATTTAATAATTATATATTAATAGTATTTTTTTACTCTTATACCTTTAATAAACATATACACACATATACGTGACTGCATCAATATATATTGTGAAATTATTTTTTCCCATAAACATCCATTATTAGTTGTCTATTTTTTTAATAACTTTCAATTACCTATTATTTTTGTGGAAGTATTTGCAAACCTACACTAATAAAAAATAGCTTTGGGTTTTTCATCAGCCTTATTGATTTGGTGTATGCTGAATTAATTATATATTATTTGGGATTATAATAGTATAACATTATATGTGATATATAGGGGGTTTGAACTCAGACTTAAACACGACCCTCAACTATCCATTCTATTTCATACCACTGATGCACATACACATGTCAACAAGATAAATAATCACCAATATAAGTATTCCATGCTAAACCAGCACTCATCAGTTCGTCCAGATTATCATCACACATATATACAATCAAAGTCGAGCTTATATTAAGATAGCCAAACTTTATACTTTAATGGACAGCCTTCAAACCAGCCATCCACATCATTTAAAATATGATGATGAAACGTCTGTCCATAATAAGATGTTACCTTTCATGAGTAAAAAACAAAATAAATAGCACTTGATCATTGAAACAAAATATTCAATCTCTGCAAAAAGTAGCCCGTGCAATGAGCATCAAAGCTATAAAATGTATTTAGCACAGGGTTGTGAAAACCTATCATGCGTTTCCTTAGTGCGTGGTAAAATATTACATAACTTTAAAAAAATTCAAATAATGCAAAAATTTAAATCATAAATTGAAAATTTCCTAAGATTAAAAAAAAATAATAAAATAAAGTCGATTATAAATATAGATAGTTAAATTATGAGTGAATGTTTTTTTTTATAAATCGAAAGTTTGAAATTGATTTAATATAAGATATTAAAGAAGCAAAGAGAAATTTTGAATATTAAAATAATTGATTATATATTAGAAGTTATGAAACCATTCTCAACGAAATTTAAGAAAAATACAATTCATTTTTATATACGGATATCTGATTGTGAAAGAATATTATGGACTATATTTGCATTTTTTAAGTAGAAAATCCAGTAAGTAGTATATATATATTAAACTCAAATATCACCTAACTTTAGAAGCTTATAGTTAATTTCTTCATTAAAAAATCTTTATTAGACTACGTAGAAACTTTAAAATGTGAACAGTCATATGGCAGTGTTAAGGTAAATCGCAGATTCTTTTGTCACTGCTATTGATTGGACTTACTATCAGGTATTCCTTGATAGTTCATGTTTTTAATAGAAAAGTCTAATATTGTAGGATAAAATGAATTACTGATCTTAATGGAGATATTAAATATAATCAATAAGAATTATATAGAGATTTTTACATACTATCTTTTTTTACAAATTTGAGACTTACCTGAAATCGAAATACGACTAACTCATTAAACTGTATCATTTGCTAACCTAATGTTCAATGTACATCAAAAGAAATTTGTCTGCATTTAAAACTGTGAGAAATTTGAAAAAAAAATATTTGTTTTCTTGATAGTAGAAAAAAATTAATGTGGCTGACTGCTATATATTGTCAGTAAAGTGTATTTCACTGAAGTACGAGAAAATCTGTACTGATTTGGAAAGATTGGTTGGCAATATTTTTGATGTACCTCAATTTTTCATGCTAACAATAAATAGTTCTAGATTTTAGTGCAAATAATACTTCTGCTGTTAAAGGTAAAATAATAAACAAACAAATATCCAAAAGTCTCTATTAGTCAAATATATATATATATGTTCTTAATAGTGAGAAGGGGAAGTTATATAGTTAGTGAAATGAACTAAAATTATATATATATAAAATTCATTTAGATACATGAATGAGATTTGTTTACTAACTTTTTAAATATATTTGATCATGATTTTGTATATATTATTCATACCTTTTTAGAAACATTTTAAAATATTATTGCAAATTTACACATATATACAAATAGCAATAGAAAAAATCAAATAAACTTCTAAAGAGGGTCATCTAATATTGTGAAAAGATCTAGAAAAAAAATCGTATATGACATAGATGCATGAGATATTTATGTTTTATTTTTTGAAGTAATATAAATAAAATGACCAATTTATATGAAAAACCATGTTAAACATTGAATAATTATATATATATAATATCAGATGCTGAAAACTAAACTGGTCTATATAATAAGCTACTTATATCTATTTACAATTAATTTTCTAGACAAAATTAAATTACAAATCTATTAACCAATAGTGATGTTATTAAATTGCAGCTTAATTTTGTCTAACAATATAATTATGACGTCATATCCTTAATTGTTGTTATCAAAAAAGATTTGGACTTAGAATTTTTAGATAAATTTCTACTACTTATACTTTGTTAACTTATTTATTTATTTATTTAAATGACACAGCTATGATTGTGAAGCCATATAGCTTTGAAAGCGCTAAGCCTTAAATTAAATAAATATAGTAATATATATTGTAACAGTCAGAATCGTCTATCTTGCTAACACACTGTAGAATTCAAACCCCAGACACGAAACTGAACATTCTAGGAGGGGTTGCCTTCTAGATATACTAAGTTCGAATATAAAGTCCAAATTTCACAGCGCCATCTACGTGATAACGCATCTGATGCCACTACTAGTATAACCTTTGACCGGTGCCTGGTGGTCAGGGAGAAACAAAAGACTCTGTACTAAAAGAAGCTTGGGTGGCTAATTAACGTCTATGGATTTACAAAAGAAATGCAGAAAATATATATATAGACCGAGACAGTGATAGGAATCAAATAAAATAAGAGATCAAATTTAGTTTTAAATAATTTCACAAAATTTATTTATATAAATTATAGATATAACACCACTGTCTGCTTATATGAGACAGGGACGCATATTAAAGAATTGTGGGCATTATATTTCAATAAATGACAAAAAGGTTTTAAAGCAAAGTGATATATTCTATTCCTCGGGTTAATAGCATTACGATAATGTGCTTGATGAGATAGGAACATATGTGAGGTGCTTTGAACAATTATACAAGTCTAAGAAAATATTTTTATTGACTTTGAGAATAGCATGGACAAAAGCTTACTAAACAACAAAGTGGAATGTGATCAAAGCATTTATTTGAGAATAATAAGAATATAGTTGCATTGGGAGGTCAGTATTGCTGATAATGAATTTATTAAAGTTGGAGGGTGTGACACATTTAAGTCACGGATGCTTTGTAAAATAAATATAAAAATAAAACAATAATGAAATATTTGGAATGATTATGGAGGGCATCTTGCCACTAACCTGTAGGAAAGTATTTTATGAACAGCCAAAACTTAGTGACTGGGTGACGATTGTGTTTAATTTCCAGGTGTGTCATTTGTGGACACACTCTGCCTGGAAATAGCAAAGAGAACAGACTTTGGCCGTGTAAAGAATCCTTGGAAAAGTAAAACAAAGCGGTCTCAACAACCAATTCACTTACCAGCAATACGAGACTAGTGTATATAAAACATACTAAATGGGTTTTACTTGGATTAATAGAAATGCCCAATCAAATTCCCAGAAATTCATTTAAAAGGGTCCGCACATTCTCGACGTCAATGATGAACTTTGTAATTAAAATAGAACACGGTAATTAAAATAGGAAAATGCATGCTTGCGGGTTTGAAAAGTAAGTATAGATTTATATATGCAATCATGCATTAGGGGACACATTTAACCATTGACCATGCACATACTCTCATATTAGATTAAAATCAATAACATGTAGATTTTAAACTATGTGATTATGTTATATATTAAAGAAAAGAATCGCCCTCGAACGAGTGATTTGCAAGATAATAAAAATTGGAAATTATTTAGAAATTTAAAATATGCCTTTTTAGCGGCGTCTTAGTTTCAACAAAAGAATAATTCACTCAGTCAAAGACGATTCTGACACATTATCATAATAAAATAACAGAAAGCTTAATAAATAGAAAATATTAACCCAAGGATAGAGAGCAAAATGTTGAGTATATTTAAACACGTTAAAGAAATACATAATGAATTTATATGAAATATAAGAAAAACAATTTTAAATAGCTATAGCATGTTAGTTATAACAAGAGCTTTTGGGTTAATTTAGGGTTTCCTCTGGAGAAGTTTTTTAGGTAGATTGATGGTCGGCAAGTTTTTATATAATTTAACAGCAAAATCTGGAAATGTTCATATTTTTGCAGCATCAGCAGTTCCGGGGTTCCTTATGAGATAGCTTCTGATGGTCTGGAGCAGTGGCCAGCTATTTTGAGGGGACATAGCCATCTTAATGCCTCTACTCTGTCATGTCAAGGTTAGCAAATTATTAGAATAGAATTCAGAATGATTTCTCTTAGAAACATTAGAAGACTGGAGAACAAAAGAAAACCCTTCTTTTTATAGTAGACTTTAACAATAGAACTGCCCTGGAGCATTACAAAAATATATCAGACTTATCAGTTGTAATTAAATCTATCCGAATATCTAAAGGAATTCAACATTAATTAATTTCTTTTGTTAATTTCCCTTTCGACATTCGAATTACAAACTAGATTTAATTAAAAATTACTCTTACTAATTAAAGAAAACCTTAAGTGGACAGCTGCTGTTTTTAGATAAACTTATATAACATTAACTAATTAAACTATTGTCCCTCCTTTATTTTAACTGAAATATTTGGAATGACTTTTATTAAATCAAACGAAAATTATTTTACTTTTAAATTGCAATATTTGAATCTATTTACTAAACGAATATTTACTAAATGAGTTTTATTTTAAATCAAAATATATTACGACGGTAATATATGAGGGTAGGAAATAGGTGAGAAGAGGTGAAACGAAGATCTGCAAAGCAGACCCTACTGTTTCAATATATATAACTTCATTAAGAGCGTTATAAGCGCATAATTATTGATATTATTTAAATATAAAAAAGTGGACATAGATAAACTGCTCTTGTGATAATATTTATAATGCATCATTTATATTATAATGCTAACAAAACTATGTGAAGAAATGACATGCAATGGAACATAGCAGATTTTTACTTTTACACCAGTCCTTATGATCACATTAGTTATAATAAGAAAGCTTTAAATATCTTGTTCTTTTTTTTTTTTTACTTTTTTTCTTTGTAAAATAATACTTATGTTTGAATCTATATCTAATCAATTATATTTTGACAGCTAATCCTATTTGTAAGATATTTTATCATTTCTTATATTCATATATCAACGCATTCTAAAAACATATTTAAATATGTTTAGCAATTGTAAACTAAACATTGTCAAATCCAAAGTCAATTTTATGCATTATAATAGTACTCAAAATATAAAAACTTTTCATCCATAATATATGTATATTAAACCTTAATACACATACACAGATATACTGACATTTATTTTTAGAAGATAATCCCAATATGTAGCTTAAAATCATAAGATGTTATAAACTCTATACTACAGTTAAACATATGTTATGATTAGCATCAATGCATTAAATTATTTAACAAAATGAGATTATCTTGACTAACGTAACACAATATTTACAATTATATGTGCAATACTTAGGGTGAAACGATCTGCATATATTAAACAATAAAGAGTAAGAAGTATTACTGCATATAATAGTTCATAGAAAGAAGAAATACTTGAATTGTTTGTTAATCAGAAAATCATATGTTGATCTAGTAGCAGAGGTTCAGTTCAGTAAGTGCTTGTTCTGAAGACTATCAATCTATAATTTACCAAAAACATCAGACACTTATAAACATATGTACCAGATGTTACATGATTTGTTATTTCAATCTACAATTATTATTAAAAATATGATAAAAATGCTTATTAATTAAAGTCCTGCATTGTAGCAAATGTGATGTGACATGATGTGAAACACTGTGACTTCTCATTAAATGGAGTCAGGAATCTCACAGCAACTATGCCCATAGAAACCTGTTAGCCATGTTACCTTCCATTCCCCACTCTACATTTTGCCATATTCTGCTCCATCCATTTCCACAACATAATCTTTGTCAACTTTATGTTCTTTATATCTAAACCCTCCTTACCTTTTCCCAAACCAAGCATAAAAAACAATAATCCACTTTCTGTATAATCACTTTTTTTCATATTTATTCTTCCACAACTTCATTATTTGTTCCCTTTCTATTTGCAAACATTTACATTCAATTAACAGATGTCTAAAATTTTCTTTTCCTTCCTTACACAATTTACCGACAAAATCACTCATATTTTTCCATTTATATGTATATTCTCTTGTTGCTAAAGATCCTGTTCAAGCCTTCTACAATAAACTACTTTTCTTACTATTATCATACATTATGTTATGTTTACTTCTGTATATGTTTAAACTATTTTTATTCTCCACACTAGTTTTTCATATTTTTCCAACTCCCTATTCTTTATTAATGCATCTATTCTTTTATCCCATTCCTTACCAATATAACACTCAACAGTCCTTCTAACAGAATCATCTTGCCTTTTATACAAGTATACTGATATAAATTCTTTATCAAAATCCTTTGCATACCACATTACCTTTCTCATCGATCTTGTTATCTGCCCTTTACTCATAACCCAATTAAATACTATTTTGGCTATTCTTTTATTATACATAATCTGAAATCTACCAAATATTTTCATTTTATTTTTTGCATCTCTTATATAAAAACTTGACCATCCCATTTTTCCTTGAATTGCTTCCCTGCTGACCATATATCTGCATACAAAGCATTTCTTCCTACTTTTCTATGTACTTTTTCTAAGTAATTTAATGCCCCTTTACTAACACATCATACAACATTATCATATGTTAACACTGTTATTGAAACTTCATTACATATAATCATTGCTACATTGTATTTATTATATAAAAACACTGTTAATTTCTTTATCAATCTTTTTCTTATCTTTACTTCATTTATCAATTTTTTCTCCCATTCACTTAAACAATTTTTCTGTTTACTTAAGATATTCCCAAATAACTATATCTATTCACCACACTTTACTTTATATTTCCCAATAAAAATTCTACATCTCTTTTCACAGTATTACCCATCATTATATTTGATTTTTCTTCACTAAATTCAATCTCCATCTTTTTACCAACCCTTGGATATGTCCTCAGCATAACTTCCATATAATCTCTTCTTTCTGCACACAAAAAAAAATCATCCACAAAAAATCTGACAAAGTATATACTCCCTTGCCACCTATTATCTGTATCTCTATCTCTTTTCCTAAACTTTATATTGCTTTTCCCATTTCACTCCAATACCACAAAAACAAAATAGGTGCCATAGGGCATCCTTACCTTAGTCCAATCCCATTTTAAAATTTAAATGATTCTATATTCCCTAATTGATATGTATAGTAATTATTTTCATATAATTTCTTAATAATATCCACTAAAGCTTAATCTATTTTCAAATTTGCTAAATTTACCCATAATCTTTTCTATTTGCCCTATTATCTGCCTTCTTTATATCTATAAAACTCATATCCATAAGTTGTGTAACTACAAATAAACTATGTCCTATGTGTCTATCTAATCTAAAATCTCCTTGTATTTCCCCCACTATATTATTACTATCTATCCATTTACAACACTTCTATTCTTCATATATGAAAAAACTTTATATAAAACTAATGTTACCACTGTCAGTCCATAATTATTTAACTTTCTATAATCCACACCCTTTCCTTTAAATAATAATCTTACTCTTGTATTACTCCAAATATTTGGAAAAACATTATTATGTGCCATCTTATTAAAACAGGATAATAACATTAATTTTTCTCTATACCCTAAATTCATTACCATATCTACTGTGCATCCATCTAAATTTCTTACCTTTACACTTTTCAATTTCTTTTTTACCTCATTCAGTGCATTTTTTGTAAATCTAATAATCCCATAACTATGTGCTTTCCTGTTTTCTATCACTCTATCCTTCACAGTAACGATTTTTCTATATCCATTACATATCTATTTAAGATTTTTCCTAAGTCTTCTCTAGAGCTCCACTCTATTCTTTCATCATCTAGTAATATTATCTCTCCTTTACATTTCTCCTTTTAATGTAATTCCAAAATTTTTACTCCCATCTCCTCCACTTTTATTAACATCTTCCAAAAATTTACAATCAATTTCATTCTCTCTCTATAAATATATATTTTAGCCAACTTCTTCTTTTCTATTACTTTTCCCATTTAGCATTAATATCTTATTCACTTTCATTGTTCTTAATAGAACAATACTTTTCCCATTTAGCATTAATATCTTTTTCACTTTTTTGTTCTTAATAGCACACTTATATTCTCTGCAAGCTTTTTCTTTTTCTTTTACACTTGTACTAATTCTCATTTTTATTACTTTTAGTATTTCTGAATATTCTCACCTAATACTCTATTTGTCACTTTTTCTATTTTGTTATGCCAGTTCTTATACTCATCCCCAATCAACTCTTCAATGATTTCTTCAACTTGTATTTTATACTTTTCCAACTTATTCTTATCATTTACTCTTCATCCACATCATTCACAATTATTTATACTTTTGTTTCTATTCTCTATCACATAACTATCCATTTTAATTACAATGAAGTTATGATCACTAGTACATACTTTCTCTACATTATCAAACACCTTAATTTTTCATACTTTATTCATTTTTTCTTTCTTTACCAATACATAATCGATTGTGTGAAATATATTATTTCTATACCATGTGTATTGTCCCTCATAAATATTTGATAAATTTCCAATACTGAAATTCACTCTCTGCATCATTTCTTCAAAAGATGTCCATTTCTATTATCGACATCATCAAATTCTTCAATATGTCAATTCATATTCCATATAACCATTATTGTCTTCCCCTTTTCTTTAAAATTTTGTATATCCTTTACTAGACATGCATATATGCTACTGTTTCACTCAATATAATTTCACTATCTCCAGTAGCAATATGAACTACAGTCATAATCCATTCTTGTCTAGCCAACATTTTTTTAAAGCACAAATATTTTTGATATTTAACAATATTTAAATATTTTTTAATATAACACATATACCACCACTTTTTTTTATTTTTTTTCTATTTACACCATGTCATATTAAATGTTCCACAATAGGTATTCTTCTCTTAGAGGTGTTTTCACTACTGTTAAGACCTCAACATCTTCATTTTCCATTGTTTTATTTAATTCCATCCACTTTTCCGGTCTCTTACCACCTTGAATATTCAAATACATAATTTTAACAATTTCTTCTTTCCTAACTACTATTTTATAAATTCTTTTAATTCTTTCTTCTCCATTACATTTATAAATAACTTTTTTACTATTAATTTAACAGACCCATTCTTTCTCCATATCTACACATATATCTAAATCAAATTTATTTTACTTATTTCTTATATTCCATCCATTCTTCTGCTTTTTGATAATACTGCAATTTACCCCCCCCCCCTTTATACATTTCCCAAGATATATTCTTTATAAATCAGATTCTCTAAAACTTCACTCTTTTGTTTTCCTAAATGCAACCCATCTTTTTTGTGTAACTCCCTCTATTCAATAAAACAATTCCACACATCCACAAACATAACATTAATAATACCACACAATTTTTTCAATCTCTCATTTATAGAACAAACTTTGTCTAACAAATTCCTCTTGTCAAATCTTGGTAATATTCCAATTACTCCTACTCTTCCTTTAAGCTTACTGAAATTCCTAACCAATTCTACATACTCATCCATTACTCTCTTGATGGTTCTGATAAATTGTTAGACCCTACCATAACATACACATCTTTACTACCTTGATTTTTTTACTTTATCTGTTACATCACTATTCTATCTCCAGGCAAACATGCTCTTACATACCTGCTTATACTTTCTTTTGTAATTATATCCCATCATTCTCTAATTAGTGAATCACCTATCAATACTGTCTCATAAAAAACTTTGTTTACTCCATCCATAACATTTTCTACTACCTTCCAACCTTTCTTATCTACTTCTTCTGTAGCATTCCTACTCATTAATCCTTTTATCTTTTCAGTTTTTATCTCTAATGATTTTAATTTTGCTTCTACATACCCCACTTCTTCCTCTATATTACTTATTTTTTTAGCTAATCATCTCCATTGCATTACTACTTTCTCCACCCATATTTCTTGACACTCCACTAAAACCATACTTTATCCTATCTTCCTTAATTACATTTTGTTATATTTCCTCTGACTTTCTCTTTAGACTATCTAGAGTTAAAAATCATGTTTCCAACTCTTTTATCACACTTACACCCTGATTACATAACCTTAAACCTGTTACATCCTTCCTAGTCTTATTCAAACATTTCAAGTGATGTAATGATGTGATGTAATGCACCTTGACTTCTCTATAAATGGAGTCAGGAATCTCTAAGCAACTATACACAAAGAAACATGTTAACCACTTTCCCTTCCCCTTACTACACTAAGCTTTCCCATAATCTGCTCCATGTCATTTCCACAACATAATCTTTGTCAACTCTATGGCCTTTATATTTAAATCCTTTTTATTTTTTCCCATACCCAGCAGAATAACCAATAACCCATTTTCTGTATACTCACTTTGTTCATATTTATTTTCCCATAACATCATTATTTGTACCCTTTCTGCTTTCAAGCATTTACTTTCAATAAACAGATACCTAATATTTTCTATATCTTCCTTATACAATTTACAAAGTAAATCATACATATTTTTCCATTTACATGTATATCCTCTTGTTGCTAAGTATCCCATTTGAGCCTTAAACAATAAGATGCTTTCCTTACTGTTATCGTAAATTAACTCACACACAAAGTTTCTTTTACTCTTATATATATTTAAACTCTTTTTACTCTCCATACTAGTTCTCCATCTCTTTCCAACTCCCTATTCTTATTAATGTATCTATTCTTTTATCCCATTCCTTACCAATATAACACTCAACATTCCTTTAACACAATCATCCTGCCTTTTATACAAGTATACAGATATAAATTCTTTATCAAAATCGTTTGCATACCACATTACCTTTCTCATCCATCTTGTTGCCAGCCCTTTACTCATAACCCAATTAAATACTATTTTGGCTATTCTTTTATTATCCATAATCTACAACCTACGGAAACATTTTCATTTTACCTTTTGCATCTCTCATATAAAAACGTGACCATCTCATTTCTCCTTGAATTGCCTCCTTTGTTGCCCATACCTCTGCATGTAATGCATGTCTTCCTACTGATGTGATGTGATGTGATGTATTATGGCTTCTCCTTAAACGAAGTCAAGAATATCTCACTGCTGCCAACTAGTGCAAATTTGAGTAATTACTATATGATTATTAGTTTGATGTTCTACTGTTGTCAAGTTAAATTGTAAACGGTATTTCTAAATATAAGACATCAGTTTTATAGCCCACAAGTGCACTGTTAGATATCAATCTAAGTACAACTTCTGAGAATTGATTGGATTTTGAATTGCTCATGTGCTACAATTAATTTATCCATTATTTTTTTTTTTTACAATAACTACTTGAATATATTTTTCTACAGTACTGTAGTGATAGTTGAAATCATCAGTTAATAAATATTCATTAGAAATATCCTGCAAGGGTTAATGTGTCACAAGTTCTTTTTTTTTATTTTATGTTCAATATTATAAAAAATAAAACAATTATCCATAGGATATAATTTCAAGCATTAACTGGCTTTTCAATTCAATTTCGAATGAATAATTTTTATCAACATAGTAATGTCAATTAGATTTAAACAACATCAACACCTATTTCATGTTGATGTTTGAATACATATGTTTATGTTATTATTTTAAAAGTCTATTCTCATTATTGTTCATAAAATAATTGTGTAGAAATCATTTTTCTATTAATGATACACTCAGATAAATTCTCAAAATATAAAACAAATGATTTATTTGCAAATGTCTGTTTACACGCAATTTTAAATTTTCAATGTATCTTTTATTATATTTTTTTTATTTTTACCATCACCAGAGGATAAAAAAGATTGATACTTATTTCAAGCATGAAATGCTTTTTTTTTTTCAGTTATCTTTGAAGATACCAATATATATATATATATATATATATTCCAACCAGTAACCACCTAAACATTCATAGTAAAATATAGTAATCAATATTTCTAACTGCTGTCAAGGCAACCTTCATACTTTTTAATAGCAAGAATGGTAATCCATTCTTACTAATGGTCCATTGAATATATGTGGACACTTAAAGCTTGCAACTTGACTACATAGTATGAAATATTAATACAATGAAGTTTAAATAAACCTCTTTAAACATGAAATAAATATATTTCTGTAATGCAGACTAATAAATAGAAAATTAACATTACAAATGGCAATACACCGGGGTCTCTTTTTACGCGGACTTATTTAACATGATTTTGAAGTTACGCATTTCGTGTTTCACTGGAAGTCGATTTCTGATAATGAGCTATTACTCTAAATAATAAATTCCGCGCACTTACGTTATATTGAAAGTAATAGCACATTATTGGAATTCGACTTTCATCTTAGTAATTTCAATATTTTCAGTGCTTTATAATAGTAAGATTTTATGCAAAAATGAAATTCAAATCATGATTTCCACATTTTATGTATACACACATGAAATTTTACAAAATTATAATATATGAGCACAGACTTTCACATGACCCACCACTCTCCACTCTATCTAATAACACCGATACACTCAAGCACATATATGCTGAAAAGATAAATAATCACCAACTGATGATTGCTAGTTTAGCATGAAATATGTATATTGGTGATTATTTATCTTTTCAGCATATATGTGCTTGAGTGTATCGGTGTTATTAGATAGAGTGGAGAGTGGTGGGTCATGTGAAAGTCTGTGCTCATATATCCTATATTACATATTTAGACACATGGTATATATTAGGCTTGTGTTTCAGTTATTACAAGATTATAATGTAAATTTGTACAAACATTGTGTGTGTTAATTTTGCATTTTAAATCACATTCTGTTTTTGCTTTTTAAAAAAGAATGTAATCAATTATTATTTTATTAATGACACTAATCATTAACGTGCTCTTAAATTCCAATGAGAGGTAAATGGTTGTATGTCTGGATATCGCAAACTTCGTAAACAATTATTAAAATCATCACCTCAAGAATTAATTACTAATTATGTTGTCATCAGAAAATCATAATAATTAAAACATGTATAAAAAATGTAAATTACTCTACTGTAAATTATGCATAAAAATATATTATTTTGAATAAAATTCAATATTATAGTTAAAAAAAGTTTGTCTTGTATCAATTTTTTTCAAATTTGAAATTTTTTATTAGTCATATTTTATTTCCTTATTTTTTTTTTGCACGAATTTTAAAGTAAATTTACATTGGTGCTTTGCTTTTATGCGAATTTTGAAAAATCACAGACCACATCCCCCCTTTTTCAATGTAAGTTACTTCTATTTTTGCACGATTTTGTTTGTGCGTGTTTTCTGAGGAACCTATCTATCACGTAAAACGAGACCCCGGTGTACTTTTAAATTACCCATGTATTATTTCGCTTATTATTTCTCTCTCTCTCTCTATATATATATATAGTCAACATAACAACACAGTAATTAGATACTATCAAGTTGATATATTTGATATTGAGATTGGAATATACAAGCATTATAATATTGCTGTTATATTATGACAAATGATGTATCTATCTTCATTATAAATGTAGTTAAAAATACATTTAATATTTAATCATACAACTCTGCAGATATTGGTTGAGGTTTTAAACATATAGCAATGGTTGAAATAAAAATGAAAATTAATAAGATACAGTTTAAAATGTGTGGATAAAGTATTTGTGTTTTACATATGTCAGTGAAGATTGGAATTCAAAGTTGAAATTAACACACTTTTACATCTAATAAAAAATAAAAATCAATCTGGAGATGAATATTTTATTGCACTATACCATCTGGTTTTCATTAATTATTTAATTTTTTAGTAGAGAAATCTCTAAAACTTAGTGAGTATTACTCTGAGTATCTTGCTTTGCTGACATAACTGTTTTGTTCTGTAAGTTTAGCTAAAGTTAATACTTTTTTTTTGCAAATTATCTTCAAAGAACTGAGAATCTAACTACTATACAAATTGTTTATTGATGATGTGAAGTTGGAGAGATAATTGTGATCAAGAGAGATAGATTTAAAGCTTTGTCTGTCTAGCTCTGGTGACATGGCTGTTTCGTTTGAAAGTTAAGTTAATGTTTATATAAATATTATTTGTCAATTATCTTCAGAGAACTGAGAATTTAAGTGATCAAAAATTGTTTGTTTATTTGGTTTTTAGTAAATTCGGTACTTTTCAATTGAAGAAAGAAAGTGATTTATTAGAGAAAGATAATGTTTTGAGGTTTAAAATTGGAAATAAATGTTTATAGATTGCCATTGTAAGAAAGTAATGTTTTTCTCCTTTTGTGTAAAGGAGTTGAAGAATAGGAGAGGAAGCACAAGTTAAATATAGATTAACGGGCTTGAAAATAATAAATATAGATTGCATTTTATCCCACAATGCATATATAAGTATTAGAAAGAAATTAGGTGTGCTATAGTAGAGTGTACTGTAAGAAATGAGGTTTATCATTTGAAATGTTTAAGTAAAACTAGGCTGATGTAACAGATTTATTGTTATGTAGACAGTGTGCAAGTGAGATAAAAGAAGTGGAAAAGTGGCTTCTAAGTATAGATCGATTAAAAAGAAAGTCAGGAGAAATGGAACAAAATGTAGTCAATAAATATAGGATAAAGTATGTTTTAGTAAAGTTACAAGAGATATGGATGAAAAAATAGGGAAGTGTTGTGCAGATGGTTAGTAAAAGAATAAGTAAGGTAAAGGAAGAGGTAAAGGATGTAGAAATAAAATTAAAATTTTTAAAGATGAAGCGTATGCAGATAAAAGAATTATTGAGTAGGAATGATAATGAAGAAGTAGATAAAACAGTCCAGAAGATGGTAGAGAATGTTATGAATGAAGTGAAGGAAGTAAACTATGAGACAGTATTCATAGGAAATTCACTAATTAGAGAGTGTGGAGATATAATTGTTAAGAAAGATATAAGCAGGTATGTAAAAGTCTGTCTGCCTGAAATTAGAATTAGGGATGTTCCAGTTGAGGTAAAAAAACAAGGGAGTAAAGATGTGCATGTTTTGGTAGGGACAAATAATTTGTCAAAGCCAACAAATAGAGTAATGAATAAGTACATAGAATTGAATATTAATTTGAGCAAGATTAAAAGAAGTGTAGGAATAGTTGAATTATTACCAAGATTTGACAATAGATATATATATTATATATGACATGTTCTATAAATGAGAGATTAAAAAATGTGTGAGAGAAATGATGTTATGTTTGTGTATATGTGGGTTTTTTTTATTAGTAAGAGGAGTTATATAATGGAGATGGATCACACTTAGTAAAATAAGTAAATGAAATTTTAGGGAGTTTGATTTGCAAAGAATGTAGATTAGGAACGTTATAAAGAGGGGGTGATAAAGTTTTTAAGAGGTAATATTATCAGAAATAGGAAAATGGAAGAGATGTAAAAAATAAACAAAAGGTAGTTGGTTTAGATAGAAATGTAGATGTGGAGAAGGAATTTTTTCTGTAAAATTAATGGTAAGCAAATTATTTAAATAGGTAATGGAGATGAAAGAGTCAAAAGAATTTATAAAAGAGTAGGAAGGTAAAATAGATAATTAAAATTTGGTGTTTGAATATGCAAGGTGGTAGGAGACAAGAAAAGTGACTGGAATTAAACAAAGCAGTTAAAAATGAAGAACTTGAGATACTATCAGTAGTGGAAACATATTTAAGAGAAGAAAAAAAACATATACTTAAAGACTTGGTATGACCGGGTATAAATAGAAAAGAAAAAGAAAAAAAATGATTGTTGTATAAAAGTAATGTCAAAAAAAAAAAAATACTGTTAAATGTCAATAACATTTGTGGTTTGAGATAATATTAGTAAAATAGAAGTGTAATGTTGCTGTAGTTTATATAGCTACTGGAGATAGTCAAACTATAATGGAGTGGAACAGTAGCATATATGAATGACAAGTTAAGGATAAACTGAGTTTTAAAGAAAAGGGGAAAACAATAATGTTTATAGAGGATATGAATTGGCATATTGAAGAAATTGATAATGTAGATATCAAGAATGGACAGTTTTTGAAGAATTTTTATCAATAAATGAATTAGAGAAATGAAAATTTGTCAAATTTTTATGAGGGACAATACACATGGTCTAGAAATAATATATTTTGCACAATTGATTATGTATTAGTAGAAAAAGAGGGAACGAATAACATTACGGAAATTAAACAGTTTGATAATGAAGGGAGAATAGATAATAGTGATAATATTTATTTATAATAGAAATGGTTAATAATGTGATGGAAAATAGTAATAAAAGTAGAAAAGATAGTGCAAGATGTGAATGGAGAATGAATAATAAGAATTAGTTAGAAAAATATAAAATAACAGTTGAAGAAACCAGAAAACACTTGGTTGGGGGTGAATATAAGGACTGATGTGATGAAGTAGAAAATGTGGCAAATAGGGTATTATGTGTGAATATTCAGAAGAAAAAAAAGTAATAGGTATGTGAGAGTTAGTAAAAGTGTAAAAGAGGGGGGAAATCATGCAGATAATATATGTGTGCTAATAATAACAAAGAAAGTGAAAGTTGTGTTAATGTTGAATAGGAAAAAAGTGTTTTTAAAAAAAGTTGGCTAAAATATATAATTATAGAGAGATTGAATGAATTTGAGTAGTAAATTGTTGGAGAATATTAATAATAGTGGTAGAGATTGTAGTAAAAAATTGGAAATACATTGAAAAAAGAAATGTAGGAAAGAGAGAAATAATATTACTAGCTTTAGAGAAGTATTAGAGATAATATTAAATTAATATGTAATGGATATAGAAAAATGTTACATGTGAAGGACAGAGTGATAACAAAAATAAAAAAAATGAAGTAATGGAAATCCTTAGGTTTACAGAAAATGATCTGAATGATGCAGGAAAGAAATTGAAAAGTGGAAAGGTGTGATGCTTGCATGGATGAGCAGGAGAGATGGTAATAAACTTAGGACATAGGGCAAATTTAAAACAATTATGGTTTAATAAGATGGAACAAAAGATAGATTTTCTGGATAATTGAAACAATACATGAGTCAGGCTACTATGTAAGGGAAAAGATAAGGATTATAGAAAGTTATGCAATTACAGACTGATAATAGTAATATCAGTATTATGTAATGTTTTTGCATACATGGTGGTTGGAAACGTCACAAAATGTATGGAAAAAATAATAAAGTAAGAGAAATGCAGGGAGTTTTTCAATTGGATATGTGTATATGAGATAGTTTATTTGTAGTTACACAGCTTATAAATATAAGTAGGATTACATGTAAACAATTATATATGGTTTTATAGTTATAGAGAAGGTATATAATAGAGTAAATAAAAATAGATTATGGCAGAGTTTAGTAAATTTGGGAATTGATGAAGCTTTAGTGGATATTATTAAAAGATTATATAAAAAGAATTACTATACTTATCAAATAGGTAATATAGAATCAGTTAAAGTTAAAAATGGAGTGGGGCTTAGGCAAGGATGCCCTATATTCCCTATTTTATTTTTGTTTTTTTGTATTTAAGAGAAATGGAGAGAGCGAGCAATAGAAAGACTAGGAAGAGGGGTACAGATACAATTAAACGATGGCAAAAGAGTATATACATTATTGAGACTTCTATTTGTGGATGATGTCTTGTTGTGCACAGAAAGTAGGGAAGATAATGATGTTATGCTGAGAACATGCGTATGAGTGGATAAAAAATAGGGATTAAATTTAGTGAAGAATAATCACAAAGAATATTGCTTAATATTAGGGAAAGAGAAGACAAAAAAACTTGTATTGGATGATATAAAGTTAAGTGTGGTGTATAGGTATAACTATTTGAGAATCATCTTAATTAATCAGAGAAATTGCTTGGATGAATGAGAGAAAAAAATGATAAATTAAGCAAAGAAAAAAAGGATTGATAAAGAAATTAACAGTATTATATATAATAAGTATGATGTAGCTAAAATTATATAGAAGGGAGTGGCAGTAGCAGTATTAACATATGGTAATGATACATTATGTGTTAATAAAGAATATTAGATAACTTACAAACAGTACAAAGAGAAGTAGGAAGATATGCATTATACACAAATGTATAAACAGCAAAGGAGCTAATTCAAGCAAAAATATGATGATGAAGTTTTTATATGAGAGATGCAAAAAGCAAAATGAAAATTTTCAATGTATATACAGCTTATGAATAATAAGAGAATAGACAAAATAGCATTTAATTGGATTATGAGTAAAGGAAAAGAAACAGGATTGGTAAGGGAAATAGGGTGGTATGCAGAACATTTGAATAAAGAATTGATGTCAGATACTTATACAAAAATTGGGTTGATTGTATTAAAAGAGTTGTTTAGTGTTATAGTTGTAAGTAATGGGATAGAAGAATAGATGCATTAATAAACAATAGGAAGTTGGAGTGATGAAGAACTAGTATCTAGAGTAAAAAGAGTTGAAATATATAATGAAGTAATCATAATATTGGGTGTGAGTTAATTTATGATAATGGTAAGGAGTGTAATTTACTGTTTAAAGTGCAAAGAAAATAAATAGTGACAAATAAATATACACACAAATGGAAAACTGTGTGTGATTTAGTCTGCAATTTGTGTAAAAAAAACATAGAAAATATTAGGCATTTGTTAATTGAATGCAATTGCCTGAAAGCTGAATGGGTACAAATAAGTTGTCTGAGAACAAATAGAAAAAAGTGATTATACATAAATTAGGTCATTGAGTTTTATGCTGCATTTGGATAAGATAAGGGAGATTTAGATATACAGGATGTGGGGTTGACAAAGATCATATTGTGGAAATGGGATGATCAGGAAAGAGAAGAATATGGGAAAACATAGGGTGGGGAATGGACAGAGAAGGTAAGGTAACTAACAGATTTTTCTGGGTATAGTGTCTGAGAGATTCCTGACTCTGTATAAGAAGAAGTCACAGTGCATCACATCACATTACATCACATAATTGCTTTTAAACATAAGAAAACCTAAAAGAAAATTACAAGATATTGGTGGCAGCAGAAGAAAGACAATTTATAAATGCCCTTTTAAACTAATATTTATTTCAGCAGCAATCATTCAATTAATATACAAAATAACTTTAATCACTTTTTATTAAGTTAGGGATTGTATTTTTTAAAACTCCAAATTAGTTTGTAAATTACATTTGATTATAGATATATTAGTAAATTAGCAAAACGTTTTTAATTTCTGCAAGTAAAAAGGTTTGTAATTTATTTTTGGGTGCAGCAGAGCACACTTTTAGTACTTACAATTTGACACAGAAGAATCACAGTGCTCACTGATCGAATAGATGCTCTATTTATTGAAGAATAATTGTGACAATTATTTAAAATATACTTTAAATATTCCATTTATTAAAAATTGAATCTGATGTCTTTTTAATTAATGGTGTGATTATATTTGATGATAAACCACACCTTAACTTTTTCCTTTCTGTCATCTTGTTAGTTGCAGACTAAATTGACATTCTTTGAATTGAAGGCATACCGAAACTGTTGTTCATGTTTTCATAAGTTCGGTTGTTATTGTAATTGTTTTATCCCATATAAAGAGATTGGTGTTCTGTTATTTTTGTGGTGATGTTTACTCTCAATTCCCCATAGTGTAAAACTATATAGGGGCATCATTACTTCCCTAAATTTTATATATGATCTGCATCATGCCTTCCAGTGGCAGTTAATTTTTAATATTTTTTATTAACCTGTTGAGAGAAATTGGCATGGGTTGGAAACTGACATTGAATGTTGGAGTGCAGATTTTTTTATATTAATTTATAGATGTATGGCATGCAAACCCAAGGTTTATTTTTTGCGTGGTAGGACAGACCATTTTATGTGCTTATAAAATAGTTGATTATATTTAATAGAATAACCCAAGAATACAACTTTATAAGGATAAGAGCAGCCATCTTATCTTCAACCTACTTTCTAATTATATAGGCAAATCTAAAGCATTTTTATTTTTATCTTTATAAACTCATTATTTTGTGTTAAGATTTGTAGAGGTTTCTCTCATGGTAATTTTAAGCACACAAGGCACATAGTGCTATGGTTAAAGAATTATATATGTGTTTATGGGTTGACTCTGTACTTAGTAAAAATTAATGTTTACAGCTTTAAATTGATTCAAAATCATTCTAATTATAAGATCTAAATGTTAACTTACTGTGAATCAAAAGGTTTTGCAAATGTTGATTTCTAAACAAAATGATGAACTTAATTAGTAAAGAACTTACTAGCTTCACACTCTCCAATCAAAATGGTTTAGATTTGTCTACATATTTAGAAATTAGCTTGAAGATAAGATGGCAAGTCTTATTTTTATAAAATTGTAATCTCATGTTAAGATTTGTAGAGATCATTCTTATGATAAAATTAAGCATTCAAGGTGCATAGTGTTACAGTTAAAGCCTTATATAAGTATAATGCTATGTGTAAATCAGTATGAATATATATATATATATATATATATATATTCATACTGATTTACACATAGCATGCTATGTGTAAATCAGTATGAATATATATATATATATATTACCTATTACAACTATTGCTGAAGCCTTGCTACACACTTGCTGTATATATTTATTGTTCTTATATGTAAATATTGTTGAAAGAAATATACATGTGCTATTGAATAGTGATACTAAACTTACATACACTAATCCATCAATAAATGTTTTAAAAGCATAAATCTATAAATCACGTATGTTTTGTGCTTATTTGGATATTAACTAATACCATTTAACTTTGCTTAAATAATTCCATTGACACACTATTTGTACACATTTAGTTTGTATATTGTACCACATTTAGTTTGTATATAAAGGGGAGAATGTTTTGCATTTTTAACTATGACTTTGAATTATATTAGTCTGCAATATATAAAGTAAATTAGTACAAATTATTTGTTAATTGATATATTAGGCTCATAATAAGATCATGACCTGATTGAAGCATGGTTAATAGGAATGGTTTTATATAAGAATAATCTTTAAGCATGAGTGATTAATTTATGCTTTTAAAACACTTCTCTACAGCTGAGACTATGTAAATTCAATATATTAATTCAAATTTAATATATTAATTCAATAGACATGTATGAAGATTATTTTCCTTCCACAAGATTTGCATATATGTAAAATTCACTAAATAGAGATGTAACACCAAATATTCATGCCTTGATACTAAGTCAAACACCATTATAGTATTAAAATAAAATGTAACAGCTGTTATATTTTTGTAGAGGGTGATTTTTAAGCTGATGAAGAAGGATATTTGTAAAATTCATATATACTCCATGGTTATTTGTCAAATTTTTCATTGAGTACAGTATCCATAGATAAATTAAATTCATTACAATGATTGGAGTGATGGCTTTTCAAATTTACTCAGTCATTGTATTTATTAACCAGCACTTATTTTTAAACAATCAAACATTTAATACTTATGCAATAAATATACATTGAGCAGTTGAGGCTAGGAAATGTAAAGTTTTGAAGAAGATTGATGGGGCAATCAAAACTGAAAACTGTAATAAGGGATGGTAAATTAAGCATTGCATAACAGTAGTAAAGTGCGTGGACAACTGTGTATTATAGAATAATAGAAAATTATTTTTCTTAATCTAATTCTACTATTCAGAGCATGTTAAATAATAAATATGAGCAAATTGACAGTCCTTATTAAGTACATATCAAGTATTATACTAACCACATTCCATAACTATTTATTGAATATTTATTCTTTCATTATTTGTGGATATTAAAATATGTATATATACTTACTATATAAAATTATTTTAACATGAAAATATATTTATATATTTATGAGTCTGCACTCAGAACAGCTTATATTTGTCTGTTTAAGGAGGTTTATTTAACCTTCCTTGTATCAATAATTTCAATCTCTGTGGTCAAGTTGCAGTCTTTAGTGTCTATATAAGTATAGTGAAACATAAATAAAAGTGGAAATCCACCTTTATTGTTAAAAGAAGGTTGGCTTGACAACAGTTTGAGATTGTTGATTGTTATTGATACTGGGGATGTTTAAATTGACTGTTTTTGATGATTATTTATATATTAGTATAGTTTTCACCTTTAATTATATTTAACGTATTGATTGCTAAATTTGTTCTGTTTTCAAATTATAGTATTTTGGTCAATATATGGAATAATGGATAAAATGAAAAAGCCTTTTTGATCTCGAAATATTGAACAAAAGCAGCTACAACGTCCTGTGTATAAAAAAGGACGTGCACTCACCAAGTTGCCCAATTGCGGAATTGTTTTATAAGCACTTATATTCTACATATATAGGTATTTTTTGCTAACCAATATTGAGAAAATTTATTTTTTTAAAAAATCCTCCTAAGACAATATGTCAGATAGGTATACTACCAAGAACTGCGTTTAGATGATTATAGAATTGTAAATAGTTTTTGCATATAGCGAATTATTTAATAATTTTAAAAGTCATATATTATTATTTTGCTTCTAAAGATAAGATTTAAAAAAATATTTTTAACATGAATAAAAAAATAATGGTTGATATTAAAAAAAAAAAAAGAATTTAAATGTCGATATACGATATACAGTTAACTCTCGAAAACTAAAAATTAGATTTTTAATTAAGTTAGTAAATTTTAGTGTTCATATTCAAATCTTATAGTATTACGTAATTTCAACCATTACATAAATCAGTTCAAAGATCAATATTATTTTATTTTTAACAAGCTCGACTTTTACTTTCGTAACGACTCCGTATGTTTTGAAATGTGTACATATTTTTTTTTCTTAAAAAAAAACTAAAACTAAAAAATTTCTACAACGCTGCTGACAACAATAAATTAAACAGATGGTGGTAAAACTCCTCTTCGAATATTATATATTTTTTGTTTTAAATCTGGATTTATACCGAAAGCCTAAATCTAAAACGATTCACCAATAAATGAATAAAGTCAAAAAATTAAGCCTATGTTAATATATATGTATACTTTCATATCATAGAAATAGTGTCAGAATATTGTGAGCAACGTATGCTCATTTTGTCCGACAATGAAAATGTATCGTTTAAAATATAATCAAAATTGTTATAAAACGTTCATTTTTCTTCAGAATTATCAGAGAAAATGTGGAAGATAAAAGACACATTATGCGTCCACAAACATTAACAAAAGCTCTTGTAAATTACGAAAAACTGACCCATACAAATCGACAAAAGATCATTGAAAGTAATTATAATGATGCTGTAAATTCAAACAATTTAGCACAAAACATGGATTATTATAAACAGTTTAAATTCAAAAAAGATTGGGAAAAAAGAATAAGGTTTCATCTTCACTCTGTAAAATGACATATAATAAAATTCACTGCAGTTAGAAGTCGTAACTCAAGACTTCACATTTCAGAAGTACTTCCATGATTAGATAGTTTATTAAATCATATATCTTCCAAGATCAAAATCACAATAGTATTAAAGTATAGGTCTTATTCCAATCATATTTATAAGGTACTTAATGTTTACTCTTTAAAAACATTTAGCGTGCATTGCTCAACTTCAATAGCTACAAAATATTAAAATTGCAAATGTGGTTTTTAAATATTGTCATATTATAAAAAAAATATGGTGTTTTCTTGAGAAGTATTTTATGAATAAAAATGAACTTATTCTTAGATGCATTAAAATAGTATTACTGGTTCTCTAATAGAGACATTATTATTAATGGTTTAAGTAAAATGAAACTTGGCTTAGAAGAATTATAAATTGAACTTAAAGCTTTTTAATCAGTATAATGATTTAATAATTAAAATTTAAAAATGTATAATGGGTGATTAAAATTGTACTAAATATGTAAACATTTTCTTATTATGATGAGTTTATATTCTTTTAATACTCAAAATAACATATAGATCTAAAAAGTCAACATCAGATTTATATTAAATCTATTGATGATGTTTTTTTTTTATGATGACAATACTATTCTTAATATATGGAAGAAATAATTTAATAATTTTTTATGATAATACCATGACTGATATAATGACTTTTAATGGTATATTTATTATAATTTTTTTGTTTAGATTGGGTCAAATAAATGAAATTAAAACAACTTTTTATAATATTAGAAACAGAAAGCCGCAGATTCTGGTAAATACCTAGAGAAGTTAAACTTCTAAAATTATACTACTTATTTTAAAGATATTTTCATTCTATGTTTTTTCAATTAAATGGAATATCATTGAATATCATTGTTATTTACTATATCAAACATAAATATATTTTGAAATTTTTGTTGAATAGTTTGCTTTTAATATGAGGAATATATTGATTTCTCTTATCTCTATTCATGGTTAGAGAACATCTTCTTGGTATCAGAATATCACACTTAAAATTACTTCATTTTTTCTTTAGAATCAACTTTACCCACTGATATAAAAAAATTTCATTTTCTACTTTGGCATTACAATGATATATCATCAGAAGTAATTTTATTTCAATTCTTGTTTATCTGTAATAACTTTGAAAACACATGTGAGTATACCTTGTGAAGAGTGTAATTTTTTCATTCATATTCTATTCTGCTTATTGCACTTTTGGTAACAAGAACCATAATTATAATAAACAGTTGAAAAAATGATACTTCACCAGGCATACCGACATATATATAAACAAAAAAAGACTTATAAATCCAATAAATAATATTATATTTCAACCAGAGGACTGGTTTTCATCAGAAAGAATATATATATATATTAAAAGGGACTCAAACTCGGACTTTCAAGCTTCCTACAGTTATGCACTCTATCTTATACAACTTATTACACATGGCCACATACATGTGAAAAAGATAATGGTCACAAGTCCCCTTCAATTACATTAAGTTTAAACTATGTAATTATTATTGAATATATATATATATGTGTGTGTGTGTAAAAGTACAATACTCGTTACACAAAATATTATATATAAAGCATTAATAATTTACGGTAAATTCGAAAGAATTGAAACTATAATATTGCATTTACCGTTAATTATTTATGTTATATATATATATCAAAGTTATCACATTACTTAGAAGTGTACTTCATCTAAATCTGAGTATAATGTTTGGAATTTCTTTTCCACTGGATTAATAAATTACTCTACATTCTGATAAATAATATTTAATTAAATTTGCAGTAAATGATCCTAAAGTAAAACATGAGAAAGAAGTAATATTACCTACAACAGTATGCTATTCTTCATAATTTTGTACATACTAAAGTGGAATAGTTAATTATAGTTTGAAACATTTTTGTTAAAAATAAATATATATATTCAACTATCAGTTACACCATGATATATTATCTATACATAACGTTTCCTTTTAAAACATGATTATGATTAATTTTTTTTAAAATTGGAGTTTTATCAGGATTATAATTTCCATTTATATATATATATAAATTGTTAAAAGCACGTGATAATGTAATATTAATTAAATTATTTTAAAATTAAAATTGTAATCTTTTATCTATATTTTTGTTAGGTTAAAAAAATTTAATTAAATTTATAAAAGACTTCTTTTCTTTTATATGTAATTTTTATTGGTAAATTGATCCATCAGATAATTAACATTTTCTTTAGATTATAAATTTTATTTAAACCATTATTTTTTATTTCTCTCCTCTTTTTCCTACAGTATATATAACAAATGGTAAAATACATGCATGATTGAGGACCAGTGTGGTTAGTATAGTGATAGACTGGCTGACCTTGTCTACGAATATTCTCTCAATTTTTACGACTTGCGGTGCTCAAATTTTCGGGAAAAAACTCATCTCATTATTTTTGTTATAATTAATCATTTTATTCTAATAAAATGTTTAGTTACATGTTCCCAGTGCCCATAACAACATTCTTGTGGGCCCGGAAATGATCTGTGCAATTAGAGATCACTTTAGGGCAACACTTCAATTTGATCAGACTGGGAATGTCAATGGACTATTCAGCCTAGATGTGAACCTGACTTATGCTATCACTGAGAAAAAAAGATCCACATCAAGCTAAAAAGCCTCCCAGAGAGAGTACACCCAGGAATACATGGCATACCAAAATTCATCTTCTTACATCTAGAGAAATATTCAGTTCCAATAATTAAAGCCATGATAAACCACTTAGCAGAAGGAAGTTGAGAGACTAACAACTTGTATCCAATATCCCTCGTACCTTTCCTAAAGAAAAAAGATGGAAAACATGACTTGAATAATCTGAGGCCAATCTCAATGATTCCCCTTTTAATTAAAATCATAGAACAATTAATTAAGGATCAAATCCAAGTGAAAATTTATAAATACATTTCTACCAATCAATATGCAAAAAAAGGGGAATCGTATATTAATGCCATTGGCCAAATGAAACTCCTTATCGATATTATTAGAGCCCGAACATGTCAAAACCGATCGCTGTCCAACTCGACATCTCAGCAGCATTCGACTCAGTCAGGCCAGACATTCTGATTGATATTCTCCAGGATCATGGGGTGACATGTGTTTATCTGAGGATGATTGCAAATCTATTAGCCAACAGAATCATCCACATCACAATGAATGGGAAAATTGCACCTGGGTTCGAACCCTCCATCTCTATTCTTCAAGGATCTCCACTTAACGCACTATATTTTATAGCCTATATCAACCCACTATTTATGGAGATTGAGAGATCACTGCCTGGAGTGTATGTACCTGCCATGGGAAGGAAGATTAAACATCTCTGTTATATGGGCGATATAATCATCTGCCTGCCTTCCAAGAAATATATCACTAAACTAGAGCAAATACTAGTGTGGTACTCAGACAAATACAAACTCAAATTCAATAAAAAGAAATCAGCCTCCTGGAGCTTGTTAACTGGCAGGAAAATTGCTTCAAATTTTACAGCTGACCCAAAGAAATTCCTAGGCTTTAATTTTTCAAAATCCAATAGTGCTATGAAGAGAGAAATCGAAGAATCTCTATTAACAGAAATTTGCCATACAACTACCTCTCTTTCTAAGATATATGTTTCACTTCATGGTAAGGTAAGACTTTTAAACTCATTGATATTCCCAAAAATTAACTATTTCCTATCTGGTATCTGCCCCTCCAAAAAATTTATCAAAAAAATAAACTCGCTATGCATAAAACTATTCTGGGGCCAAAAGGTTGCTGCCATCAGCCTCCAAAAACTTCAAATACCTAGAAGTTCAATGGCCTTTCATTACATCATATCAAAACCATGGTATTCCAGAGAGACTATAACCTACTATTCTGGCTTCAAAACAAATATTTAAGAATATCATATCAAGAAACTGTCACACCAACTGATAGACCACCACCCACTAATAAAAGCTGGTGGAATTTGTTATTTGATAATATTCAGAAAGTTATTGATCTGAATGAAAACCCAGTTATATCAAAAATTAAATACTGGAATGCATACAAAATAATACATGGGGAAAATAACATAAACAAAGCGTCTCTTGGGATCACCAATCAGCAACTGATTTTAAGCTCAAAATTTTGGTTCATTGAGGCAAAATTTTAAGATTTATTAATTAAAATCAATCTGGACTCCCTCCCTACAAACTCATTTATGGCATACAGGATAAATTTCAAGAAGATCAATCCTGTGTGCCAGGTATGTGAGAGAGAGGAGGAATCAATTGATCATATTTTTCTTAAATGTCCCATTATGTCCAATTATAGATCGATATCTCATAAATGGTACAGCAATACAAGTGCACACTACAAATCAATTAAAGATTATATAGGTCAGGGTCTATTTACAGACATAAAACTGGCAATTTTTGTGAATTATGCTCTGTGGTGTGTCAGATATAAAGTCACAATTGAAGGAATGAGAGACCCACATGGGACTAAATTTAAGAATGTCATGGAGAAAATCATGAAAAAGGACCAACTAATTGCTCCAAGCTATATTACAAGAGCAACATGGCAGAAGGTTGGATCTACTTTACTTCAAATAGATATGTAATTGATATCATTTTTGTATTTGTAACATTCAAAATAGCTATAGAATAAATTTTTTTCTTAAAAAAAAATGTTTAGTTAATCTAATGAGGATTATTGATTTAATATGATATATAGGTTCAAATTTTTCAAAAATAATTAAAATAAAGTCAACTTAGTGATCTTATAATAGATTGTATATATAATGCAAGTATTTAAATAACTCTATATTGTGTACGCATATCTATATAAAAATAGAACAGCCTTTTAAATAATCATTAGAGAGCAAGAATCTTTTAAAAAGTCTGTAGAGACATATGAATAATAAAGCACTGCATAACAACATTTCCAACCGTTTATAGGTGATGGCTTGAGACATTCATCATCATTTAAGAAATATATATCTACTTCTAACGAGAAGGTAATTACACCTTAAAATGTATAACTAAACGTAATTGGATTTACAATTAAATACTAATATTAATTGAGAAGCTAATTTGGTCCAATAGCAGATCATCAAAACCTGGACTTCAAGATCCATAGATTACAGACCAGCTTAATTTAACGTACTTATGAACTTCCAAACAATAAATCATTTGATTATTTTTCCTCATATGATTTGGTGTCCTGGTAGTGTAGTGTAATTTGGATTTTTGAGCTTTGATTTAAATTATCTAGGTCTTAGCTGTCACTTCCATGTGTATATTGCTTACAATCCCATATAATAACCTTTTCAATTATTTATGTTTGTTTGGTTTTGTACAAAGGTAAAATGGGAGTCCTTTAGAAGTGAGATATTGTGGATTATGGTTCAGATATATCATTTCCAATGCTTGAATTTTTCATCAACTCCCAAGTAATAAACATTTATTTTTTTATCTTAAGAATGTATATAATCCAACTAACAGAAAACAAAATTTAAAAATAAGTGCAATTCAAAAATTAATTAAAAAGTTTTACATAACCAAATTCAATAATCACTATTTGCCACAGAGATCTTTTCTCTAAATAATTATAATACGTTTTTTTTTTTTTGACCATGAAAATATCTTATGACTTTATTTACAATTGACATTATATAAAAATATTATATGAAGAAGTTTACTATAGCAAAAAGAAATAAAGAGGCAATTCTTATGAATGAATTTAAAACTAATAAAGAAACAAACTAATAGTACCAAAATACATAATACCTCTAAAATCACAATATCTAATTCTCATCGATATAATTCAATTGATAAGAATGTAGTCTAAGAGCTGTTCATAGTTTTACTCAATTGGTAGAGTATCCAACATAGAATTGGAAGGTCCAGGGATCAATTCTGTCACTCACATCTTTTGTGCTTGAACTTTTTATAAACTCCTGAACAATAAAGCCTTTACGATTTTTATATACTGTCTTAAGAAAGTATAAGAACTTTTCATTCTATACTATTATTGTTTAGTTGTACCATTATATATATATATATATATATATATATATATATATATATATATATATATATATATATATATATATATATATATATATATATATATATATATGCATTTATTAGCTATTTGCACTTAATGCATGATCATCACAAAATTTATGCTTAAACAATTCAACCAGAACATCAACAATTTGTTATCAAGTAACATTAACAGTAAACAGGATTTCTTTTAGTGTTGCCTTAATTACAAATTTGGTGATTTTTGTTAAGTATTGTTGAGGAAACAGGATACGTGTTAGTGTAATTTATTATTCAGCTGATATATATATATATATATACACACACAAATTTATAAATAAATATTTAAAAATACAGTATTTAAAAGCTTATACAAAATATATGTATAACCATCACTTAGGAGCGCTTTCAAAATGTCAGCTTTCCCATAATTCTATGATGTCAACTTTCCCATAATTCTGTGATTTTAATGTTTGCTGCTTGCCTATTAACCAAATGTTGCTTGTATTTATATATCAACATTGCCTCTTTAATTTTCCTTTTATTATTATTGCTTTCAGTTTCCAATATTTTTACGTTGTTATAATTAGAATTGAAACCATATATACATGGTTTATTGTGGTCATAAAAGACAGAAGCTGATAAATTATCATTACTTTTAAAATTTTATTTTGTATTTTGAACCTTTTTAAATAACAATAAGTGTTCCTTTGTTCTTTTTTCCAATGTGCATCTCGATTCCCCTATATATCCACGGCCACACCCACATGTCCATTTGTAAATGATACAATTTTTATTTGTAAATAAAGTTTTATCCTTTGAATTGTTTATTAATTTATTTAATGTAGGTGGTGCATAAAATGCAATATCACATATTCCTTTATAAATTTTCTTAATAAAACTTTCCTGTTGATTTGAAATATATGGCATTGATATCCATAATTTTTTATCAGAACAATTAACGCTATTATTATTTTTATATTTATAAGTAAAATTTTTAATAGTATAATAAACATAATCATAATTGTATCCAACGTTTAACAATTCCTTATAATAAATTTCAATATTTTTAGTTTTATCTGATGCATATTTACAAAGGTTATCATTTTAGAAATGAATAAATAATAAAGAAAATGAAGATAACAGTTAAGAACAAAGAAAAATAAAGGAATCAGAATTGCTATTTATGTAATTAAATGATGACAAAAAGGATACATAAATTCATAATCACATTTTATTCAATATTAATAAATTCATGTATGAAAACGAAATCATATTTTACATATCTATCAATATCATAAATATTATAAACTACCTTTTGTTAAGTTGGGTGTAAGTTTAAACTAACCATTAGATCTTCAAATGCTAGATAATTAAATTATTTTAAGATAAAAAGACTAACACTGATTATTTAATAAACATAAACAGCATTCAAATAAGAGTGTCTTCTACTGAATTACAAATGTTGATGAAGCAAAGATTATTATTTTTTTTAATATAAACCATCTGCCTTTGTTTTCCTTCAACGCACACAAGATATCATTGGACCAATTCATCTATTTTTTTTATTTAAAAATCATACCCTTCCAATAATCATGAGAGTGGCATTAGTGTTTGGATAATATTCACATGTGGAAACATTCCAATTCCAATCATGATGTTATGTTTCTTTTTTGCATATGTTTTACGTGAACCATCACTATAGAAAAAGCAATAATAGAGATCAATTAATAGATGCTTTCTAACCTTAAAATGTTTATAAAAAATAATAAAATCACCAATGAATAGTGTTGTGATTGAACTTGGATAAAGGTTTCAAATCAGTAAAAAATATGATGATATTGATCTCAATTATGTGAAAGTGAAGGACTTCCCAAATAATCTAAAAGTATGTGCATTATTCTATATATCTAAGTTGCCTTAAAGTTTGTATCACTTAAAAATAATTGTAAAGGTGTTTATCATTATTGCAATAAGGTAGATGATTTGTATTAATACATAAAAATATTTTCATTTTCATTTTTTTTAAATATAGGGACATAAAATGTGCAAAGTTTTTTTCCTGAATGATTGTGATGATGGTATACCACTATCTTTCTACCTTTTATTACCCATTGGGTGACTTGTGTGACCAAGTCTAAACATTGGTATATCAATATTTAAATTTAAAGTGGTTTCAATAACTTAGTTTTGATATCATATCTATATAAGCAATTTCTAAATACAATAAATGTAAAATAAGAAAAGTTTTAATTTAGATATATCTTAAAATTTGAGTTAAGCACTTTTGATATCTTAGTTATGAGACATTGAAAGCACTTAAATCAAATTTTATGATACATCTACACTGAAGTTTTTTTTATTTAGCATTTTTACTTTTAGAATTAATTACAATACATTTAAGAAAAGTTCAACAGTTTATATATTTACAATTAAAAATTAATCGACAGCATGTTTCTTGTTTGAATTTTATTCTCAATATGAAAATGAATTTTAGTTGAGTCAATATAAGTCAATAAAAGTATATTTTAAAAATTGTAATTACATTTGTTATTATTAAAATTTTACAAAAAAAAAAAAAAACATTCAGTAACATTGATGAAAAAAATATTTTTAGCAAATAATAGTAACTTTCACTTTGTTACAATTATAGTTTTAATGATTTGGATTCTTAAAAAGCAATATTTTCAAATCATATTTAATTATAATCATATTTTTGTCTAATATACATATTTAACATAAATAATGTATAAATATGTAAATACATTACTGAAAATTACAATTTCATTTGCCACATGACTTAAAATAAAAGACAAGCTATCAAAAGTCTAAGGCCAAATAATCTACCAATCAACAGCATTGTTGCTTTCTTTGCATTATGATACAACCAATCACATCTTCAGATTATTTTATAAACTAATAATTTTACTTCCAATTTCTACCACAAAAAAAAATTTAAACTGGCAAATTAACATTATTTATAATTTCAAAATAACAGAGAAAAGCTTAATCAATATCAGCTTCAACATAACATCCCAAAAGGCTACAAAATAGATGACTCATTTGCAATCAGAAAATAAATTATAAATGATAAAATATTATATTTAACTTAGAAATGGAGTAAACGTTTTTCACACTTTTACATTTTTAAAAATAATGCATTCAATTGCTAAGTGAAATACTTACCTGCATCTCCTGAAGCCAAAAATTTTTGATTAATGGAGACATTTGTATTTCATTATTACAAAATAAAGATACATAGAACAATTTTTAAAATTGAATTATTTATTTATTATTAAAATGTAATTATTCTTTATATTTATAATTTTTTTATTGTATGTAATCTATATTTAAAAAATTAAATCATTTAATGGTAATAAAAAGACATTCTTTAATATTTATTATATATATATATTACGTTTTAAATTATAATTTGTAATTAAAGTATAAATATTAAAAAAAAATACATTCATAATTAATGTTGATTCAAATGCAGCCTTAGATGGCTTTTGAAGTTTGTAAGTACCAAAAATAAAGATTAATGTTAATATAAAATTTATTCATAGATACACCTTCTCCCTGACAAGCTTTGTTTCATATTTTATATTCTAAATTAAAGTCTAAAATTTAATGAGAAAGATTTTATTAAGTCTTAAACAGCTGTTTTATTTAAACTATCAAATGCTGTCAATTTTTAATTTTTTTTTAAAATGACTTTCTGTTTAAAATAATATATTTAATGAAAAAAATATTTTTAAGTCAATGTTTATACTTTAAGTTTTTATTACGCATACATACACACACATATAATAAAGTATTTTTAATGAATCCAAACATAGTCCGTAACACTTCAATAAGTGGCAGGGTAAAAAATTGTGGTTTGGGATTCAATATTTCAGACTTACAAAACCTTCTAATGCCTTATGGGCAAGTCACTTCTTTTAAATATCTTAGGGTCCCTGGAATACAAGAAGAAGTTCCGCAAAACATAGCACTCTTTCGAATTACATTAAAAAAAGGAATAGTGCCATTAGATATCCCCCTACAATCCGTATTGGAAGAGTGCCTCTTTTCATCTCATTCTGGGGAGTAGAATCGCAATGTTTTGAATGCAGGAAGACGGGACACCTGCTGCGCAACTGCCCATCCAGACAATGCACTTCTTGCGGTACCTTTGCGGGTCGGTCACATCAGTGTGGCTCAAAAGAAGAGCATATACAACAACAGCAAAACATGCAACAGACAAAACCCCAAATAGAACATAATCAAGATATAAATTTAGAGCATGAGACTTCTATCAAGCTAAAAACATATAATCAGTCAACAAATGATTCTCATCAAAACAACATAAAAAATCAAAACCAATGCCAAGAAACCAACCCACAGGGATACCACCAAACACGTCAAAACAAGACAAGCAAAACTTATTTCTCTTCAACAGAGACCTGTTCTGACTTTGAGCAAGAAGAAACGGATGCTGAAACTAGGCAAGAAGAAAGTGCAAGCCTAACAGAGTCTGGGCCTGAACATGTCCCTAAACCCTTCACCACACCACGCAAAAGGAAAAAGCGCCGCAACAGAAACACACAATCCACCACCTTTGTTCACAACAATAACAATAGCGGAAATATCGATTTAAATGAGACCACCTCAACCTCAGATGACATACACTACAATGCTAGTCCCAACTATAAAAAACGGAAAGATGAATCCCTAAAATCAGATAATGACAATACATCAAACTCATATCATACCCAACCTGAAGCTAATACCTCCGGGCAAATAGCCCCCCAAGATTTAACATTATGGATCCCATCAACTGATCCTGAAGTCTGCCTAATGCAAAAAGACTACCAGCTCACTGCAAATATTCTAGCTAATGAACAAAAAACCAAACAACCTACTTCAAAATGTCATTCACAATAACGTCACTCAACGTCAGGGGCTTAACTCCAAAGACAGGGCGTTTGCTATCTCACATTGGTTCAAACTCCAAAAACCAGATATACTTTGCTTATCAGAAACCAAGCTTCACCTTCACACAGACCCCACGATAATAAAAACAATAGAGAGCTTAGGTTACTTTATTTACTCTTTCTCCATCTCAGCTACCGCTGGGGTTGCTCTCATCATCAATAGAAATTCAATTATTGACTTCTTCAAAATCCTGCACATAGATACCAATTGCATTATTGCTACTATACAAATCCAGGGTTTTCTATTCACTCTTATTAATGTATATCTGGTTAAAGATGAACAAATAGTACACAAAGTTATACATAATATAAACATAGCAATTAGATCGAACCCTAGCCCAGTTATCTGGCTTGGTGATTTCAACCACACTTTTGACAATTTTGAGAAAAAATATTTAAAAATGGTTGCTAGAAACATACACAGTGGGAAAGCACTCTTTCATGAAGGAGCCTTCTCTTTCTATACCAGAAGTACTCACTCACTCATAGACCTCATATTCTACTCTCCTGAAATGATCTCATTCATAGATACACAGCTCTGGCCTATTGCCTTTTCAGATCATCTCGCTGTTCAAGCTACCATCAAATTGCAACCACAACCTCATACATCAACCAACCTCCCCCGAACGATGAGATTACTCAACAGGCACAATGTGCCCCCCCAATTAATCTCAGATATATACATCACCTTTCAAGAACAGAAGATATGGAACCTACCAGCATTACAAAGATGGAATACATTTATAACCACAACACAAAATTTTATTAACCAATACAATAGATACCAGAAAGGGCCATTAAGATTACTCTCAGAACTTGATCGGACTACATCTGAACTGAAAAGCATCCAAGTTACAGAACACAACATCCCACAAATTCTACTCCTAAAACATACATATAAACAAACCAGAATGACTCTTGTGGAATATATTCGTATTAAGCGAGCACGCAATTATTTGGAACAACAAGATTGTTGGACTCCAGCTTATATCAGATGGGCCCTCGGGTCAGATCGGAAGAGCGTCGTGTCACACACCCTCCTCTTTGTGCCTTGACGGTTTTACTTACTCTGGCATCAGTATGCTTAACAAAATTAGGGATTATTATTCCACCAAACTGCAGCCCATTGGAACTGTTGCCAGACGACACAAATTTGTGAAAGACTCAAACAACTCTCACAGCATTACTGAAGCTGATATCATCTCCAAAATTAAAAGCCTGCCTGAACACACTCATCCCGGCATGCATGGAATTCCTAGATTTCTTCTGTTACACTTGGAAAAATTTACCATACATGTTACAAGGGGAATCATTGATCTCTTAGCCACTGATAGCCTACATCTTCCAGGGATATATCCTATATCAGTGGTCCCTTTTATAAAAAAGAAAGATTTACCTGTGGACTTAAATAACATTAGGCCAATATCCATGGTTCCTCTCCTAATCAAAATTATCGAAAGCATTATAAAAGATAAAATTCAAGAGAAAATCATATCAAAACTTTCCAGGCATCAATATGCTAAGAGGGGTTCATCGACTGGTGATGCTGTAAGCCGATTCCGACTCCTTGTTGATCATATCCGTAGAACAAAACAATCCCGGCCAGTCGCAGTCCAACTAGACTTTGCCGGGGCTTTTGACTCTGTCCGAATAGATGTACTACTTGGTGAACTAGAGGCTCTTCATGTTCCTTTGGCATACATTCAGATCATGGAGAATCTCCTAGCAAATCGAGAGATTTTTTTTTTTCTCTAAATGGGAGAATTGCCCCTGGGTTCAAACCCTGCATCTCCATTCCCCAGGGCTCCCCATTAAGTGCTCTCCTCTTCATGATCTATATAAATCCCTTGCTTTTGAGCATTGAAGCTGCACTGCCTGGGATCTCCATCCCTCTTCTTAATGAAAACATCTCTCACATCTCCTACATGGATGATGTGGTGGTGTTTCTTAAATCACATGAAGAAATAAACATTCTTGAAAGCCTATTACAGCACTATGCTCAGACGCATGGGCTTACCGTTAACAGGCACAAATCAGCAATTTGGAATATCAAAACAGCTAACAGGATAACAGGTTCATTACAAGCTATGCCTCAGCCTTTCTTGGGATTCAATATGTCACTATCCCCTACAACAATGAGGATGGAAATACAACGAAGACTACTAAACAAAATTGACATCATCATAACATGCCTCTCAAGAATATATATATCTACATTTGGAAAGGTTTCACTCTTAAACTCCCTCATACTCCCCAAGATCATATATTATCTTGCGGGTTTTAAACCAACAGAAGCTTTCATTAAAAAAGTAGAATCCCATTGTCTGCGACTCTGTAGAGGTGGGCGCAAATCATTTATCAGTCTGCGCACCCTTCAAAAGCCAAGAGATATGAATGGACTGGGACTGCATTCAATAAAGGTATTCGTAATACAGAGAACTTACAATATGATCCATAAACTTTATTCTGATTGCAGGACCTTCCAATGCCCGCTTCCCAAAGAGCAAGTGCTTCCCACTGATAGACCGCCCCCTCAGAGGTTCACTCCCATCTGGCTACAAATGCAGATATCATACATTTTTACGCACATAGTACCTTCCCGCGACCATGTTCAATTCAAAAATAACCTATTGGGAAGCCTTCAACCTATCCAACTCAAATACCCAGAAGGCACACACTTACCTCCCCATCAACATAAACAAACTGCGCAAACTAGCCCGTAGATTGAAACTAGCACCTAAACACACAGACTTTCTGCTCAAAATTAACCTTGGTAGCCTCTCCACTGCTACGTTTCTTAATAGAAGAGGCTTCCGCATAGATCCCATATGTTGTCTCTGTCTTTCCAGCCCAGAAGATATGGACCATATCCTTCGCCTTTGTCCGGTCTGGCAGGGACTAAGACAAAACTTCCAGAAACACATTGATAATAATGGTCCAGATCTAACATCTCTTGAAGGGGTTTTAAATAGAGGCATTTTCGCTGAAATCAGGCTCGCCACCTACATAAACTTTGCCATCTGGTTGACCAGATGCAAGGTGATCTTTCAAAAATTACCGCTTAACGAAATCATTAACTGCTTTCTCAGCATAATCAAAAATATCCAAGAAACAGACAAGAGAGAGGCCGATCCATACCTGGCCATATTAACATGGCAATTCACAACTGGTCTAAACAGCACCTCTCCAACCAACCCTTAAATAATTTATATGAAAATAAAGGTATTTTGTTATAGACTAGATGATTAATATTCACCGTGCATCCACAGGTTATATTCTACTGACTTTTGAATCATTTCTTCTCTGTATATACCACCCTGTAACATCGACTAGATACTTCTTGTTATTTTTTTTAATTTTGTAACTCACTTATAGGTCAAATAAATAATGATCAAATTTTAAAAAAAAAAAAAAAAAAAAAAAGTTATTTTTAAGTAAATATTTATACTTTATCAATTTTTATTACATATACATACACACAAATATAATAAAAGTATTATTAGAAAAAAACTCAACTTTACTACTCTACGCAAAGTATTTTATATTTGCCATTACATATAACTTTAACAGCTTAATATACATTGAAAAATAAAATATACATTTAAAAAGTTATACGTAAATGTGACATAAGTATTCAATTGTTTTAATAATTTCACCTAATAACACTAAATATGTATCACTTAAAATATGTAAGTCTCGGTGCTATGAACATGAGGTTTAAGTAGACTTCTAAAGCATTAGGATTGACTCAAAACGCATTTATTCGAATTTTTTCTTACTATAGCATCTTAGCACTTGAAAGTTGAATTATTATTTATGAATTAACCAAATGTGAATGCAAATATAATTAGAATAATTGCCCTGTTTGATTTGGCATGGTGGTAAATTGACGTACTCTGAAATATGGAACCCTTAGGAGTAATTGTGTGTTTTGGTTTGGCATAGGGATAAAGTATTAGATTATAAACAGTAGAGGTCCTAAGATTCATACTGGAATTGACACTACTAGAACTTGAATTTATTATATATTTGTGGACAGTAACACAATGTGGATATTTATTTATAAGAATAACTTAATTGTCAAACTTTTAAAAGTTATTTTAATCTATTTGCAAATAACATCCCATTCTCTATTAATAAATATTGCCTAATAGCACAAAGTCTAATCCATTTTTATCTAAATTATATACTGTAATATTAATAATAAATCAATCATTGATACACAGAGAACAATTTTGGTACTGTTTTGATCAATCTATTTTACATTTTCAGCTAAAAACTAATAATTTTACTAATCTTTTAAATAAATCACAGCTGTTAGAAATATGGTTTTGAGAATGTATAATATTTATATAATAACAAACTCTGTCAAGCATTGGTGGTTAAGTGATCAGCACAGCACCTTAAAAACAGTTGCCCTGGGTTTGCTTCATGGCTGATGCTTTGACAAATAAAATAAATAAACTCTGCATGCACAAATTATAATAATAATTTCAATCATACCTTCTGGTGTCATTTTAATTTTTTTTTGTAATAACTCTTTTATATAAATATTAATTCATCAATCAGGTAACAATGACCAACTTTTATTTTATATATGGGTGATAAAGAAATCATTGATATTCATAAAGGTAAAATTTTATATTAGCAATAATCTTCATAAAGTACTAATCAAACCAGCTATTTGAGATACAGATTAGAATATAATTTCTAATAATTTAATTAAAACTGTAAACATATAACAAAAATTAAATATGCAATGCTATGAATATATAACAATAATTATGAAATAATATGTGTTGACTCTACATGCATGAGAATAATTTACAACTCAGCATTTTAATAGTCCTTTTAATATTTTTGCAAATAATATTCTTTTGTAGTAATGATAATTTATGATTTTAGATTAAAAAACAGTAATGATATATTCAATTATTACATTGTTATATGGTTTGAAAATCAATCATTTGGGTAAAACATTATATTGAAGATAATCTTTGTAAATCTCAATCAAATCATGCTATAGTTTTATATTTTACTTAAGATGCAAATTTATAATTTTAATAATCTTGCAAATAATTTAACATCTATTAAATATGTAGAATTTAGAAAATATACCAATAAGTACAAAGTAATATACCCTGGTAAAATCCTCCATGCAGTAGTGCCACTCAGTGCCAATCAGAGTAATCAATGGATGTCAAAAGGCTTGTACATAAAATCCCTATCTAATGCCTATTCACACAATGTTCGCATGCTAGTTTATGGCTGGTCGCCTTCATCAGTAAGGAGCTTTGGATCTAAGAGCACTGCACTTAGATTTTAGGATCTAATACAACCCTCCAGCAGCCACCTTTTATCTCTACTTAACTACAAAACTATGAGAATAAAATTAAAAACACAATAATATTTTCAATCTAATCTCAATATCCAGAAACTAGTCTGGGGATATTGGATGAGTATGCAATAGACAGGGATTTTATGCACAAGCCTTCTGCTATTTATTGATTACTCTGTTTGGCACTGAATGGCTGGCACTACTGTATGGAAAGTTTTGCCTGTTTTAATAACAGTAATGCGTTAGCATAAGAAATAGTAATCATGTGATGTTTAATGGTAATGAACACTCATTGGATGCGTCATAAAAGTAATTGACACTTTAACATTTCTTTGTCATTTTAGTAAATTTGCAAAAAAGAAAAAAAAAAAAAACCTCTTTTTTCTGTGTCAACAAAAAAAAAAGATCCTATTTAATGTAACTTCCATCTTGTTATATGAATTTTCTATTTCTATTTTTATAAAAGGTTATTACCCCAACGACATAAAAATTAGAGTAAAGTAGACTCTTTTTAAAAGGATTGGTGAATTAAAATTGATATGGAAGAGGATGTTACTAGGAAATTTATTGGAATAATTTTATATAGCTGGAGTTGTAAATTATTGCAAATGATGTGCATATTGAGAGTTATTATTTTCTAACTATTATTACTAAAATATAAATATTTCCTAATCTACTGATAAAAAACAATGGTTATTTTTTTATTTTTCAAATCAAAATAATGTAAAATAATTGTGAAAACTGCTTTTGATGCTTGACTCTATAAGTCTTCTTTCTCCTGCATACAAATATTTCTCCTATCACTGATGATTGATTATAACTGACATTTAGAAATGGAAAAAAAGTAAAACTGATACATACATTTTATCATTAATGCAAGAAAACTAGGATGACCATGAACATGTTACTGAATTAAGTACTGCTCAATGCATGATTATGGAAATAATTAAGCAGCATAATGTGGAATTCATAAATATGATTTTAAATAATAAGTCTAATGTAATCATAAAAAAAAAACAAAAAAACATTTGCTTTGATGGTTGTAGAACTAGTGATATCTAGATCAATTCCCACCTGAGACACATGAAAATAATCTTACATTTATGATTTGAAGGTGATTATTATAGTTATCTTTTTGCTTAGAGGCTTTACTGACCTCTTTAGAAATTGACCAGATACTTATTATATGTTTAGAATGGAGCTTTGTCTTTTAAAACATCACATGACATTCAACCCAGTTGTGATCAACAAACCGTAAACAATCAAATCAATCAATCTACCATTAAACTAAAGCACCCAGAGTAAATAATTAGTTTGTTATTAAAAGATCATATGATATCTGAGTACAGATAGTGATACAGTTGAATTGTCATCCAAAATTTTAAGCTTACTATTGTAACACTATACTAAACTAAACAGGACAAATAATCAAATACATAAAATTGTCACATAGGTCACGTGATGTTCGCAAGTTTGAAAGTAATCCAATTGCCTTGTGATTTATAAATCTTTTGCTCATTATTATGTAATTTTGCTACTGGACTAAACCAAACTGGTCAAATAATCAAATGGTTTGCTACTTGACAGATCATACGATATTTTAGCACAGAAATGCCTGAGTTAAGCAATAATACCTGGACTATTACTTTATGTTATTTTACTAAACTACAAATGATTCACCATATAGCAACATATAAAAACACACTTATATAACAATCACAAACAATAAGAAATGAAACATTAATACAAAAAGATTTATTGGTAATATTTTTTTTAAAGTTTCTCTAAAGAGATTTTGCATAAAATACATATACAAAATAACACAAATATTTACCAGGAACACTAAGTATACAATTTCGTTCCAAATTAAAATGTACTACGTAAATGAATGTAAAATAACACTAATTTATTGAAGCAGCTAAAGTTAATTAGGCAAAAAAAAAGGTTTCATATATCTAGAATTGATTTTAGAAGAAACTATTTGTATTTATAGATTTCAAATCAACCTTATTGTAGATCCATGTATACAAAAACTATGCGAATTTTTTTTTCGAAACAAATGTTAGAAAAGTAAAAAATCGATACGTTCTGTTTATACAATTAAAATATTGAATAACTTAAAGTTAAAAATAATTGTTTGTTGTTAAATAATATATAACTAAAAACTTGAATGATATTTATATGTTAAAGTATTAATTTAATTATTAGAAAAAATTAAATTACTTTATAACAATCAATTATTATAGCAATAGCAATAATCAATTGCAATTATTGGTCGATAGCTTCAAGAAGTTCGATCCCTGCCTTTCACAGAAATGAAGTATGTATGACAGAGATGGTAGGATTATGACTATATGTTGGGTTGACTAAATTTATATCTAGTAGAAGGAAGACAATAACACAGACATATTGGGTCAATTCAAATTAAAAATGACGAATGTGCTTTGAGTTTCATGTTAGGCTGTCAAATTTTATGTCATAGTGTAGAGACATAACAATGTACGGAGTATATTTATGCCTTTTAATGCATACATTTTGAAAAGTCATATGAGATCCTTCTTACATCTGAGACCATTTTCTCAGAGTAAACAAAACTAGTGCATATACGTGATCATAAGCATCTGTTTACACAACACATCCTTTCATAATAATAATAAGTACCAATTGAATATAAAATAAAAAACTATATCTCATAGAACATTTATATTTATAGTAGTAATATCTTGTGAACCAGAAGTCCAAGAAAGATAAAGTTCAGATCTGCATTAATTAATCTGATAAAATACCCAAACAATCAAAAAGTTATATATATATATATATATATATATATATATATATATATATATATATATATATGTTAAAACGAAGATTTGCACGGGTTAAATATATAAAATACATATTTTGCGGGTTCATCCGTGTTAAAAACTTTTAATATCAATTTACTGACGTTTCGACTTGATCACACAAGCCATCCACAGAGTTATATATATATATATATATATATATATATATATATATATATATATATATATATATATATATATATATATATATATATCAGCCAGTTCACCTCTTATTTTATTTTAGATCTCTTTTTTTTATTTAGAGTTATCCAGAACAATAATAGCAAGAGAGAAAACTTAAATTAGCTTATATATTTTAACATAAATTGATTTTTAAAAATTAATATTAAGTTTATAGAGTAAACATACTTCACTCATTTCTAAAACTCTATACTAAAGAAATACATATTATATATCTAATGATAAATAATATTTTAATATTGAATAAATATAATGTCATGTGAGATTACCAATACTATTTTAAATAATAATTGAATTATCTATCTGCCAAGTGCAATAACTTTTTACAGTAAGAAAATAGTCTAAATGGATCATGTTGTTCTGTATTTTTGATAGATAACTCTAAATAAAACAAACATATAAAATACACCAATAAGTGGTCTATTCAGTCATTTTCTAACTGTAAAATGTTTTTGAACATTACAGCTAGAGCACAGGTCAATTATTATATAAAATAGTTTTGGTAAATTTCACAAAATTGTTTAATATTGAAATATTAATTATAATTAAATATGTAACACATTTATCAATTATATAGTTTTAGAAATGAGTGAAATATCTCTACTCTATAAACTTAATATCAGTTATTTAAAAGTACACTTACATTAAAATATATAGGCTTATTAATGTTTGATCTCTGACTGTGTTGTTCTGGATAACTCTAAATAAAATTCACTTTCATTTGTGTTAAAAAAAATTAAATACTGATACACCGATACTTCAAATTGATCACACACATCATCCACTGGGTGATAAAAAGTAGAAAGATGGTTTTAGAGGTGCTACAATTACTGACTTGAAAAAAATGTTAAAGTTCTACCCAGTGGATAACTTGTGTGATCAAGTCAAAACGTCGGTATATCAGTATTTAAATTTTTTAACATGGATGAACACGCAATATATATATATATATATATTTCAATGCATGTATTTCTTCAAAATATATACAAAATTCAACTTGATATATATTAAATACAATATAATTCATATAATTCAATTTATTCTGTTAAAAGTATTTACGACTATACTTTTTTTAGCCTTTGTCAACTATATAATGATGTAACATTGACAAAGACTAAAAGGAATACAGTCGAAAGTACTTTTAGCAGAATAAGTTGAATTATATAAATATTATCCATTTAACATTACAATATTCTATAATAATTTTATATAGATTATTTCTAACCTATAAGTAATTAAATCCTGACTCATAGTAATCTCTCTTCTTCCCAACTCTTTCAACTAAACGTATGACTGCTATACTGAGCTCATATCAAAAGCAAGAAACTTAATAGTTGAATTATTAAATATTATTATAATAAAGAAGTCTCTCTCTTTTGAAATTTTAATTAACAAAATTTATTCTGAAAACTAAATTAAACATTAAAATAAAATAAAATAATCGCATCTGAATTAGAAAACTGTAAACAAATTATTGATTTAATATTTATGATTCAAAATAACTAGAAGATAAAAAAATTCTGTTCAATAACAACTAAAATCATTTTAGTAGCAAATCTCTGTAAAAAAACAACAACAAAAACTTACTTAATAATAGCTTAGAGTTTTTAAAAAAGTGATTCATATAATTTATAAAAACAATTATATGCACAGGCCATTCAAATCAAATATAAATATGGTGTAACAAACAATGCAACAGATAAATCTCTAGCAGTGTTAACTTTGATTATCTATTATTCTTATTTGTCTTCCACTATATCATAAATATAATTGATTAAAAATTATATATACCTTTGTAGTGTTTGGTGTGGGGAAAATTTATTAATTCGGAAATAAATTCATACTTGGTTTTACCTATAAATAGTACAGTATGTGGCAACATAAATATGGATGGATAAATTAATAAACTTTATTAAACTTGTAAGATTTGGAAATACTCTATGAACAGATTGTTGCAGGTATGAATTTAATAACTGGACAAATGTGTTTTAATTAGTACTTGCTTAGATATGGAAAGAAAAAAGAAAAAAAATAATCACATTTTTTAATTGACTGCAATTAATCCATCATGATATTTGTTCTTTAAGCATTAAATGACTTAATCAAGCATATTAACATAATTATTTTTTATTCCACCCATGTATAGCAAATGACATAAAATATAAAATACTCTTTCAATTATATTGAGTTCAAAAACTCAAATAAAAGCTACTCAGCAATCAATTCATATGTAATTTCACTATTTGTTTTGAAAAGTACTTAATGACAATAATATGTAAAAGTAAAAGCGTGTGAAGCACTTTAAAAGTATTTTTTTATATATTTTTTTGGGTCATAAATACAAAAACATGTAAAATTTATATTGGGTGTATTGCATTAATATAAACAAATAATGATATCTACATATCTTTAAATGCAAAGCTAGTATTTCTTTTTATTAATTTCATACTTTTATAAAGAGTTGAATTTTTTAACCGGCCAACAGTCTTCTTCAAAGCAGTAACATATACAATATACATAATTATCCTATAAAAACAAATTAAATAAAAAAAAATATTTATACATAATATAAACTACAAAATAATTTAAATAAATTAAATTGAATCTAATTTTTATGTTAATTTTATATTAATATTAAATCTTAAAATTAAGCAACTTCAAATAAAGTATAGCAGTGAGGTGCATCGACTGTCTCAGTAACTTCTTATTTACTTATAAACTATCCAAAAATAATTCCATACAAAAAATAGAATAGTAAAGTTTGTAAATAAATTAACAAGATACCTTTTTAAATTTTATTCTGCCAAATGCCATTTGATCTGATTCAAATTTTTTTTTTAAATTAACAAAAAGTTATGAACATGTTATTTTTTTTACATTTTTACAAAAAATATAAAATTTGATTTTCAAATGGCTCAAAGCACAATGATAGTGATTGTCAAAATTCTACTAAGCTTAAGAACATTTATAAATTATAGTCTGTAAGTGATCAATAATTATTACTTTAATAGTGTATGAAAAATCATATTCTTAAAGCTAACCATTATTAAGAAAAATAAATTGTTTATTGATTAGAAAATAAAATAAAATAAAATAATGACAACAATAAAAAATTTTAAAAAAATATTATCAATATTATTTCATATAGAAAAATCTTAATGACAGAAAATTTATATATATACACACACAATCTACTACACAAATAGGCAAATATATTGTTTTTTGCATTGTTTAAATAATAAAATTTTTTTTAATAATTTTGATTTATCTTGTGTATGATAATTTTAGTGGAAGTAATGTTGAGTTATGTATGATAAAAAACCTCTGTTTTCATGCTATATATGAGTATATTTTGAAAGCAATCGGTAGAATAATAAAGTATATAGTATTATACACAAACAACAAAATACTATCTGCTAACTTAAGCCATCTTCTTGCTAATTTTGAAACAAAATAAAGGAGATATAGTGGTATTATTGAATGCAAATCATTCTATTTATTTATTAAAGCATAAATACTATTATTTAATAAAATATTAATGTACATACATGTAATGTGTTACCACTATGAAATCTATGTTATCCTAAGTTTAGGTTGTGTTTACTTATCTTCACATTACAATAATAAAGAATATTTACTAAGGCAATAAACCTCAAAAATGCATGCTTGAAAATGTGAAGGTAGGGACCTCTACAGATCTTAACCATAAGCTTAAGCTATGTATAATAAGAATTGTGAACTTAATCAGTGAAGTACTGAAAATCTTCACTCTCTCAGATCTAACCACTTTATCTTCACCTATTTATATAGACAGTAGGTTGAAGTAAATAATGTTCCCATCTCTTCTTCCATAGTGTAAGCATAGCATAAGCTTGTGGTTAAGACCTGTAGAGGTCCCTACCTTTGCATTTTCAAGTGCACATTCTTGAGATTTATTGCCTTAGTAAATATTACTTACGTATTCAATGTGCATTAAATAAGTTTATAATAATAAAGAATATAAAATTTAAATTATTTTCTTTGTTTAAGTTAATAAACAACTGTTTTTCCACTCAATAATTTATTTAGTAATATAATGGAGCTGAAATCTGCATACCTTGATTTCCAGAGTATTCCAATCTATCCCCCCTCCCCCACACATGTAGACTATACTCATAATGAACCTATTTGATCACTACATACAGTTTATCATAACGGAAAACGGCTCATAAACATAAAGGTACTTGATCCTTCAGAGTTCAAATTTCAATGATCCTTCAATACAAAAACATATTGCATTATATTAATAAATAATACCAGAGTTTGGTTGATATTGCATTTGAACTTTTTTAAAATTATTTCTCTAAAACATTTACAAAATCTTGATAGATACTGTTACATTCAAAATTGTGAATAGATACTTTTTAAAATATTTTATAAAAATGTAAAATATGACAATACCTTTTTTCCAATCTGAAGTTCAGTAATGTAATGAACACAAAAATAAAAGAGACTAGATGACAACACAATATTATAATATTAATGATTTTTATAGTTACTAAAGTATTTACACCCATAAAGCTTGGAGGAAAGAGAATTGATTTTTCAGAGAAATTTAGGATTGAATTATATTCTCTAAGAATGATTGGAGATAATTTATTTATTATTCAGCTTTTGAAATATATTATAAAGAAAATATGATTACATTAATCAATTTAAAAGAAACTTATAATAAAGTATATAGATGTAAAATACAGAGTTATTTTGAAGCTATGGAAATATATTTAAGATTGTTAATAACGATAAAAAATATTTACACTAATATTTTTAGGGACCAATTGATGGATTTATGCTCAGTGGAAGTTAAATGTAAAATTGGATTGAAACAGTAGAATCCATTATCATATTTATTATTTATTTTGCTTCTACAATAACTGGAACTTAACTTAGAAGAATTAAGAATAGGATGCACAATTCTACCGTTGAAAAAAAAAATATGATAGGAAATAAAATGACATTTTTGGAAAGAGTGTAAAAGAAATAGTGTTTTAGGGAATTATGAACAAGCAAGGAGAAATATGAAAATTAAATTCAGTGATAAAAAATCTAAGATTTTAACATTTAACAAAAGAAGTAAAACTGAAGAAAAGAAAAAGGAATATTTTTGCAATGAAAAAGTAAATCTTAGATATGAAGCTAAATTATGGAACATTTCAATAGCTCTAAACAAGCTTATTTTTTAATGATAAATGCTACAAAAGAAAACATTCAAATTATCTTTATCTAGGTTTGTTCCAGTTCCTAGACTGGTTTCACTTTATGACTCTTTTCAGTGAGGACTTAGGACACCAGATTACATATTGATAAATGCAAGCTACATAGGTTATGTGCCGTACATGTTTTTTATTATTTATGTTTATATATATATATATATATATATGCATGGAAAATTGTATATATATATATATATATGCATGGAAAATTGTTAGTAGGCAAATAAGGCTATTCAAAATTAAACAGACTGTATTGTTTAATTAAATGAGAAAAAATTACAATAGAATTAATATTATTTTTAAAGTTATAGTATATGAATAAAACAGGTTAGTAAAACAAGTGTTTAACTTGATTATGTGGAATGGTTAATTTGTTTAGTTAGAAATGTTTATAAAAACAGAGCTAATTGATAGATTAATTTACTTTCATGCATTTATACCAGAAATAAAAGTGAAAGTATAAATAATTTATTGTAGGTATAAATTATATGGCAGAAACATAAACAAAAAATTGAAATTACATGTGAATAATAATTTTATAAAATAAAACACAATATATAAGACTAAAAAGATAGTTTTGTTATTTGATGTAAGTGGAGGAATTTAAATAACAGAAAAATTAATCAAAAATGAAATGAGGATATAGATTGTAAATATAGCATATTCAGAGATAGGAAAGATTATTGGGTCCTGATTTTTGGAATGTGGGATATTTAAAAAAGTATGAAAAATATGCTTATAGGCAAAAAAAAATGTAAAAAAATAAGTTTATGATTTTTTTTGTTTGTTTTTTTATAACGAAATTGGAAAATATGAAGATTGAAAAGTAAACAGCTTTTGTTGAAACACATTAGATTAATAAGATATAAGAAGTAAAAGAGTCTATTGAGTTTGGACCGATTTTTGAGGAAGCAATTTTAAATATGACTCACAGAGTCTTGGCATATAGCCTATGCATGCAAACATCTGATTTCCTTTTTTTTTAAAAAAAAAAAAGAATTACAATAAAACACAACATAACTCATATTATAATAACGCTGTGCCCTCTAGCACCAACCATGCATTAAAAGTGTCAAAATGAATAAAATCACATAAGAATACATTTTAACATTTAATATGACTTTTCTTATTTTTTATTCAATATATGCTATGTTTCTTACCTTCAGGATTTGTTGTTTTGATAAAATATTTTTTTATTCTAAAAACAGATTACAGTTTTCTTTTAAAAAAAATATTTGAATTTATATTTTAGTAATTTCACAAGGGTATTTTTTTTTTAAAAAATGTAAATAATAATAATAATAATAATAATAATAATAATAATAATAATAATAATAATAATAATAATAATAATAATAATAATAATAATAATAATAATAATAATAATAATAATAATAATAATAATAATAATAATAATAATAATAATAATAATAATAATAATAATAATGTAAAATATTTCAAAAAGATAGTAATAAAAATACACTCAATTTATGGGAAGATGAAAAAGAAAATGATATAAGCATAATAATCCAAGCTATTAGTATAATATTATATAAATAGATAACATAAATAAATTCATTACTCTTTGTTAGTACATTCATTTATAATCCAATAACCTAAGTACACATCACAGTTGAGTGAATATGTATATCTTTTTAAAATTTTCTTAAAGTATAGAAATTTGCTTTCAGAAAGTCACCTCTTTTAAGAGATGATTGTAAAGTAAGAATGTGTCCAACATTCATTTAGCATGTATTTAAAAAGCAATGCCTCATTGTTAATTAATCCTGTAAGGAGGGTTATAAGCTATAGGGGGTTATTAGTTTTTTAAGATATTTATATCTTTTAATAATAAGTGACAGAGTGGAACATTTTAGTATATCTAGAGAAGATATTCAGAGTGGAAAAAGAGAAACAAAGATGAGTTATGCCATATATTAAGGTTTAATTAAAAACGAGATATGTTGATCATTATCTGAAAATTATATTATATATTTTCACAGATTATTTAAGAAGTATATGTTGAAATAAATGAAAAAAATATTTTGTAAATACCAAAAAAAAACATAATAATGTAATTGTGTACTGATGGTTACCTAGTTACATCAATGCTGAAATTTTTTATTTTAATACAAATAAAATTCCCATTACATCAAAGGTATATATATATTATAAAATTCCCATTACATCAAAGGTATATATATATTATAACATTTTCTGTTTTGTTAGGCCTCTACACGCTAATATAAATTGCGCGCAAGTTGATCAAGTTATGTCAAAAAGAAGAAAGTTGTATTTCGATTTCTATTAAAAACACAGCTATATTTCCTGATCAACTCGGCCTTGTAATTGTTGAGAATTATGCTATCGGTGACATCAGCTTTTAATTTATTTGAAAGGTGCCAGAGTTCTGCAAGAACCCACTGAACCGTCACATAGCATCTCGAAAATTAAAAAGAAAATATATTTTTAAACTAATCGGTATTACATTATACCGTAACGAGAATTATTTTTTTAAGATTATTATTCTGGGGCCTATTGAAACATATTGGCAAAGGTAAATTACGTTTTAAATCTCATTAGACTAATAATAAAAAATAATAATTATTATTAATAATGCACAAATGAAAATTGGTATTACAAATATTTTTATTCTAATAGATAAAAAATGTTTAAAAGAAATTATTAATCAAATAAATTGGAGAGAACACACTTAAATCAGACGTGAATCAATTAATAAAAAACAATTTTACAATTACAGTTCACTTCCAAATTTCTTCTAGAAAGTTACTTAAAAATGAATGTCTCTTGCACAAGAAATTTAATGTGTCTATCGGGATTGTTTAAACATATTTTTAAGAATTGTTTGCAAACGTTACTTTTGTCACAATCAAGATAATGAAGCATAACTTACCGGTAAGTTTTAGTGAATTCACGATGGTTGTAGATAACTATGCATAGTTTTTCAAGGTTGAATTGAGTTCACAACCTTTGATTATTAGTTGATCTTGTGGTCCATTCTCCTAGTCAGTCATGAAAGCTTTTCTGGTATACATCTTCAAGCACGATGTCTTCAGAAGCTCCAGTTCACTCCGCCATGCCGAATTACTTCAGCATAGAATGATCTTGGATATATTATTGTTATCCAAGATCAACTAGAGAAACCAATGAACAAGACATTCTTCCAATCGAATCCCTCCTTTTATACCCAAGGTCCAGTTTTCAGACATCTGCGCATACTATTATCATGGTGTTTTTTTGTTCATAATCTTGTAGATTCTTTATAAAATTTGCGTTATAAAGTTGTCTTTTCTTATCAAGTTTTTTGGCCATCTTTAATTAGCCAAAATATTTTTACTTTCTCTTATCTTTTTTATTTTACTTTTGGAATTCTTTTGTTCTCTCCAATTCTACTTTTATTTGTACTTACATAAAAAAAAACGAAAGAATAATTTAAATTTCATTGTATGTTATTTTTTTTTTTAAAAAATTAGTCCAAAAAAAATCTAAATTTACTTTTATTTTTTTAGCTTTTACCAAATGCCAATATATTTGCAACGTATATAATTAAACGTTACAATATATATATATATATATATATATTATATATATATATATATATATATATATATATTATCCAACTTCCAGCAATACATATATTTTATGTAAAATCACCTTCTTCAGGTACAATAAAGATTTGAGTATCTGGCAAGCATACTAGAAGTACTGGCACAAATTTAATTTAAATATTTAGAAAGCCTACCAATTTATTTTAAAATGTGAACTAAATCTTACAATAGAATAAGATCCATAATACTAAATAAACGAACTCTTTTATACACTTAATTTTTTGCATGATTTAAATTTAACATTGCAACTTCTTATTGTTTGACAACAACAACAAATAATATGTTATAAAACTGTTGAACAATCACAACTTTATATTTAAACATTGTTGTCTAATGTACAAAAAGAATATAGTTTACATAATACTAAATAAAATGCAACATTAACAAAAGAAGCATACAGTTTAAATAAAAGTAATGTGTTAGTATTTTTCATGTCAAGAAATATATATTTTTTCATTTATAATCCTACATTATATATCAATTATACATCAAACAATAAAACAAATATATGTAATAATCAAAAATTATACTATGATTTTTTTTAATCAATTAAAAGTATTTTTATATATATATATATATATATATATATATATATATATATATATATATATATATATATATATATATATATATTGAAATAGTTATCTTTAAACTTGGCAGACATGTTATCCAAGATCTCAAGCAAAAGTTGTACATATCTTTTTTTTAATTAATTACAAATATTTTTATACATGTTAACTAAGCATTTTAATCTTTGATATTTTTAATTACCTTAATGCTGTTTTTAAATCAAATTAGAGCTAGTTTATATATAGAACAAATATTTAGTAGGTATAATTACATTTTTTTAATATATCAAACCTTATCACATTCTTTTATGTCTAAAAAATCATAATTCATATTCATATATTTTTAACGTCTTATTCATGTACTGTTTTGCTTATTAAATTTAGTTTAATAATTAAAAAATTAGTGATTTATGTAACTGTAATATTGGGAAAGCAACTATTCTTCATGTATGCAATAACTGACATGCACCTCCTGCCAATAATTGTTTCAAAATCATAAATGATCATGTATGGTTAAAGGCTATGCTTTAAATAGAACAATAGTTATTGACCATGCTTAAATTAGTGTTTGAACCTTTTAATAAGCCTGATTTTTAAATTGTCATATTACTTGTTCAAATTCAGTTTATAAATCACATATAAGAGCAAATTTTTCATTTCTAATTATCTGAGACACTCAATTTTATTAATTTATATAGATATAACAATTAATAATATAGCACTTTATATATCTTATAATATTGTGGAACTAACACTGCAATAATTTAATTGATAATGCAAATAACATTTTAGATGTGTTTTAGTAAAGCAATGTAGTATTTTTCTGGTACACCAGAATTCTATACAAATGTGAACAGGTATCATTTTTAATGCTACCTATTTTAATATCAAGTAATCAATAACTATCAACTGGTAATGAAATTTAAATCCCATCTCATATCAATTTTTACATTTTTTTATTAAAAAAGGTTGATAGTCAAGCTGAAACTAATGGAAATATACATCAGGCAGGTACTGTTAATTTCTTTTTGCCCATCAAGCCAAAAACTCTAACCTACATATCGGTCATCAGCCATAAACTGCAATTCTTGCATCTTCATCTGCTATCATCACATGCATAATGCATTTAAATAATAAAATACATTTCTTTTATATCTCAGGGTTGTAATTTTGATATAGTCAAAGCACACATAAATTGGGCAAGATGATTAATTTACTGCCACTAAATGTGCTAAGGGACTAGCTTACATATGATACCTTAAAATTTATATTATAGTTTAGTTCATTTATCTGGTTACTATATTAAAATGATTGGCATAGTGAACAGCACAACATTACAAGATCATTAATTGACTTGAGAATAAGCAACAGTTATCAAACAGGACAACTCAGACATTTGATTATAATTGAAAATAACAATGGATTATATTAATCACTCATTATACAATTTAAAGAATTCTATTATTTTAAATCCCAAAAGTATAGATAATTAGTCTATATGATTGTAATGATGGATCAATAATAAAATCAATATATGTAATCAATAGCAATTTTTATTAAACTGTGATGGCTATAAATGAATTGATTTGATGATTAATGACCTGGAATGACCATGAATGCACAAAAATAACTAGTATACTACAAAGACTACCCTGAAATTTATTTACATTGATGTTTACATTTTATTTACAAATTAAATATACAATAACCAAAAAAAAAAAAAGATAATTTGATATTAAAAAAGAAAAAAAAATTAAATGTTTATAACTACAGTATGGTACTTGCCAATATACTTCCCCAAAAATAATATTATTAGTGAGCAATAATTATAATAGCATAATAATAATAAGTTTGATTATATAATAATTTATCATTTTAATTATTCCATATTAAGGATCAGTATTATTGATTATTTAATCAAAATTACACATTTTTCATAAGTTTAAATAAATATGAAGGACCTTCATATCCAATTCCCTTGTTAATTGATAATATAATTTATCCACAAAATATTTATTTATGTGTTAAAATTTATCATTTTATTGAAGCATAAAACATACAGCTGCATAGTCTTGAGTTTATTAGAAAGAACAGATTGCACTCTTGGTTTTAACAATTTTTTAATACATTACTTTAACTATATTCTAGAGATTTGAGGTAAGCTACATCACACATATTCATTTAACCTGTGAGAATATACCTTGCATACTTTCTATGAGTTATTCATGATTACAACTAATGAACAATAACATTTACACAATACTGGCTTTCCGTTTGATGCATCAGATAACATTACTAACATATACCTCCAAGAAACATATCTACAATGATCAAAATAATATCAGTCTAGGATCATGTATGAATAAACTTGAACTACATATTCAGGTGTCTATCAGCATTTATATGGATACAGGACAATATTGTCTGAATATACTTGAAATAAATATTCCGATGTCTACCAGTACTCATATGGATACAAGAAAATTTATAAAAGGTCAACACTTTCCATAATACATTATACCATCCAGGCTTATCCATTAAGATCATGACTACCTTATAGTATATTGTGGCAGGCATTACCATGACACTCTAAAGTACTAACATCCACCTAATACAATAATAATAGTATAAGATGAATACCAGTGACATACAATGAAAAATCTGTAGCTGCAAAATTGTCAGCTACACCAATTGTCCACATGAATACCCAACTTTATTTAATACTTATTTTCTAGATTCAGTAAATTGTTGTTAATAATGATAATGATCAATTATAAATGTGTGTTACTATGTACACATAGAATTTAATACAATTTCACACTAACCATTATCAACCTATAAATTGTTTATATTCAAGTATAAAAATACAAGCAAAATGCATAAACTTGATATTCTTATTATTAAAACTCATTTTCACTTTAAACTTGGTATTGGTTAATTGTGCTGTTGAAATATTTTAAAACTATTATATAAATTTAACACAATATTATGATCAATAATATTATTAAACCTTTTTGAAAATAAATATTTGGTGATGAATTTTGATCACTAATGATCATCATCCATCCTTTTTTAGATTAAAATTACCTTCATTTTAATTAGTCAACAATAATTAATCTAGCATATAAAATAACAAAACTCATAAAATACAATATATATATAATTTAAATAAACACATTTTTTAAACCCTTTTACCAACTTGTGCAAGATACCTAAAATAATATTTAATGCTAAAATATATTTAACATTCACAGTTCCAATATTATTTCAGTTCTGGCTTCTCATCGCAATATTTTTATTGGGTTAGACATATTTTTAGGAAAAACTTAAATCTTTACATATATCGAGTTACTCATACCATAATTTACTTTGCACAAACATCACATCACATATCTCCTATACCATAAAAACTATTAACATATTTTCTGATTGTACAGTCTTCTTTTCATTATAACACTATAAATAAATCCAGGTCAATTCTTTATCTTTCATAAAATATTTAATTACATTTCCATTAAAGTGGCATTTTAATAATGAATTATCCACATTATCCATATACTCAAATAGGCTTTAAAAGTATTATTTATCATTTAATGAATAGCTTTATTTTAGCAGCAAAAGATCCAAAGTACATAGATAATTTCATAATTTCATTACTAGATGTCAATTTACATTTAATTATAAGCATTATTAATATCCAGGTACAGCTTAATAATATATATTGGCTTGGGTATAAAATGTTAAAGTTTTTTTTTAAATTCATACTATTAGACTGTTACAAAAATGGATTAAAGATAGTTGGTTCAGTTGTAAATTCATAAAATATTAAATTTCAAGTTTTCACTAATAAGGGCAAAAATCAGAAGCTGGTCTCTAAATGTGAGAAATAAGATTTAAATGTGTAAACAGTGATTATTCAATATTGTAATAGATAATTGTAGAGTAAAAAATGATATTTGCTTTTGCTTATATTATTGCAATAAACTGAAAAAGATCAAGTGTTATTGTATTGGTAATTACATAAGGATTACTAAAGTTATAGAGCTTCCATTTTTAATTCATTCTTTTTTTTAATAATAGAAAAAACATTTTTGATCTTAGGCATTAAATATGGACTAAACTATTTATGGGTATAACTTATATTCTAATTGATGTGCTAATTCAGAATCTAAAATATAATTATTAGCTCAAAATTTTATAATTCTCTTTTTAATTCAGGAATGGTAATTAAAACTTCAATAATATTAAGAATAATTGTAATTTTTCCTTAAATATATACTTACCACTCTTCTAAAAGACTGTCAAAATTTTTGAGGATTTTGATTCTAAACAATTTTCTGTATTTTTTTTTTTTGTCAAAATAAAGATTTGCTTAAAGAGGTACTAATGTGAACACTTGTTCAATTTTAAAAAAATAAAGCAAATTAAGGAATATGAAAATTTAATAGCCCAATATGCTATAGTAGCCTTTGGGTTAAGTAGTTCAAAATTGCTTAAGAACACAAAGTGTAAAAACTTATTACACTCAAAATAGTTAATGATATGGAAATTTAATCAATTAAAAATACTGATATATCAGTATATTCAGAGAAAAGTTTGAAATTATTAAATATAAACTTAGTACAAAATAATAGTAATATATCACATGACCCTACTTTCTTAAGCTTGTAAGTTAGAAACAATGATGATTGCCAATTTCACAAAAAGTTTTGTGATAAATGCTTAGCTAGAGAAAGCATTTAAAATACCTCTGTCAGGACCCCCCCCCCCAACTTCTAACCATGGTTTTGTGCTCTGTTACTTTTCATAGAGGTGCTAGAATCAGTTCAGACACTAGATCTTGGTACTGTGTGAAATTGTCAAAGGAACAGTTGTATTCTTTTAAAAGTGCATTAAGATTGAATTTCATACTTTAATGTTTTCTGTGAATATAAAGTGTAATTACTGCATTTAATTTAGTTTGTGAAAATATAAAAAAATAAAATAAATATTTTAAAATAAATTTACAAGATGCACTATAATAGATGAAAATAATAATAACAATAATAATATATTAAACACATGGAAGTCAAAACAATGAGTGTTATAACAGCTAAAAGCAGAGATTATAGTATAATAGCATTAGATCTATAAATAGTTGATGATAAATAAGTAAAAAGTTCTTAAGTAGATTGGGATCAACACTAATTGATCTGTAGCATTTGGAAATCTTTGGATCACTTCTGAATCTGTCAAATGTTGTGCATAATCATGACATTATTTACCTAACAATCAATCATTTTACTATATTTATATGTCAAATAACGTCTCAAAAATTTTTTGGAGGGAGTGGGGGTGGTATGTCATTGAAAAATTTTTCAATATTTCACAAGTGGATTTGTGGTAAACTTTTAATCATTTTCATTTAAATTGTTTTATTGCTTGAAAATCCATAAACCATTCCCAAAGTAACAGGAATAAGCCATGATCCAAAGATTTCAAAATCCAAAGATGTCACCTTGTCATTGCTTCAAACTAGGCAGGGAAGTAACTCTAAGAATTCACTTATTACCTGTTTAATTTACACAAATTTTAAATAGAGTTTTAAACTTATTAAAAACATGAATTAATTTATACTTTAATCAATTTTTTTGCAAATTATTAAATATTTCTTAATAACTAGTTGCAATTATATATATAATATGTTTCTGAATAACTAACCATAATTTTAAAATATATATATATATTATCAATAAGAGAGATGATACATGCAAACTTCCTCCTATTTGGAAAGATTTTTTTAAAAAAAAAAACATTCTTAATTTAACATTTTTTACTATTGGTGGAAAATTAACGTTTTTTGTTTTTCAAACCAGTGATTGTAGCACCTCTACAACCGTCTTTCTATCTTTATTCACCCAGGAGATGACTTGTGTGATCAAGTTGAAATGTCAGTATATCAATGTTTAAAACTTTTTTAACACGGATGAACCCGCAAAATATGTCTTTTATATATGCAACCGGTGAAAATCTTTGTATCAATATATATATATATATATCATTAAAATCCAGTCACCACTTAGACAATACCAATATGAATACCAATCATCAATTGCAAACTGTTGTTAAGGCAACCTCCTTTTTAACATAATAAATAAATTGACCAATGACATATAAATCTGCGAAATCCACATTTCCAACACCTGTTTTAGTTAAGTGTTATGTAAAGATAATATGAAATAAAATAATGAAAAAAAATCAATGTTCATTCCCAAATTGTACATATTCTTTTTTAAAAGATCAGAAACATAAATCATCTTTCTTTCAGTCATTTTCTTTCCTCATACTTCCACTTGCTCAATCAAAAGATTACAATTGTTTTGAAGACATCTCCACTCTTGATATTTCAATATATCACTTCTATATAGTGTTAAATTAAAATTAAGACTAATGGGACTTAAATCTAATTATTATAACAATTTTACTAAGATCAAGAGTAATCATCAAGATTTCCTTTTATGATAATATTTGAGTTTAAAGTTTATATCTACACTAAACAATGAATTAAAACTTTCTAGTCTCATAAAATGATTTGTAATTATCTTTAATACACTTAGACAATACTATATTATAAACTATAACTATGTTTCAGTAACATTGCACCAGTAAATTGAATTGTAGTAAGTCTGCTATAGATAAATAAATACTAAACAATACTTGTCAAGCCATCTTGACCAATTGATGATCACTGATCTGATTTAGGACACTTCTTTAAAAAAAATTTCATATGCTTTATATATTGTGACCTTTTATTTAGGTCCCTAAGTTAATAATTCCAAAATTTTAAATGGTGATATGTTTAACATCAAAATCTTACTAAAATGGTTTTCAATAGAGATTATTTTGAATGTACTGGGAAAATTGCTTGAGTGGAGATAAGATTTCAAACTCAGTCTAGGCTCTGACTAGACTAAAATAGCAATTTAAAAGTAATATTATTATTTGGTAGATAAATACATTGTTATTTTATTAGTTTTGAATAGCAATTGAAAGTAATAAATAATTAAATCAAATTGTTAAATCTTGTCAAATAAATCATTACAGTAAATTTCTTAAGCATATTTTTTAGAACTGAACTAAAAATGTCTTAAATAAAAACGGGTAGTTATTAAAAATGAAGCCAGAGGGGGTAATACTAATTATGCTTACCCAAAATCATTGGCTTATTCACTCCCAGAGTGCAATATAATAAAAACTATATATGTTCTAACATAGTTGTAAGGGGGGTGGACTAATTAAGAAAAACAAAAAACCAAGTAAACACAAACCACAGCTCTGATTTAAAATAAGAAAAAATTAAAAATCAACAAAATTCTGAAATCTAATTGTATGGAAGTAGAATACCTTGCTATCTAAAAATGTTCGAATAAGAAATCTTAAAATCTTGCTATCATTTTAAGCCATTTCCATGTCTGCACATTTCCTAGGATTCTCACGGGAGAAGGAAATTAAAACCATGGAGATAAGTTTTTATTTGAATAGGTACTGCTTTGAACCCAGGAAAATTAAAAAAAAGTAAGCCTTTGCTTTTATGTTATGTATGTTTTTAAAATATCTTCTTTGGAAATGACACACAAATCATTTATAAGTAGACTAAAAAAAATGATATTGTTTATATTTCACACGCTAGTCTTGTTATCCAGCAGAACAAGATTGTGCTTATAAAGACAAAATATCAAAAAAAATAAATAATAATAATTCGAAATGATTTTAAAACATGGTATATAGTAAATAAATTTAAAAGTCATTTTGAAATAATCTAACTTTTAATAAAGTAAATATGAAAATATTTTTGTAATGTTATTCTCTATAGTCTGCGTATTTTTATGTAGGAACCCATGTAATAAAAGAAATAGTCAATTACTAGCTGATTAAAATGCTAAATATGTCAACGTGATAATTGGATAAATTTGTCTTAGTATTAGTAAACAGATATTATTTTGCCAATGTAAATGTAATAAAATAAATGTTTGTTTTTAAAATTGTATTGGGAAAACATACGTCGTCGTAATAGTATTTTAAAATATTTACAATACTCAGATTATTGAAAGTTGTTACACATTACTGCATGGAGGGAAAATCAAACTAATAAATAACTTTTAAAAGTAAAAATAAATAAATATTAAATGTAATAAAATTCCAATAATTTTTCAAGGAAAATTATCTTGATTTTAACTGTAGTAAATGATTCATATTATACTTCTTTTTGAAATGCTTCCATTTTAAATCAATAAAGATTTTAATAAGCTTGTCTTGAAGTTTGTTTTGAATTATCTAGAGCAAAGTAGATAAATTTATCTTTTTAAATCTGCTACAATTAGAAACGAGAATGTTAATTGCCTGATGAATTACCGCCACAGAAACTCTCAAATAATTTATACTTTTGTATAAGTGTTGAATTTTGTTCTATTATACATACAACAGGATAATGAAATATATACGCTTAATCTAGACTGATTGCTCATCCTAATAACCATTTATATTATTCTAACTCACCAGGATAAATAACTTGGAACGGAGTATAAAAGTTAATGGATAAAAATGTATACTTATTTTTTTTTATTACTGCTGTGTTACATATTACTTACATAATGTGTTGTTTGGGGAAATTTATTTTAAAACTTATATGTTTTGGTTTTGGCATGAAAAATAAATATATATATATATTGAGTTAAAGAAAAAGAAAAATGTGTAAAATATACACATCTATTTTACGTATTTTTTTTTTTAGTTAAGGGAAAACCGGAAAATAGATATATAGCGTTTATCTAGAGAGTGATAAACTATTTACTTCTCTCATAGTTTAAAACTAATGTTCAAGTATATTAATAAAATGGTAAATGTACAGACATTTTATCAAAAATATTCATATTGGCATGATTGAATTGTTTTCTGATATAAAAGAAAATTTGATATAAACCTTTTTCATTTTGTAATTTGCTATAGAAGTGAACATGTCCACTTTGGATACAAATACAGGTTTGATCTTTATTGTTTAAATCTGTTGTGCTCTCTTTAATAAAAATATAGCTGTCATTCTAAAATGATTAACGATCATTGGACGTAGGTATTTTGGTTTTGGCTGCTAATACATCAATGAGTTTACATTAGAAAATGGAATATGTAGATTTTCACTGTTATTGTTGGTATTGTTTTTATCTTGCTATAATTTGAAAATGACTAGTGACAGCTTTTAGTTAATAGGATGTTCCAATTGAATGGCATCCAATATATTAATATTTATATGAAGCATAGGCTGATGAAGTGTCACCTATGGCTAATTTCATGAGAGAACATATGGATAGAATCTGAGCAGTAATTAATGCTCATTAGTATAAATAATCCTAAAAAGAAAGGATATCTATGGTTTGAATTCTAGTCTTTTCATGGTGAGGCAAGGCCCACACACGTATGTATACCCATAGAGAGGAATAGAATCAGCCTTATATTATTATACAACTGCCATGTTGTTTTTATAAAGTCTCTCATCTTAATGTTAAATTCCTCATGATAATATGGAGACAGTTTTTTCCACCATGTATGGTGAAGTGTAACAGGTCAAAATCATATAGCAAGTATGGAAACAATGTTAAAGCTAGGAACACAGATCTAGCATAGTGTTTTTTTAATTGAAATAGTGTTATGATGTTGGAAGATCATCACTCCTACAGACAGACCAAACTAGAATCTATTTGTAATTGTAGAATGTAGATGTACAAGTAAAAGAGGCACATGATCAGAATGGATTCATCTTCATCAAATAATGATGTGACAGTAGAATTGTAAGATCAGCAACATATTCAAAAGTTGAGCTGTGGACATAGGTAATGCTTAATGAGATCTAGGTGTCTTTGATTTTTGAATGTTTAATCATATTCATTTAATGCACTAAACTTAGTCATTTCAAAGTTAAATAAGTTAGTAATTGCACAGAATGTGATAATTGCCCTTATCATATTCTGCCTTATCATATTCCGATAAAAGATAGGGCTTTGGGATAATGCAATACTTTATAATGTTGGAATTCTAAATTTAAACTTTGTGCATATCCTAGAGTTGTAAATATACTGCTATTATGTAATTTAAGTGCTAGTGCAGCTTAAATAGGTTTTAGTATCTTATTTTTAAAAATATGCCAAAGAGCAACAAATGATATTTTGAACATTATTTTCTATTTGGTTGTATCATTTGCTGAGTATATGGTCAAAAGGGGTAATAAGTATTTGTCCCATCCATAAATTATTTCAATAGATTAGTTTTATTTCATGCCATATCTGTAAATTAAAATTTTGTACATAGAGTAAATAAAGTTTGTTGTATTTAAAAATTTATGTAGTTGCATGTAGTCTTATTGCTAATTACCACATCTATACACTATTATTCTTATTGCTAACAACCTGTCAGAAGATTATAAATTGAAATCATCCTCAAACAATATAGCACTATTAATTATATTATGCTATATTATAATAATTTTGGTAAGTCTTATAATTTATTGGTACATCTAATGCATTATCATACAATAATTAAAATGTGAATAACTTGTAGTACAGATTGTTTTAAGTAATATATTAAAATATAAACATAATATTGATTTAATTGATTTAGTTAAATCCACAGAGCTATCATTCATTGATCTTGATCACATGGTTTATAATTATTTAAGAAAAGGAAGTTGGTAAGTTATTGTTTCGTAATTATTAAAAAGTCATTTCCATTCATAAATTTTAAAGTTTATATTAGTTATAAAGTTTATGTGACTGCTAAGTATAATTCTTGATTTAAGTTATATAGAGAGCTGTTTTGTGCATTATATTTGGGTAGTGGTAAAATCCCTCTTACTAACCCAAATATATGTTGTATAATGATTTTTAGTGTTTGAACCCTGAGAAGAATTAGTTGTTAAGTTTTAAGATCGAATTTAAGTTTGTAATTAAGTTATATCTTGTTAATTATTATAGTTGAACTTAAAATAGATTACTTTCACTTTTTTATGAAAGTTAGCTAAGCTTTAATATGTAAATTACTTATTTTGGCATAAAATGTATAGTTTGTTTCAACTTCATGATAATATTCTGGTTGTGTCAGGCTTGAAATCCCTACTTTTATCACTTAATACTATATTAGTTTATAGTTTAAGATTTCAGTTTCCATTATTAACAGTGTTCTTCAATTTCATCTTAACCAATTCTTTTATTTATTCATTCCCATTTGACATTAATTCATTATCAGAAGTAATGAATCATACATTAACTTTTATTTTTTTATCATCTCAACTATTCATTAATTTTTATTCTATCATAATCTTAATCATTCAGTATTCTCATACATCTTTGTTCTTTTCTCTTCATACTTAGACTCATTTCATTCCTCTATTTAATTATTACTTCTTGCTGTCATCCATCTAGTCAGCTATATCATAATTTACTTATCATTTCATCTATAGGTTTCATTTCATAATCATTCCAAACATATCATTATTAGTTATCTTATTAATTTGATGAATATCAAATTTAACTCATCACATTTGGTTTGTGTGGATTTCAAGGCTGGTTTGATCAGAAGTTTTTATCCTTGTGATCTTCTTTAGATTGACAGTTTCATGCTGGTTTTATTCAATCCAGGAATCACATCATTAGTTTTGCATTTTGTTTCTTCATGCTTATATTATTGATCGTGTGAGTACGTTGGGTTCCATAAGAGAATTTAATCACTAAAACATGTGATATGATTCATTTATAGTACAGCGGTCTTTGGGAGATTACAGTAGTGATTATGGCTTGCCAATGTGGGGCATGAAGACTAGCAGTGGAGAGGTCACAATATATATATTAGAATGTATAAAATTTTTATTGTATAGTGCTTGATTTAGGTAAAAATGTTATAATAAATGGTTTAGTGTAAAAAAAAAAGATATACTTGGAAATTGATTAAATATTTAATAAAAAAAAAGTATACAGTTCTTCAACAAATTTTAAATTAAATAATGGAATTTGAACTTAGAATTTTTAGTATATATATATATATATATATATATATAAAATATATATATATATATATATATATATATATATATATATATATATTACTCCATTTCAAACAATTGATGCACATGACTACACACATGAGAAAAATAAATGATCCCTGATATACATATTTCATGCAGGATCACAACTCATCAGTTGGGTCAAATTATAATCCTTCACACATAATGCATTCAGTGCTTGGCTTATATTAAGGTAGTAATTTGTGAAACTTTAATGGACACACTGCAATCTTCTCACTCTTTCAACAATTCAGCCATCCATTTCATGAAAAAAACAATTATGGAATCGTCAAAGCTGGATTTGATATTTTAGTCATATCTATGTAGACATTGCATCAATTTAAGTCCTCGTGTTATTGGACCATTAGGTGTTCGTTTATTTTAACAGAAGAGAGATGGGCTGGACTTAAATAATCTATTACCCAGGCAAAGTCTTTAAATAAGCAAAAACAAAAACAAGGAGGATGTAGAGAATATTTACATTATTCTCATATAATTAGCATCTCAAAAAATATTGGGAAAAATATTCAATTCCTGGATTGAAGATAAGAACCAAACAAGTCTTAAGTTTATACAAAGTTTTTTTTTTTTTTCTAAGACCCACTGAAAGCTGAGGTATTACATTATTTATTGCAAATTAATATCAACATCATCATCATTTTCATATATATATATATATATATATATATATATATATATATATATATATATATATATATATATATATATATATATATATATATATATATATATATATATATATATATATATATATATATTTCAGATGGATTGTCCATCTCTATTTTTTAAAATAATCAGTCTTTTTATATAGAAATAATACTTAGTCAATAACAACTGTGATAGCAACATCTGATCTATAGAGATGTTTATGCAACATTATTCATAACCGCCATTATTTATAATAACAAGCAAAATAAAGAACGTAACTTATCATATATAAGTAACAAATAATTTTGGGTATATTAAATGTCAAGCTCTATTCATATAACTATGAAATACTTGAAATTTGAGATATGCAAGTTAATATGAAAAGGTAAAAAAAAAACATGTTTATATTTAATAGCACTAAGCTAGTTCTCAGTGGATTTTCACCAAAATCATAGTGGAGAATAAAACATCAGAGTTGAAAGTCTGAATATATACTCTGATAAATTTACATATTTTCCACCACTCTCAACTACAAGGTTTTATCACACTATGATTATTGTGAGAAACTGCCAAAATCTAGTTTAGTGCTATTAAATATAATTTTGTTTTTTTTTAATACTTTTCATTTTAACTAGCATAACTCAAGTTTCAAGCATTACATAAATAATTTTATAAAATATTAGTGTAATAATCATTTAGACTAACATGTACTTTAAATTATGATTAATGTTTCATAGTATAAGGTTTATCTGTATAGCTGATTTTAAGTAATGATGACTTAATTTAACAAACTTGTATTATAAGTTCTATCTAATGAGTTTGCCAGTAGCTGTTAATAAATTTTTCAGAATATCCTCAAACCGAGACCAGATTCTGCTTCTGGCTTCCTCAGTGAAGTGCCAATATATTCAAACATTAGATTTAAAGTACCAGGTCAAGCCCAGTACTTTATCTAATGATTAACTATTAAGTAGAATATCTGAAATTTTCAGACATCCATATTGCTAAAACTATTAATATATGGTATATTTTAACTTAGTTCAGTACCATTTGGCTATTTAAGTTACATAGCTGAATTTAGGGACATATTAATGTCTGAAAATTTCAGTGATTTTTTATTTAATAGTTAACCATTAGATAAAAAGGTGGGCTTGACCTGGTATTTTAAAACTAAAGATTGAATATTCTAGAACCTCGCTGAGGACGTCAGAAGCAGATACTGGTCTGAGGTTGGGGATATTTTGAAAAGCTTGTTAAAAACTATTGGCAAGCTCATTAGATAAAAATAAATTTAACCAATGATAATATCAAATCCAACATCCTGTCAATAGTGATATTAAGTTATTCCTATGAACAATGATTTACATTCTGAAAATGGTGTTTTAAAGCCAACTTCTAATCTGCTGAAATGTATGTAAAAATTATTCATATCATCATTCATATTCATTTGCAAGGCAGTATTAGAAAGATGCAATGTGTTTATATATATATATATATATATATATATATATATATATATATATATATATATATATATATATATATATATATATATATATATATATATATTCATATCAGTGATAATTTGTATTAAAACACCACCAGAATGCCAACATCCAATATTTAGTGATGTTGATTATGCATTATTCATATAAATCATTGGAACAGTAATATTTATGAAGATTTCCACAGCCATAATCATATTGATTATTTATATTTACAAGACATTGTCTAATATCAAAGAAACAATATATGAATGTATTTATAGAACCTTATTCTTATAATGAATTATAATAAATAAGACAATATCTAAAAGACAAGATTCAATCTATGGTGATGTTTTCACAATCTTTTCACATCAGCTATGATTTACTTTATAACACAATGCCTGAGTCTATGACTAATGAATTGAAATGTTTTACATTATATTTATTTATATTAAAATATGATTATATTTATAAAAAAATTTAAAATTCAATATGATTTTTATAAATAATTAAACAGCCTTATTTATATTTAGAATAATTTATATTTATAAAGCATTGTTCTTGAAAGTCAATATTCAGTCCATGAAAACTTTAGGTAAACATATATTTATGTTAACCTTGATTTATAATCATAAAACTGTATTTGAAAATCAATATTCAGCCTATGATGATGTTTGCACAACCTTATTTGTGTCCTCCATAATTAATATTCAGAAGACAGTATCATTAAATTAAATAATCAGGTAAACAACAGATATTATCATGGATTTATATGAAATATGTTGGAATGATGAACTTGTCAAGTGTCATTGTCTTGCAGTTTAAAATAAGTAATGTTGAACATAAATTTATGGATGATATCTATAAGGCTCTATAACCAATTCTTCAGATTACATAGTCACTCTTATATTTGAAATTATCTAATTCTGTTTTCCATATAAAATTGTGGTCACAGTAAAAGTGATTTCCTTTTTCACTTGCTTGGCATATTGGCTTTTTTCCCATGAGATGTCAAAGTGAAAACAATACACAGAGACTCAAATGATTCATAATTTCAAAATATTATATATTACTTGATATTGTATATGAGTTGTCATTATACCTAGTATTTGGAGATTATAAGAAGGCATTTGATTCTATAAACATTTTTAGTGATTAAAGCATTGGATAATTGAGGTGTAGATTGTGAATATTGTCATATTCTGAAGAATATTTATAAATAGCAGCAGCAACATTTATATTATATAACAATACTGAGAAGATGAACAGTGAAAATTTTGTATGACAGGGTGAATCCATATTACCAAAACTCTTTCTTGTGTTGAGATTTGACAGATCCCTCTATTGGCAAATAAAGATATTGTTTGACTATTATAATTATTCAAGGTATATATAATATATGTTAAAGCCTTTCTGTAAAGTATTTATAGATTAAAATGAAAAGCTAAGGAAGTAAAAATAAGTGGAGATTATTTAAGTCATCTAGATTTTTGTAGTTGATGTAATTGTTTTTGAAAATAATGCTTTAGAAATTCAGAAAAAGTTGCAAAAATTATCAGACGAAATTAAGAAAGTAGAACTAAAGTTAAATGTTAAAAAAAACTAAAATAATGTTGAATGGATTTTCGCAAAAATAAAAAAAAAATGATAATGAATAATTACAAATAGTTAACAACTACAATAATTTTGGACAAATTATTACTACAGATAAAAAGATAATTGATGATATTAATCATAAAATTAAACTTGGTTAGAGTGCTTTGGATTAAATATACATAATATTAAAAGAAATATGTTTAGGTGTTTGAAAAGAAAGGTTTTTGTTAAATGTGTTCCACTACTGTTTTTTATGGATCTGAGCTAGTTATTACTTATGGTTGTAATTAGACACTTGATTGAAGAGCAATACAAAGACTTCATTCAACTCAACAAAATATAGTGAGATGCATGTTAGAAGTAGCCACAAGAGATTATATACAAAATATATTCATGAGAGAATAAACAGTTGTTACTGGCATCATTAAAAGAATAGAGACTGAAGCAGAGTTGGGTTGGATATAGTTCTTAAAAAATCTGATAATAGATGGATATTTAAAATTTTAAACTGGATTCCAAAAAAATGTAAAAGACCCAGAAAGAGACTATATGTGAGATAGGTACATGAAATAAAGAGATATGATGGAAAATCGTGGAGAATAGAAGCTCTTTATCAAAGAAAATGGATTGAACATGAAGAGAGCTTCAACTTGCTATGTATTGATAATGAATGGAGATGATTCTGATGATAATAATTATATAATTCTAATAGTACATGCATGTATAAATGTTTTTTTATTTCTTATTTCTCTCTCTATTCCTCCACTGTCTTTTTACAAGTGTATAGTTTACTTTTTGAATTTGCATTCATTTGATTATCTGCAGAAGGAAGTGATACTTTTCTTCTTTATAACCTAAAAATGAGTGCACTTTCAGAAAAGTTCACCATAATCAACACTGTGCCTTCAATTTTAGATTATAGAGATGAAAAATAACCTGTTATTATGTAGACAAACAAACTTATGCAAATTTGAAATACAAATACAAATAAAGAAAAATCAACATTAGTGTATATAAACTTAACTTATTTGTGTTGTTATTGTAGTGCTTATAATTTTTAAATTAAAATTTGTCATAGGTATATATATAAATATGAAAGCAAATGTTACAGTACTGTGAGCCTATTATATCTGATGAATATTAAGTATTGTGATTGTAAATGAGTTATTAAATGTAAAATTAAATAGTTAATTTAGAGGATAGAAAGATATAATGATTAATGATAAAAATAATCAAATTATGACATGGTTTGGTGTTCATAGGTTTGTAAGAAGCAAGCATTGACTGTAATATGGTTGAGCTGAACTCTGAAATTCAAACTCTACAATCAGCTACTACATCATTGATATATACTTAACACACATAACTAACTATAAATTGAATTGGTTGCAGTGTTAATGCCATAAAGTGATAAGCAAAATTGATCTTGTTGCAAAAGTATATTACTCCAAAACATCGTATAATTTTCTGTGTTTGCTCAATGTTTGATTAATTGGCTTTGATTAAAAAGTCATGTATTGTTCTTTTTATGTTCTTAGAATAAAAGGAACTATTACAAGTTATGTAAATATCTTCTTGCATATTTTCAGAATAGTTGAATAGTGTATTCAAGATTTTAAACTTCCAAGAGTGAAAACATTCTAAACTAGTAAAAATGTATGCTCAGTCTATTATTTTGGTGACAAACACCATCTGAACCACATAACTAAATATCCAGACTATTACAGTTATACGAGATTTAGTTTAATGGTTAGCATCGCAACTTCAGAAGCTAAATATCCATGGATTGCACCTCAATATTGTCATTGCTGGTATTAAAATATTATTTAATCACTAAAATGACAAACCAATTCAATTTTTCAAATAATAAATAAAGAGCATGCTAATAGTTCTTGTGTAATAAATGCCATAAAAAAGCATTTGAAATCATTATCTTGGATTGTCCTCATCCCCAGAACAGTTTAAAGCTTAAGCTGTCTTCAATTAAGGCTTTGGCTATATTAAATTGTTAAGCATACTAATACATGGAATAAGTGAGTTTAGTTCAGGCCCATATAACTTTTCCAGTTAAAAAGCTGATTTTGAAGACATATAGATGTCTGACAATTTCAGGTATTCTTCTTAATAGTTAAAAATGTTTAGCTTGAGTTAGGTTTCTGAATGGAATGTCCTAGCTTCTCACTGAAGAAAACCATAGCTTGAAACCAGTCTGGAGATGGGGAAAATATAAGATAAAAATTTCAAATGCTTTCTCTTTGTCATTTATTACAAAAAAGGTTTGTTTAGAGCTATTAGCATGCTCTATATTTATTCCATATTGGTAATGCAAGCTATATAGGTCATGTGATATATGACTTGTTTTCATTCATATATATATATGCATGTGTGTATGCTCCTATTTGCAATGCATTCTCTTGTAAATAATATACATAAATAAAAATGCTTTATGAAGTCTTTTATAATAAAAATAGTTAATTAATTGTTGTAACTATATAAAGTTAAAAATATAAATTAAAATAAAAAATGTAATTATAAACTAATGAAGTTCATTAGCTTAATAATTTTAAATAAAGGTAATATTTAATGCTTTGTTTTTGTTTGTCATTATGAATAAAAAGAAGTTATTTTAAGAAAATGTATTCTATAATTGGATCAAGTTAGTGAAGTGTATTCTCGCTGGATTATTTCTTTAAATAAACAAATTAATCTGTGTTTAATATTACTTCAGCTATTTTGCATTAAATGTAAAATTAATTCCTTGAGTATTAATTAATGTAAATGTAATTTATTATCAGTTCGTTGGTATGTGATTTAAGTTATATTTTCGCTCAATACATCGTCCCAGATAACTGCGTGGCTGAATAGTGGAGATTAACTTAAGTTTAGAGAAAAATAAAATCTTTCATTGTTGATATGAAAGATTTGAAAACTGTAGAAGGATTAAATTATCGTAGCAATGTGCGACTTATTTTAATTTATTACAAAGAGTATACATATGATAGTACTTGGCATATCCTTAACCGCACACTAACAACTATTTATATTGATTCAATAATTATGTAAAAAAATATATCGATAATTATTATGATAATTTTTCCATCGTTCACTGTATCATTATTTCTGTGCTGGAGAATTAATTGGTTTCCAGAATTTATAAAAAAAAATATTTAGAAAAAAAAAAATAGTAATCTTGCTCTGGTCAAATAAGACAAAATTGTATTATGCTTTATAAGAGATTTTAACATTTTATAGAGTATTTTGATAAATCTTAATGAAATTTTATGATATAATTATAAATATCAAACTCTAGATTGTTGTATTAAAGTTTGTGGAAGGGGTCTCAGTATGTGGGTAATAAATAATTAATTGATTTATTGCTAGAGACTCGATATAAAATTTCAACGGAAAATGTGTCAATGCTAGAATGATAATCCATGAACATTGAATTCCAAATATCACTGCATTGAACTATAAACGTGGATGATGTGTGTATATATATATATATATAATATTATAAATCGATGTCTGTACTTCTTGAAAATAATATACGCAAATTTATAAATAAATATTTGAAAGTACAGTATTTAAAAGCTTATAAAAAATATATGTATAATCGTCACTTAGGAGCGCTTTCAACCAACTAGTGGCTTTGTCAACTATCACGTTTAAAATGTCAGCTTTCCCATAATTCTATGATGTCAACTTTCCCATAATTCTGTGATCTTAATCTTTGCTGCTTGCCTATTAACCAAATGTTGCTTGTATTTACATATCAACATCGCCTCTTTAATTTTCCTTTTATTATTATTTCTTTCAAATTCCAATATTTTTACTTTGTTATAATTAAAATCGAAACCATATATACATGGTTTATTATGGTCATAAAAGACAGAAGCTGATAAATTATCATTATTTTTAAAATTTTGTTTTGTATTTTGAACCCTTTTAAATAACAATAAGGGTTTCTTTGTTCTTTTTTCCAATGTGCACCTCGATTCACCTATATATCTGTGGCCACAAACATGTGTCCATTTGTAAATGATACAATTTTTATTTGTAAATAAAGTTTTATTCTTGGAATTTTTTATTAACAATTCAAACAATAAACAATTCAAAGGATAAAACTTTATTTACAAATAAAAATTGTATCATTTACAAATGAACATGTGGGTGTGGCCATGGATATATAGGTGAATCGAGGTGCACGTTAGAAAAAAAGAACAAATGAACACTTATTGTTATTTAAAAGGGTTCAAAATACAAAATAAAATTTTAAAAATAATGATAATTTATCAGCTTCTGTCTTTTATGATCTTAATAAATCATGTATATATGGTTTCGATTTTAATTATAACAATGTAAAAATATTGGAAATTGAAAGAAATAATAATAAAAGGAAAATTAAAGAGGCGATGTTGATATGTAAATACAAGCAACATTTGGTTAATATGCAAGCAGCAAACATTAAGATCACAGAATTATGGGAAAGTTGACATCATAGAATTATGGGAAAGCTGACATTTTAAACGTGATAGTTGACAAAGCCACAAGTTGGTTGAAAGCGCTCCTAAGTGACGATTATACATATATTTTTATAAGCTTTTAAATACTGTATTTATATATAATAAAGTTTGATATCTGTATTCGCTTCACAATATATGTAATATACAAATCAATATATATATATATCAAAATACAGTACAATTTATATAAATTATATTCTTTTAGAAGTACTTTCAACTATACACTTTGTAGTCTTTATCAACTATATAACGTTGAATAATCAAAATGAGACAACCCTTAACAATACCCAAATGTTAATGAATCACCAGTCATCAAATGTTAAGATAACAGAATTGTGGGAAATCTGAATTGAACTATGGGTATTGTTAAGGGTTGTCTCGTTTTGATTATTCAACGTTATATAGTTGATAAAGACTACAAAGTGTATAGTCGAAAGTACTTCTAAAAGAATATAATTTATATAAATTGTACTATATTTTGATATATATATATTGATTTGTATATATATATATAGTATTTTTATATATATATATTGATTTGTATATATATATATATATATAGCATTAATAACTAAAAACACTTTTGTGTAGAAAACTTAATATACTTACAAAGATTGGAATTGAAAAATTTAGATCTCAACCCTCATAAAATACCATCGTTTATTTGTTGCATACAACAAGTTTTTGACTTCAAGATTTTTTCCTTTCACATTTACTTTTTGTTCCTTTTTTGCTTTTCCATCTTCCTACTTCTGTCTTTTATTCTTTAACTATTTTTCTCTTCCTTTTTTATATCTCTCTTTCCCTATATCCTTTCTCTCTCTTTCTCTTACTTTTTGTCTTTCTTTTATTTCACTCTATCATTTCTTTTTATTCCAATTTGTTATCCTTTTTTGTTTACTATTTCACTTTCTTGTTAATAACTGTTTCTTTCTTCTCTATCTCTTTTCTTCTTTCTATCACTTTTTTTACTATTCTCTAAATATGTAAATATATTGTTTACATTTTTTTTTTTACAGTAATAGGCTGAAAACTTTGAAATGATTAAAACGTACGTCAATCTCCAATAATGTTCTATTGCTTAAATATTATAAACCTGGCACAATATCCCACCCTTCAACTGATAAGAATTAAGTTTTCAGCACTTTATAATAACACGTTCACATTTATAAATCATGTTTGTCTAATCATAGGTGGTTAAAAATGAGAAAGCGTCTTTCTCCTGTGAATAAATAGATTTGTAAAATTGAATATTTTATTATAATATCAGGCACACAATAGATTCAAACTCTGTTTTTGAGCATGGTCTTAAGAGTTGGTGTATATAGAATGTAACCGCTGAACTTATGTGACTCACTTAAGTTTTTTTTAAAATTCTTACCAGGAGAATGCGCGCAGAGATTTATAATATTTGAGAAATAGCGCATTATTGGAGATTGACTTCTGTAATACGATGTAAATATATACGATTATTATTTCAAATAAAGAAAATTAACCTTAAATATGCAAATAATATCTCAACTAAAATCTGGTGTTATATTTTTATCAATATATTTTAAATTTTCTAAGTTTTAATTATATTCTCTCAAAAATAATTATTCATTTTCTGATTTATAACTTGTAGATGAATTGAATACAGGTTTCAAATTATATGAGAATTCACCAATTCTCTAAAGCATGATCAATCCATTTTAGATATTCATATAAGTGTATCATATGATAGGTTTAATTTGTTAACAACTGCAACACAAAACTGCTAATATCATTTAATGAGAGAGAGAAGTAATCTTTAACAATGTCGTATACCTTAATGCTAATTAATAATTCTAATTTATTAGAGTCATTTTAGCAAGTTCAAAAAAACACTTTCTCTCATGCAAATTACAGTTCATTAGCCTAATAAAAAAAATGCAGTTTTAGCTATGTTTTGAACTGTTTTATAGATAATAATTCAATTGTTAATATTTGAATATGTGAAACTTTTTTATCAGCTATTTTTATAATGAGCAATAATAATAGTTCACCATTTCAAATCATTATTATAACACACACATATAAAATTTACATCTCCATAAATATATCTATATATTAAAAATCGTCATTGATGTTATTAAAATCACTGGAATTTATATCTTAATTTATTTAAAACAATAATGAGATGGTTAATTCTTTGTTTATAAAGATCATTACTAATATACATTTCCACTCTTTTAGAATAACATCAAAAAGTTATCTTAATAATAAATTACTACACTGTAATACTTACATCATATATATATATATATAAGGGATTCGAACTCAGACTTTCACACAACCCACAACTCTCGAAGCCATCTCATATCGCTGATCCACCTGATCACACACATTTTGAAAAGATCAATAATCACCAATAAATGTAATTTGTGCTAAACCAGCACTTGTCAGTTGATCCAGATTACCATCTCCACACATATATGCAATCAGTGGTCAGCTTTATATTAAGATAGAAAATCTTTATACTTTAATGGACATGATTCAAACTACTCCAACTCACAACTCTTCAGCCTTCCATTTCATTAAAAATCTGATGATGGAATGTTCAAACTGATGATGGAATGATCAAAGCCCTCATTAGTGTCAAGTTTGTAAGTCAGCCATTATTTATCTAGCTAATAAATCAGCATTAATATGGGAAAGAATATTCTTAGCAAGTTTTTTTATTATTTTTTGCAAGCTTATTACAATGACTTTAATAATTCCGACTGTTGAATTATTATGTCTGTGTGTTCATTTGGATTTCATTAAAGTTTTTAAATAATTTTGATTAAGTTGATTGGTAAGAACAATAAAATCTTCACTGAATAAAGATTTTGGTATTGCTTTATAGTATATATATATATATATATATATATATATATATAAATATCTTTATAAAACAGTAATATATATATATATATATATATATATATACAACTATTACTGTTTTATAAAGATATTTTATATCATATTGTGTGATTTATTTAAATAAATATATATTTTCAGTGCTACATATTTAATGTTATCACCATTAGTAGCATTTCATCAATGCAAATTTATCAACTTAAATAAGACATACATGCAAAAGAATATAAAAACAAAGTGTATATTGCATTGAGAATCAAAAATATCAAATATGATAATCTGACTTACAGTTTTTAAGACATTAAAATTGTTATTAAAGAGATGGATATTCTTAATAGTATTCACATGCATTAAAATAATATAATACATATTTAATGTTATCACCATTAGTAGCATTTCATCAATGCAAATTTATCAACTTAAATAAGACATACATGCAAAAGAATATAAAAACAAAGTGTATATTGCATTGAGAATCAAAAATATCAAATATGATAATCTGACTTACAGTTTTTAAGACATTAAAATTGTTATTAAAGAGATGGATATTCTTAATAGTATTCACATGCATTAAAATAATATAATACATGACTAAAACATGTATAATTTTAACTATTACATTTTTATATTATATCAAAAATCAGTATTTTGATGCAAATATATTTTAATTCTCTCACACTGTGCTAGTATTATGACAGTTTCCTTTGTTTTTACTTGCTGTATGTTTTCAACTTTTATTTAAGTATTAAACAATTATTACATATAAGAATACAATAAATATAACCTTATTTAATATATATTCTTGTTTGGATATTAAAAAATTATAAAAAAATCACATTTGCCTTTCACAGTTATTTTAAAAATTAAATTTTAATCAAAACACAACACTATTTTATTACTAAACTGTCACAATGAACAAAATGAATTTGTAAAATAAATGAAATTTTTGTTTGATGTTTAAATTTAGGATATGAATGAATGATATAAATATTTACTAAATCTTTCAATTTATACTTTAAAAGTTTAAAATTTGTTACTATTTTATAGTACTGGTATATTTTCTAATAGGCTTCTAGTGATAACTTGTTCTAAACATTTCATATTTACCACCCACTGAAAGTTTCATGGTAAGTTCAGAAAAAATTTACATTTTATATTTAAAAATAAAACATTTTTGTAGAAAAAATATGTAATAATAATATTCTAAATTTTTAATAATTATTACACAATATTTGTGCAAAAATAATTGCTAATCTTAATAAATATAAAAATTCAAGGATTCATTAATTCAAAAAGTTTGCTCATGAATTTCTTAAAACAAGTGAAATTCAAATAATAAAAATAAGTTATCAACTATATATTTTCAACAATGTAATTTTTTGTAAACAAACAAATTCATGTAATCTATTTTGTACAATAAAGTATATTATTGAAAAATAAGTTATCAAGGTGGGTTGATGTGATGTGACATGGTGTGATGTATAAAGAGCAGTATAATCTTTTTATGAGAATCTTTGGAAATAACAAATGAATGGATATGGATCATTTAATACACACATGTTCTTTCATGAAATATTATTGCATTATTGCAAAAAAATACATTTTCAACATATGCATAAAAAAGGCAATATATCATATTTGTTTGTAAACCAGCTAAAACATTGCTAACTGATAGATTTATTACAATTATTGGAATACATGCAAGAAAATGAACCATCATTTTCAAGATAGAAAACATAATGATATGTGTATGTTAATTTTTATACTAAAGAGTTTGCTTAAGAGTCAATAAATCCTTTTATGTAGTGACAAAAATGAAAACTAAAACATAAATTTATCATCATTCCCATAGAACAATCAAACACTAAATTACAAACCAATTATCATTACACATCCTGTTCAAACACCATTTGAAGGTTTCAGAATATATAATACATCTGTCACTCTTTCTCATGAGAACATATGAAATCTCCTTAGGAATATATATATATATATATATATATATAAGATTTCATATATTTCTCCTATATCAAAATGTATATATATATATATATATATAACACATTTTGATATAGGGAAATTTTGATAGTTGTAGTCTATAAAAGTTCATTTCTGTATTTTGCTGAGTATTTTAAGGATGGCAAAAATTGGGAAATATGAGAGTAGGAAAACTATGATTAATGAAAAAGACAAAAAATTTGAATCATTTACAATTGTTTTTTTTTTTTTAAAATTGACTCTTAATATTAATACCAATAATTCAATAATTGAATGGTTATGTATCATATGACTTTGGAGTACCCAATATTTTTTTTTATTATTCAGTCAGTAGACTAGATATTATCCAATAGTAAATAATATTTCTGTAGTGTTATTTTCTCCATAACATTCTCTTTCAAAGTAGGGATTGATTTATATCTACTTTTTACAGTTTGTGGATGAATTTAATCATGAACATATGACGAAAGATATGAGAAAAACAAAACATATATGATTCCCAAGTTGCACATTTCATGTTGAAACAGCACTCATCATTTAGCCCAGGTCCACAATCTCTTAACCATAGCTTTGTCATTGTTCAGTATAGATAGATAGATAGATAGATAGATAGATAGATAGATAGATAGATAGATAGATAGATAGATAGATAGATAGATAGATAGATAGATAGATAGATAGATAGATAGATAGATAGATAGATAGATAGATAGATAGATAGATAGATAGATAGATAGATAGATGGATGGATGGACGGATAGGTAGATAGATAGATAGATAGATAGATAGATAGATAGATAGATAGATAGATAGATAGATAGATAGATAGATAGATAGATAGATAGATAGATAGATAGATAGATAGATAGATAGATAGATAGATAGATAGATAGATAGATGGCAAATTACTACAATTTGATTCATAAGTATAAAATGTGCTGTTTTTACAACTTTAATACAGATTACTTCATGAAAATATATTAATATTTTTTATTAATCATTTATTAGATATTACCCAGTAATGAATAATATTTCTGTAGAGTGGTATAGTGGAAATTACTCTACAAAAAATATTGTTCACTATTGGTATCCAAGTCTAAAATTGAGCATAATATTTATTCATTTAATCAATTGTGTGTGTGTGTGCGTGTGTGTGTGATGTTTGTTTTAATGAGACTTTAGTGATGAAGCCTATTCTAAACGAAACAAAATGGTTAGAAGAAATACATTGAAATGTTTTTTTTGTTTTTTTTTTTAATTTACAAAATGTCTAAAATAATAATTTCAAATAAAGTAAAACAATCCCCCCCCCCCAAAAAAAAAAAAAAATTCTTATTAATAGTTTTTTTTTTTTCTTGCAATAAAATTCTAACTACAGTTTAATGATTAGCGTAGAATTTTTTTTCCTTTGATGAAAAAAAATGATTTTATTATTGTACATTATTCTCTAGGCTAAAGAGTTGTTTACAAGAACAAGGTCTAATTACTTTTTTTTTTTAAATTAAATCTTAAATATTTTAGTAGTTTAATAGTAAAACTTTTTTAGTTATTGCTTATAACAAAAACTATTTCACTGATAATCAAAGTTAAAAACAAAATACATTGGAATTATTTATAAATTGCTTTTCTTTAAAGAAGCGTTCACATCGCTAAAAAATAAATAAATAAAATAGAATTACTAATTTTTGTTTTTAGTGACTACTATGAAAATTGTGACTATGAATAATATAATTTGCAAAAGTAATTACTTATATAAATAATTAATAGTGAAGAAATCATATAATTAAAATAGACATTGAAATCATAAATAAATTCCTGCTAAATAAAGATGTTATATATAATATATGATGATGTCAGGAATAATTCTCTTTCCTCTTTTCAGAGTCATATATTGTAGACACGTGTAATCAAGATGATAGTGTTTATACATCCGTGTTTGGTACCATTGTAGCTATATTTCCAACTAATATGTCCTTCATTTGTGAAAATATGAATCCAACACATCTAAATTTTTAGATCTTATGTACCTTCCATACAACAGTCATATTTTATTTTAATATAAATCTAATATTCTGGAATTAAAAATAAATACAATGCTTTGATTACAAGCCAACTTACTTATAACCAATGCCAGTTTATATATTAAAGGGTGAACACTTTTGTGATATATGTAAGAATACTGATTTTGCAATTTCCTAAGAACCTTTATAATATAGTTATCAATGAGATACACAGATACATTATTTCCAAGTACCTTACTGATAAAGCTGACAAGCTGGAAAATAATATGAGGATATTGATAGAATAACACTAAATGTTACTATAGTAACAGTACTGTCTATTTGACAGCATGGTAATTTAAGCTTTAAAAATTCTTATATATTTCTTTTGTTCCACGTAATGGGAGTTTTTAAAAATGCTCAAACTGTCACTTGTGACTAAAATATATATTTTATACTAAAGCTCACTAAATTGGAAGCAATTTCTTTTTAATCTAGTTATATAAATAAATAATATTCTAAAAAATTACAATTGAACATTACAAATATTTAAAATCTATCTTGTAAATAAGAATGACTTACAATAAACATTATAAATGAAGTTAATTTAATACACTTTTCAGAAATTGATTATTAATTGTTTTATTTAAAAGTAACTGAACAGAACTGGATTTATAAGAAATCCATCAAATTCTGTTTTAAAGTCAGATATTTATTTTATAATTATTAAAATATTTTAAAAATAATACCATGTCAATTTTGACATAGGATGATGTTAATGGTGAGACTCACATGAAGCTTGATCAATAAATATAGCATTTATTAAAATAAATACACCATTGGAAAACAGTCAATTAAAGATGATTGATATTTGTAAAATGTCTGTAAGATATTGATGTTTTCTATTTTTTTTTTTGTAAATTAAATATTCATTTAAAGCAATATGGAAAAAAACCTACATTATTGTAAAAAATCATACACTAGTCTAAGTTATAATAATTGTAAAATAGAATTCTAAAGTCACAGAACTATCATTTTTTTGTCCATGAAATAGCCAATATTTGTAAAACACTATGAGCATGATATAATCAAATTAATTTGTTTTTTGCTTAAATCTGTTAAATATTAGCACAGAAAATAATCAAATTAGAAAAGTGTAGGTATGAACATATTTGTCTAACTAGAGCTTATTGATTTTTAAATATTATACTTTTACTATATATTTACTATATATTATAGATATATGAAAAAATGCATATCATATTTAGAAGGTGTTAAATAAAAAAAATATCAAATGATTTTTTTAATTCATAAAATTCAAGCACAGGGAGTAATAAAGATATAATCATAATCTATGAATCTCAATATCTAGACATTAAACCAAATCACATTAATAGCTAACATAATTTATGATTTACAATATTATAATTTTTAATAAACAGAGAATTTAAAAAATATTAAAAATTGAAATGAATTATTTTGTTTGAACTCTGACATATTTGTTTCCCCTGGTGAAACATTTTGTAAGCTTTAATTTTTTAATTTGATATTAAACCATTATTTTATTTCAGAGTTCAACAAATTGGAATTGATTTCATATAAATATATGTTTACAAATAAAAAATATTACAAATGTATTTCAATTTTGAAAATATTAAAAAAAATGATTCTGTATTTAACAGTTAATTAAGAATATAAATTTTACCTAGCTGAAATTTGTATTTAAAATATGAATGTTTAAATATGAATCTCTGATAAATAATTTTTAGAATGTCTCAAAAGATTTTAACACAGTATTGATTTTGGTAGATGACAATTCATGATTAGTTTCACATAAGCTTTATTGTCTTATGTTATAATGTTTTTTTTTTTTTTTAAAGTTATGGTTAAATTAATTATTTTCTTTTTTAAAAAATAAAACATATACACATAATATCAAAATGCATACATTCATATTTTTATTTTAAATAATTATTAAGAAATTATTATGTAAAGATAATCAGAAAATTAAAAAAAAAATAAAAAAATTGTTAGGAATGGTAGTGTTATTATACAAACATATGTGTTTAGAAAATACATTTTTGAATCATCAAATAATTGTTATTCAGATATTGATAATCATAGTAAAATTAAGATTGTTAAAATAAAATTATTAGGGCAATTAAGTTATGTTCAAATAGTAATTTGTTTAGGAATGAGATTGATAGTACTAGGAATGAATGTTTTATGAATGATTATCCTAGGGATGTAGTTGAACATTTGTTTTCTAATAAAAATATAAATAAAATAAAAAATAGAATGGGATTAGATAGGAGTAGGAATAGAGAAAAAGATTATTTATGTTGGTTTTAATATATCTAAAGATTTATTTTTAAGTTAAAAAAATAGTTAAAATGATTAATAAGAAATATAATGTTTCAATTTGTCCAGTTTATAAAAAGAAAGCAAGTTTAATTTTTTTAATTAATACTAGTGGGGACTATAATAGGTTATACATTATGAATTCAGTTTATTTGATAAAATGTTTGAATTGTTTTAGAAAGAATGTAGAAATGACATATGTTGGGACAAGTAAGAATAAATTAAAAACTAGATTAAAAAGGAACTTAGGTAAAAAAAAATATGCTGTTTACATTCACATGAATAAATTTAAGCATGGAAATTTTTATATAAAGCTTTTGGATTGTGTTAAGTCATATAATGAAAGGATGATAAAAGAAAATGTATACATTAATGAAATAAAACCAGAATTAAATAAGATGTTAATAGAAAAAAAAAAAATAGGTTTTTAATTAAATGTTTTAAAGGATATATACATATATAGATTTTTTAAAAAAAAAAGAAATTGTTTGTGTTTAAGTTGTGATTGTTGGTAATGGGAAAGGGGAGTGAGATAAGGTAAATTTGTGGTTATGAATGTATTTTGTATTTTTTTTTTTTGAATATGTGTTATTTGTTTTATATATATATATATTATTTTAGTGTTCCTTGAAAAAGTCTATATAAAATAGTCAAAACGTTGGATTTTTTTTTTCATGATTATAGTCATATAAAAAAAAACAAGTTTTAAAAAGAAGGAGTTAGTTTGTTTTATTTCTATATTAGATAATCAGAAATATTTTATAAACTAGTTTCTGTCACTTCAAATATATTTAAAGTTTAATTTGTTTACACTATTTCACTGATAAATATTTTTCTTAAACTATTAAACTCAAAATTAACTTTTTGCATGAAATTTATCAATTTAAAAGTCAGATAAAAAAAAAAAACACATTTTAAAAGTTAAAGTTTTGTCAGGTTTTCCACAAGTTTTGATAGGACCAGTATAAATTTATTAAGTTTTATGATAAATGGGATGAACAATTTTTAATTGTCCTATTTCTTGGGTTAAGAACTAGGATTAAAATTGCTTGTCAAATGCAAATCCACAATTAGTAATAATAATGCCTTAAATGATATATGCTTAAACAATTTTAAAATTTTTATATGTCTATATGGGAAAATTCACCTTATATAAAAAAATTTTATGTAGCATTAAATAGTTTTGCATTGTGTTTCATATTAATTAATGGAGTAGAAAATTCTGGACGCAATAGAATCAGTCAAGAAACTTCACAATTAATCACTGGGTCCTTTCTAAAATTATAACAGGTGATAAGACCTATTACTTCCTCTTTATCATGAACTGATACATCAAGAAAGTAGAATATGGTGATTGAAGACAACCCAATATCAACCATTCTGAAAAAATAACATTTAATCAAAAAATAAGATACATATTTTTTCAGATGTACAGAATTGGTAAAATCTATTTTTTTTAAAAACTGAAGGAGTCCGTGACAAAACCCCATTATGGCCAGTTTTACCTACCTGAAGTTCCCCATAGCCTGAGGTTAAAAGTTTTAATAATCCATCATAATATCATGTTTTCATATAATTATAGGTCAATTTTCAACTTTCTAAATTGTATTATGAAACTCTTACCATAATCATCAAATCTCACAATGTCCAACTTCTGCTTATTCTTTAATCTCAAAAAATAATTTATATGATGGTTGTTTTACTTCAAAAGATTGCCATCACTATAAATGTTTTTGACTTGGTCAATAATAATGAATGATATTATAGCTTCCCTCTATTGAAAATTCATCATCAAAGTACATAGTTTGTATAGTTTTCCAATAATTTTAGTGTGATTCTCATAACTTTAAATTTTTAGGCCAAAACGTGTTTGCAAATATCAGATTGGATGATATGTGAACATTAAATCTTTAAAAGCATATGCATTTGATGAAATGTAGTGGAGTTCAATTTATTTGTATTCTCTTGATATTTACTATATTGTAAGTTTTAGCTTTGATGGAAATCTTAATAGAATGTTGAGATATAACAGATTCCTTATAAATATTCACATATTTGAAGTATAAAAGTTGGCTTTGTTATTTATAAAAATGTACAATCTTCCTGGTACATTTTACAGTTCTTTAATATTAAATAATAATTCAGGCTTATCATATCACTATCTGTTTTGATTAATTTGATAAATGAATATTGTACATTTGTGCTACTTAAAAATAATCTTTTTATATTTAGGAAATATAGTTTACTGTGCTTTTGTTTAAGATTACACAGCAATTGTATAAAATGGAGCATATTGTTAAGTGGGACTGTTTGTTTAAACAAAGCAAAACTCTCCATACAGTAGTGTCACCCTGTGTCAACCAGAGTAATTGTGTGCTAGTATAAGATATGGTGATCATGTGAACTGTTTGTTTATATGAATAATTGAACATAACATAATATATTGTGTATTTGAAATATATATATATATATATATTGTTACCGTACGGTCTATATAACTTTATCCGTACGTTCCTAAAAGAGATCGAGAGCTCCGAAATAAACATGACATAGCGTAAAGCTTTATTTATTTTCTTATATCGATAATTGTTCACTCTCAATACAAGGGGGTGCCAGATACAATAATTTAATTACAATTTAACTTCTCGCATCACCTTACGTCATATCAAAATGATTTCGAAGTCTAATCCCGCCCACAAGCTCAAACTCCCAGCATGGACCAATAGGGTCACTCAGGGTCGCGATGTAATTATTTCTAAATTACTCTTCTGGTAAAGGACGCTATATTAACCAATGGATAAAATGCTTGATTGATTAATAGGTCGATCCAAGCATTGGACCTGGTCATTGGTTATTTGGAACCAATACGATAATTCGTTTAGGTCTCGAAACAATTAGAAACTATAAGATCATCCCCCCATATCATACCGTCCGGTAGAATTATTTACTCCAGCTTTACTTATAATTTATTGACATTTATTTATACTTTTTATAATAGACCCTCCCAACTCTTACATCTATCTTAACTACGGAATAATTAAATAAATAAACATCGTGACTTACGGCACGATGTTTTGTAAATGACATTTAAAAAAAAGAAACAAAGGTTAAGAAAGATAAATCTAAAGTAATATAATTAATTATATGAATAAATGATAACTTTATTAATAATCAAAACGAAAATATAAAATAAAGATTTAATTATAGGAAATGACTTGAGAAATGCTCGACTTGTTTAAATACTGAACAAATTTATTAAATATAAAAAAAAGCAACATTGATTAAAAGTTTTATTTACACGCACACACACGCATTTACGCACTTGCACAGAAAAGAACATATTAAATATCATAAAATATGGATGGTAGAATATAAATTTCTTTTTATATTTTGAAGGTAAGTGTTCTAATTTATAAAATAATAATTAGGGTCAAAGTTCATATTTGAAAGTCCTGAGTTTTAAATTTGAGTGATTGTATAGTGTTTGATTTTACGAAGGTTGAGATTACAATAATAAGTTACAATAATAAGTTTTAAATATAATGAATTACGGAACAGTTTATAGTTTAATTTACGAAAAATCAAAGTTAGTTAATTATGAGATTGCCTTTTTAAAAGTTTACGTTTGGAATGAATGAAAGCATAAAAAAATAAAGTGTTTACCTAGGATTTTGGCTTAGTCTTCCGCTGCTTCTAAGTAAGTGATGGTTTGAACTTGGGAGATGATGTTTTCCATAATGGAATGATTCATTTCTTTGAAAATTGAGCGTAATAAGTATGGACGATTCATATATTTCACGGAACATTATTGGAATGGTTGGAGCACTAATTTCAGATGGTAATATTATTAAGTATTCATAGCGACGGAGATGTTCTGGTGGCGGAGCGTCGATCAATCACTGAAGGGTTTCCTAGCCCCTCATGACAACCGACGCTCTAAATATTAATTTCACAGCGATCATCTTGAATACGGATAGCACAAACGAAATAAATGAATTAAATTGAATTTTGACTTGAATTGAAAGAAAATTGAATAAAAGAGATTTGACAATTTGACTTAGCTTAACTTAACATTTTTAACAGTTCAGTTTTTTAATTAATATTTTTTAATTTTGCTTGATATTTATATGGGTTGGATCTTATCTGAGGATCCAATCTCCCCCCAGAGTTCCATATTCTCTGAGTTGTCATTGGGGTCCGTGTCCAACTCAATCCATGTGCTTAAGGCAATCATATGTTTAGGCAATCTCATATTGCAATCTCAGTTAACAAACTTATATTCATTCACACCTTGGATGCATACGTGTGTGCGTGTCTTACGAGAACAATGAAATTTACATTAGCTAAAAAGTCGAGCATTTAATCATTCTCAAAATCATTTCTATAAGCTTTTACTTTTACTACAATGATAACTTAAAATACCCCTTTTTAAATACCCCCGCGGCATATACAAGTATAAATTATTTATTGATATTTATAATGGCATATTATTTTTTTCATTTTAGAGAATATTATTTTAATAAATTATGTTAAAGCCTTAAACTATTTAATTAGACATATTAATATTTTATTTTACAAGTGTATTTTAGAAAGTATGGAAAGAAAACTATATCTATTTTTTTTTTCATAAGTTGTAATAAAATAAAATAAAGTATTTTGCATTGCTTGAGTGTGTGTGTGTTTACATATACCGACTTTGTCTCGGTATAATATATATATATATATATATTGTAATGGATCGTATATGAGGCATTCCATTAAAATTAAAGAATGAAGAAAAACAAAATTATTCCAGTTATATTTAAATAAATTGTTTAAATGCCCTTCCAGCTAGCTATACATAAAACAAATTTAAAATCATGTAAAGCAATGAGACCTATCTTTATAATTTATTTTTAAGGTTGATGTGACTAACTAACCAAATATATATAATAGAAACAACAAGACTTTTACTAAATTCAAATATACACATCTAACTATGTAAATTTATGTACCTCTAAATATATAAATGAATAATAATATGTGTAAGTGACCTACAAACCAAATAATAAGTGAAATATGAAATTATCTTTTATTATTTATAAATTCAATTAATTTCATAATAACTTTGGCATTAAAAGAAAATAAGAATAATATAGTATCGCTCTTTTAAATAATTACAAAGGCATTATTTATAAAACAAATAGTACATCCTTTATTTTATGTTATAGTTTAACTTTAAATAATATTGATGTTTTAAATATAAATACAAAGAAGAACTATATGTATATACTTGTAATAAGTATATATAGATTAAATATATATAAAGACATATTTTTGCCTAACCATTATAATATAAATATAACAATTCATATATAACTTCAACCTATAAATTACATTTTAAGATTTTTAAATTATTTAAGATAATTATCTGAACATCTGTTATACGTCTAATATTATTATAAAACAAGATGCTTAAATTGACCACTTATAAAACGTTGTATTTTATAATAAAAAAAAAAAAAAATAAATAAATAAATAAAAATATATCAATCTCAAAAATATATTTATATATTACTCATACATATATATATATAAAATTATTAAATACCTTTTTAAAGTTCATTTAGCTAATTTTCCTTTCCAAAAAGTTAATTTATTCCATGAGTTCTTTTATCCGTTTACTTTTGATTATTAGAATGCATTCTATTGAAAGGCGAAGAAATTATTATATTAAAGAAAATTGTTAATCCTTAGATATATGCATATTTTATCCGTTTTAAAATTTCCTTCCTTTTTTTAAAAAATAAATAAACCAATTAAAATGTTAAATCCAGCATGTTAATTCCAATTACTTCCAAATTATGATTAAATTGATGATTATACATTTAAGATAACTATATCTAGTTTCAACTCCAGACGCGACGAAATTTATACATTGAATTTTTTATTTATTTAGTTGTTCCATTGAAAATTGCCTTGGAATAAATGAAAGCGATGATGCAGCCTCCTGGCTGCGATTCTTGATTAGCCTGCCATAATTTATGTATTTACCATAAGATATATATATTATTTCAGTATTTTGAAGAATAGTAAATTTTATAGAAATAAAGTACAATAAAATCTTTATGTTTCAGTTGTTTGTTCTATATCTATTCCAATAATAATATATAATAATAATGCTTCCTTATTGTTGTTGCTGTTGTTCCATGCACCAGCAGATGCTATTTTAAAACTCATGTTATATATGTTCTCTTTTTAAAACAATTAACATTAAAATAAAAATAAAATATCAAGTATATATATAAAAAATATTAAATTGAAAATTTGACATTTTTAAAAATATACATAAATAATTATTTATTGCATTTAATAATCATTATAAATAAAATAATTTTTTTAATCAACAATTTATATGTCCTTATTTATTTTAATAATTAAATGTTCATATTGATGTACTATCAATATATATAAATAAAATAATAACTTCAAATAATAACTATATTTAATAAACATAAAAGAAAAATTTAAATATTTCATATGTAAACTTCAACTTAAAGATTTTTTTTTTTTAAACAAATAACAAATTTTTAAAATATAAATATCGACTTATTGATATTTACAATATATATATATATATACCATATTTCTTCAACTTTTTGTCATTTATTATTAATATATTTAATATAGATAGAAATCCACATACATGTTTAAGCACATATAAATTTACTTTTACATTAAAATTTATTTAAGAGTTTTTAAATGTTTGACTAATCTTGAATTTCAAAAAATGTGAAGAGAAATATTTATTATATTTTAATAAATATTAGCAGTATGGTATTTTATATGTATTTATATTTTAATTTATTAAATGTTACTTAAACTCCATAGTTCTACTTTAGCAATCATATTTCTGATGCTAGAAAGTATAAACTTCAAATTACCTTAAAGGTGACCGAATATTATTCTATGACTTTTTTATAACTGTTGTTGTTGTTATTATTATTATCATTATTTGTAAATAAGTAATTCTGAATCAGATATATTTGTTTTTTATTGTAAATAGTATGTCTTAAATATTCATTAAAGTATTTATTTTTAATCTTATATACTTGTTGAATTAATATTTGTTACCAGTGTAAAATTATTCTCTATGAGTATTATTACACTTATTATTTAGGTAATACTTTCAGTGTAATTAAAATGTATAATTGCAGTTTGTAAAGTTATAACTGATTATTTTTATTAGTCTACATTCACAATAGTTTATAATTACCTGTTTAAATAAATTTGTTTAAACTTTTTTGTATCAATAATTTTAATCTCTGTGAAGAAATTGTAATCTTTAGTATCTATATAAATATATTGGACCATAAATAAAAGTGGGATTCCAGCTTTATTGTCAATAGGAGGTTGCCTTAACAACAGTTTTAGATTGTTGATTGTTATTGATATTGTTTAAGTGTTGACTGGTTTTTAATGGTATATTTATATATATGAAAACATTATATATAGAATTGAATATGAAATGTAATCAATTTAATAGACAACTATATATTTAAATCATAAATTTATTTCCATCTAATCGACTTTTCGTTCAAAATTGAACCTTGTCAAGATGGTACAATAATTAAAAAATGTCATGTGATTAAAAATACCATCAAGTAATATATATTATCAGAAAATAGCTATCTTAAAATTCAGTGATAAAAATACACAATGTCAAGAATCTTACAATTATTATTATTTTTTTTGGTAAATTAAGTTGAATTTTAATAATTTAAAAAAAAAAAAAAAGTTATTTGTTGCACTTAAACTTTGCTGAAATTTGTTTATTTAGTACAAATTGTGTTGAGAATATCTTTTTGTTAAAATATCTTTTAACCTGAAAGTTTAAATGAAGCATTTTATTTTGATTATTAATTTCTGTTTATTATTCCTTTTGTTTATTTGTGATCTATGTGCTATTACTAACAGTTAAATGTATTTGAAATATTTAAATAAAGTTAATTTTTCTAAAGACATTAAATACTCATATTAGATGATAGAAATAGTCCAACATATAAATACAATTAGGGCTTATTTGTATATATATATATAGAGCTTATCTGTATATAAACTAACTTCTGTTCAGTATGCTCAAATCAGAGCTTTAACCTATTGTGGGCCTAAATTATAAATTGTTATATAAATAGTGCAAACTTATTCATTATGTTGCAGGGGATAGATAAAATTTCATTTTTAACCACCTGCAATTAAAAATGATATTACTTATATAGTGTTTACTTGATTTGTAATACAAAGAAGGAAATAAACCTTCAGTAATGCATTTTTATGAATTTACATGCACTTACTCCTGCCACAGAGTGAATAACGTTTTACAATTCACTTCATATTTTATAAGACAGCCACACTGTTGTAGCTCTCATTTCAGCATGGTGAGTAGATGTTGCATTATATACAGATAAGTTCTAAGAATAAGTGTACACTTATGTGTTCAAACAAGTGCATAACCAGAGTAAATAGAGAATAAAATGTATTTAACATAAAGTTATATGCTGTAATATTTGAAGACTGACCAAAATTGGTTTTATTATTCAGCATGATATAATAGTATACTTTTTTTTATGTATTAACATTATAAACAATATCATGGTAAAATTATTGATACATTACTTGCATTACATTTAAAATCAATGTTATACCATTTAAATATTTTTTCAGATTCTAATATATATAATATTACAAATTGATGTCTGTATTTCTTCAAAAAATATACATAAATTTCTAAATAAATATTAGAAAATACAGTACTTAAAAGTTTATATAAATATATCTATAACCATCACTTAGAAGCACTTTCAACTATCCTTGTAGTTTTTGTCAACTACTACTTTTAAAAGGTCAGCTTTTCCATAATTCCGTGATATATATATATATATATATATATATATATATATCTATCACGGATATTAAACAGATATATATATATATATATATATATATATATATATATATAAAATTTTATTCTGTTTAACAATAATAGACAAACTATATAAATATATTCCATTATTGTTTCTATTTATTTATAAGACAAAAACTGTCTAAAGAATCTTTATATAACTTTATCAGACTCTTATAATAAATAATATTTCTGCAATGTAATTTTCACTATAACCTCTTACCCAATATATGAACTAGTTTCTATCTGCTTCTAATGCCTTGTGAAGTGATATAATTATAAACATGTGACCAAAGACATGGAAAAAATCTATGGTCTTCAAGATACAAATTTTGTATTGAAGCAACACTCATCAGTGGGCCAGTATCTCTCTTTTTTATTACTTTGAAACAACAGATGGTTTACTACTTTGAAACATCAGATATGTAATTAATTTTTATCTCATTTATTTCTTTTTAAGGTGAACACAATTTTGATATTTTGCTAATTTTTCTTTCTCTTTTCCTTTCTCAATATTTTTTTTTCTCTTAGAATTTTCTTAAGAAAACTTATTGTTTCTTTACTTTTATATAATAAAAAAAAAATATTTTAATAAAATAATTGACACCATTTAGAGAAATTAAATGATACTACCTATTTGAGTTCATTTGTCATCACTTTTTTTATTTTTGTCTAATTTTTAATTTTTTTTATTCTGATATTTTTTCATGTCTTTGTTTTTTTTTTCTATATATTCTCTTTATGTTTTTCCTTATATTTTAGCTATCCATTCAGTATTAATGTTTTTAATCATTTCTTGTATCATTTTTTTAATATTGTTATTTTTCAACTGTATGCCTTTTAAAATGTTTGAGCTTGTATTGCATTTCTTAATACTATAAGCTTGTTAGGAGCTATTGGTAAAGCTCCATCTAGTGATCATAAAATGCAAACTAAGAGCAAGTTATGAAATTTATAACTTGTTTTGTTTATCATAAATGTATCCTTTAAGGTTTTTGCAATGATATATATTGCAGAAGCTGTTACTATATGGTGAAACTGGACTGATTTCAGACCAATATAGATGTCTAGTTTGTTTGGCTGGATTGGAAGATATTTACATATTTGAAAAATTAATGCTTTCAAACTGACAGAAACATGTTTCATAAGTGCTGATTGTAGAGTTAGTATTTAGATATAGTTTCTGATCTTCCTACCCTTTACTGATGTGAGCCAAATAGCTCGAAACCATGGTCTAAAGGTTGGAGACAATGAAAGAGATATTGAATTCTATCTCTCTCAGTGTTTATGTAAACAAAAGCTTGTTTGGAGCTATTGGTAAAAGTCCATCTAGTGATCATATATATATATATATATATATATATATATATATATATATATATATATGATCACTAGATGGATATATATATATTCTTTGTTTATATGCTTTGTTTTATCAAAATCAATTTTAATATTGATTGTAACACCTTTCTCTCTCCTCGGCTTTGATCACCAAATCATTTCTTTAATTGCATTTGTTTTATCAAAATCAATTTTAATATTGATTGTAACACCTTTCTCTCTCCTTGGCTTTGATCACCAAATCATTTCTTTAATTGCATTCATAGCATCAATATGTGTGTTATAAGAATGAAAGACATTAAGCAGGTCATGATTTTATCCAGGCATTTTCACCTCTCTATTTATTTGTTCTAATACTCTGCTAAAGTGCATAGCTTCAAACCGGTGAATGTAATGGTGAAATTAGTCGTTTGTTAATATAAGATACTTCATTCTTTTAAGATGAAGCAAACCATTTTAAAAATTTATTACTTAATTCTAAATATGGTTTCCTAAATCAAAGAAATTAATAATCAAGGCATATAAATGATATGACTACTGCATTTATGTGGATGCTTAAGTGTTTCAAATTTTTGATGAATAAAAATTGTCTGTAAAATGCAGATATAGAGAGAATGGCATTGTATGGAGAAGAACCAGTGTATCAACTTCTGGATGTTGTTAAATAGCTTTCAACTATGGTAATAAAAAAAACAACGATTGTCAATGAATTTGATTGGAACAGATTTCTATTCAGTCTAGAAATTAATTATTACATAGACATTTATCTTTATTAGGTCGGCTAGAATTTTAAAACACTTAAATCTCATTACAAAAATATTAGTCTTTTGTTATTTATATGTCTTGATTGTGTTCTCCTTGTTTTGATTTTTTCCACATATATGTGTATAATCAATACACACTGCTATCTGAAATCTATATAAAATAATTGAAATGCTTTATAGTTATATTATTTTAGCCATACTCCCTCTTTAAATAAAGAAAGCTTAAATTTTAGCACTACTATAAAAAGGAATTCAAAGTAGTGCTAAAACTTGAGCTTTCTTTATTTAATGAGGAAGTGTTACTGGAAAAATATAGCTATGGGGAGGTTTTTATATTATATATTGTAATGTTCAGAGAATTCTAGACTTTTTCACTATCTGCCATACAGGGCACCACTAGGCCATTTGTACCTAGAATATAGAAAAGATGTTAGATGTGTAGGACAGAGGGATAGAAAATATAAAAGCATATAATAATGGAAATAATATGTTTACAGAAAATGAACTGAATGAGCCAACAAAGAAATTGTGAAGTGGTAAAGCAAGAGGTATAGATGGATGTGCAACAGAGATTGTAATTAATTTACAGCATAGCACAAAAGTAAAGTTATTATCATGTTTTAATAACATGGCACAGAAGAGTATTTTTCCGGGTAGTTGGAGCAATATGAGAGTAAGATTATTATTTAAAGGAAAATGTAATGTTCATAGAAAATTAAATAATTATAGACCGATAGTGGTAGAATCAGTTTTATATAAAGTTTTTCATATATAATGGGTCAAAGAGTTGCAAAATGGATGGAAAAATATAATGTATTGGGGGAAATGCAAGGAGGGTTTAGGTTAGATAGGCATATAGGAAATAGTTTATTTGTAGTTACACAACTTATGAATATGAGTAGGAATTCAGGTAGACAGTTATATATGAGTTTTATAAATATAAAGAAGGCATATGATAGAGTCAATAGAAATAGATCATGAATAAGTTCAGCTAATCTTGGAATGGATGAAGCTTTAGTGAATATTTTAAGAAATTATATGAAAATAATTACTATATAGAATCAGTTAAAGTTTTTTAAGGTGGGACTAAGGCAAGGATGTCCTATGTCACCTATTTTGTATATGTTGTATTTGAGTGAAATGGAGAGAGCAATAGGAAGATTAAAAAGAGGGATAGAGATACCGTTAATAGGTGGCAAGGGATTATATACGTTACTGATTTTTTTTGCAGATGATGTCTTTTTGTGTGCAGATAAAAGAGAAGATATGTAAGTTATGCTGAGGCCATGTGCAAGGTTGGGTAAAGATATGAGGATTAAATTTAGTGAAGAAAAAGCAAATATAATGATGGTGAATACTGGGAAAAGAGAAGAGAAAGATTTCTTATTGGGGGATTCAGGGTTAAGTGTGGTGAATAGGTAGTTATTTGGGAATTATTTTGAGTAATCATAAAAATTGCTTGGATGAATGGGAAAAAAAACATGTTAAATGAAGTAAAGAAAAGAAAAGATTGATAAAGAAATTAACAGTCTTTTCATATAGTAAATATGATATAGCGAGAATTGTATGGGAGAAAGTGGCAGTAGCAGAGTTAACATATGGAAATGATGTGTTATGAATTAGTAAAGGGGTATTCAATTACTTAGAAAATGTATAAAGGGAAGTAGGAAGACATACATTAGATGCAGAGGTGTGGACAGAAATGGAGGCAATTCAAGGAGAAATGGGATGGTCAAGTTTTTATATGAGGGATGCAAAAAGTAAATTGAAAATGTTCAGTAGATTGCAGTTTATGGATAATAAAAGAATAGCCAAAATAGTATTTAATTGGGTTACAAGTAAAGGGCAGGAAAAAAGATGGTGAGAAAGGTAATGCAGTATGATGAATATTTGGATAAAGAATTTATGACAGTATACTTGTATAAAAGGAGGTATGATTGTGTTAGGAGATTTGTTGAAGGTTATAGTGGTAAGGAGTGGGATAGAAGAATACATTCATTAATAAAGAATAGGAAGTTGGAGAGATGGAGAACTAGTATGGAGAGTAAAATGTATTTAAATATATATAGAAGTAAATGGAATATTGGGTGACAGTTAATTTATGATAATAGTAAAGGAAGTTGTTTATTGTTTAAGCCTTGAATGGGGTCATTAAAAACAAGGGAATACACATGTAAGTGGAAAAATATGAGTGATTTAGTCTGCAAGTTGTGTAAAGAAGATAAAGAACATATTAGGCATCTGTTACTTCAATGTAAATACTTGGAAGCAGAAAGGGTACAAATAATGAAGTTAGGAAAGATTAAATATGAACAAAGTGATTATACAGAAAGTGAATCATTGGTTTTATGCTGGGTTTGGAAAAAGCTGAGGGGAATTTAGATATAAAGGTCATGGGGTTGACAAAAATTATGTGGTGGAAATGTGATGGAGCAGATTATGGGAAAACTTAGGGTGGAGAATGGAAATGGAAGGTAAAGTGGCTAAGAAGTTTCTCTGGACATAGTTGCCAAGATATTTCTGTTTCCGTATAAGAAAAAGTCACAGTGCATCACTTTACATCACATCAAAAAATTTATAATGTAGTTTTATCCTTCTTGTTAATATCTAATTTTATTTTATTATTGAATATTAGTCCATGGCACTAGCTTAAGAAGAAGCTGAGATTTAAAATCTAAATTCTTAAACGTATTTCAATATTATATATATATATATATATATATATATATATATATATATATATATATATATATATATATATATATATATATATATAATAGGTCACATCCAGTAATTATCACACAAAACATTTATTTACTCACATATAACTTTGAGGGATAAATTAATATTACTTTAGATTTTATTATTTATTTTAAATTTAAATTGGTATTTTAATAATTCTGCACAGATGGACATTTTATATAATATTTTTATTTCTGAATGTTGATTATAGATAGGCTACTTAGATTACACAATTAAAAACTTTTCAAAACCTTTAACCTCAGGATAAAATTTTGTAGTCAAATCCCACTAGCTTCCTTATATACAGAAGCAACCAATGCAATATGAAAATGTTAGCATAAAACCATGTGGATAGGAATGTGTCTTTGCTGCATGACATTTTTGAAAAGAAATTATCCTCGTCCAATATATGGATGTGTGTCTGTCTGGTGAAGGACTCATATATATATATATATATATATATATATATATATATATATATATAAAGAAATGCTTCATATGGAGGGAGAATAGTCTTTGCTGATGTATAGTCCCTACCCATAGAGTGAAAAGGAAAATCAATGCTAGGTAAGTACTTCACATACAATGCAATGTGGTGGTTACACTTATGGGGCCACACATTCATTGGTCACATTGCCCTGTATGCTAATATGCTTCACATTACATTGATATAAATGCCTATGTATCTCTCCATCAGCATTGACTCCACTTTAAAACAAATAGTCTGAATTTAACAGTAATGACCTAACCCCCAAGTTAATGACTCTATGCAGCTATCTATACCCACCTTAAATTTAATAATTAATTATTTAATAAACAAAAAAATAAATAAAAGGAAAAATGGAAATGATAGATTTGCAAACTTATACATAAAAATGTTAATAATGAATTTAAAATTTTTTGATGGTTGGATAAGAGTTCATTTAAAAGTTATGCTTAGCTGATACATTAAAAGCTCCTTTAAGAGATAGAACTATAAATTTATACTTTCCAAAGTAAGTCTTTAGAAATCCTCTTGATTATGGCAGGTATATGAACATCTATCCTAAGGCTCACATTTTGTGTAGATTGTTCTCTTTGGAGATGAAACTCCTGCTTGCCAATACTTTCAGGAACTGTCACTGGGCATCCTCTTCAGCCAGCACAAAGAACACTAAATCTGTTGCAAGACTCCTACATCATGGAGGTTGCAATACAGCTGCAGTTTATAGTATATCAAAAGTCAATCCTATCCCCAATCAATTAATTATTTCTTATAGTATTTGGCCTTCCTTATCACTAAATTTTGGATCGATTGCACATGACATCGTTTGTTCTTAATGTCTGAATCTTTTCCTTTCTGGCCCTGAATGGCTTGGTGCTTGCATTGGTCATTCTACTTTACAATCCTTTTTTATCTTTTATCTGACATATCAATAATTTAAGTGCCCCAAGGGCTAGTTTACTTTACATTTAATTAATAAACAATCATTTCCATTTACTAAGATTAAAAATGATTCTTAAAATAGAAATTAATTAACATTTATTTATTTCTATTTTCTTTTATATCTAACTTTTTTACTAAAAGTACTTATTCTTTCCATATTTTTTTTTTTACATTTCTTACTTTTAAATCCTTTAAAATAAATGAAGTTTGCATTTAACCTTCATAACTTTTTTACATTGTTTCTGCCACAGCTCAACAATCCATCTTTTTTTAATGTCACTTAAATCAAATATATTTAAAAAACCAAAACATGTAATACAAATAATATATCTATTTATTGTTATTAAAATAGTTTTACACTTAACAGGCATTATATATATATATATATATATATATATATATATATATATATATATATATATATATATATATATATATATATATATATATATATATATATATATATATATATCCTTAAAAACCAATCAACAGTTACACAATCCCAAAATAGATAATAATCAACAATTTCAAACTGTTTTCAAGGCAATCTCCTTTTAACAATAAAAATAAATTTCTACCTTTATTTATGCTCCCTTATATTTTTATAGACACTAAAAATTGCAACTTGACCATAGAGATTAAAATTATTGATTGAAAGAAGTTTAAATTAAGCTCTTTAAACAGCTAAATATAACATGCTGTGAATACTGACTAATAAATAGTCAATTAGAATATTACAAATTGCAAATATAATTTTTAAATTGCACCCAATGTATTACTTAAATAATATGTGTAATAATGATTAAGGGTAAATGTGTTTATGTATATGCTCATCATTATTCAATATTCATTGCAACAACAATATGCCAGAAAAATGAATATATATATATATATATATATATATATATATATATATATATATATATATATATATATATATATATATATATATATATTGATGAATTAGGATTATATTTGTAACCAATCAAATCTTTCAAATTTTCTACACCCTGTTCTTTTTTGAAACATGATCTATCATTCCAAATAAAATTTCCTAGCTTAATACCCCCAACTATACATGCACTTTATGGATAACACACATTTATCAGCTGATCAAAGGATTTGAATCATTTAAGTATTCAACTTTCTGTTTATAAATCTTTCTATTTCATTATTGGCTTGAAATTTTAGCAATCAATTTTATATAAATATAATAATAATAATCAATTAATACTTTGAATAACAATAAATTACTACAAAATAAAAATTTGTGCCATTGGCATAGTTATAATACAATACTGCTTTCTGTCTCCCTCCTTGGGCATAAAACTTACATATAAGCAATGGGATATAAAAATGTGTCCTTGTGCTCAAGTATTTTTTCCTGCTAATGTATTTTTAAATTAACTTTTCATTGCTCATTTAATACCACCATATTGACAGAATTTCTTCAATTACCAAATAAAAATATTTTAGTTTATTTAGGAAAATAATTAAATAGCTAGGGAGTGCTATTTGAAAAACTGCCAGATTCAACTATAGTGACATGCATGTTTTGATACATAATGAATGCATAAGGATATAAAAGAAGGTTGCAAAGCATTTTAATCATGGAAAATCTTTGGAAGTGATGGTCATGTTGTCTGTTTTTTTTTTTTTCAAGTTGTATGATATTCAAACATTGAGGACTTGAACATGCAATTTCCCCCTCAGGTGAAGATGTATTTTTACTTAGTTTTTTTTTATATATCTAAATCTACATGAGATTATATAACTTTTGAATTGACTACTTTATAACTGATTCAAAAGTCACAAAACAAGAACTTGGATTATTTTATGATATATTTTTAAATGTCGTTATTAAAGTTGTGCTGCTTCTCTATTTATGAAATTCTAGAATACAATTTTTTTTAAAATATTTATTTTTCCCCAGGCATGTGTAAAAAACCTGAGCTTCATCAATGGTTGAATCAGGGCAAAATCTATCATCTTTAATCATTAGAAGATACTTTACTCTTTACCATTGAACTAAATCAAGCAGAGCAAACAAGGTAATTATTTATTGCTTAGGAATTCTTTACAAATTTCAGGACGAGAAGTGTTAGATTTTGATCATCATCCAGAAACTGACTAGTGGCCATGATTTTGCCACTGCATTAACCCTTACATGACAAATAATTTAATGAGTTATTATTAAAGATTTCCTAAGAACCCCAAGTCTGAGACATGTTAGAGCTGAAATGCAATCTATGGATTTAAATATCTACACTACCATTGGGCTAAATTGTGCAAAAAATCTTAACATAAATCTGTGAATATGTTATTTTAAATAGGTGATAACAGTGGTAAACTGCGACCAACCAGTAATTGGTGAATCAATCAGTTTGCAATAATTCATATCATGGAAGATTGAGTGCAAACCTGTCAACAAGACTTTCCCAGCACAAATATTTATACAATAGAGCCCTCAAAGATAAAGAGCACTTGTCAATATTTACAGACCATGATCAGAAAACTGGTCATAGATTCAAGCTAACAAAAGCAGATAGTGTATGCAGGTAAATAAGATAGAAAGTGGAAGATCAAAGGAGCATGTGCAATAGCTTGTGACTGTTTTTTTATTAACAAAAATGGAACAACCCATTTCAAGAAATGGAATATTTGAATACTCAAATTTAATTTTTAAATTAAAATTAAATATGTGAACAGTTAATTGAACATTAATTAAAAACAGATATAAAGAACAATTTAATCACGCCATTATATTCCATGAATATGATATAATAAATGTATTGAAAGCATGCTAGGCACTAATAAAGTTGAATATATATATATATATATATATTCAACTTTATATAGTGCCTAGCATGTTAATGAAGATACTCATAGATATATATATATATATATATATATATATATTCTATGAGTATCTTCATTAACAATTAAGTATTACGTTAGACCAGAAAATCAAAAAAATAGTAAAACATTACTGAAAAAGAAGTGATTATACATTGAATAATAGATTTTAAAAAAAAAGAATTATGATATAAATTATTTTTATATTCAATTTTATTAAAGTTCTTTAATTTATTTTCCAATTTGGAAAACATTTTAAACAGCAAAATCAAAAATTAACTTCTTTTGTAAACCATCGGATAATTTTGTTTAGTGAATAATTTAATCATTTTCGCTATAAAGTTTATTTTCTATATTAATTTGATTTTGTCATTAAAATACAAAATTATTAATAATTTTCCAAATATATTTTGTTCTTATTTTCTAAAAGAATCTGTTTTGAGAAATAAAAATAGATTATATTTTGAAATATGAAAGTAATTGGTTATTCAAAAAATATTTTCGAGAATAGTTCGATTAGTGAAAATTACAAAAAATTTCTCTAGGGAAACATTACATATTTACTAAAGAAAAGGCATATAAAATAAACTACATATAGAAAGATTCAAATGATACTTCAAAAGTATTTTGAAATATTAAATTGGGTATACTCTCACAAAAACCTACACAAAAGGAAGATAAGTTAAACGTATTCCATCTTATTCAATTTCATAATGGTTTCATATTTATGAAAATGCTTGTCTTAATAATTGAAACTGTGTGAAGTCTAGCAATTATTTAGATGCTAATAGAATTGACTGAATACTGAACGCAACTGATTATAAATATGATTATCTACATAGA
>JAQFVV010000264.1:726468-809032 GCA_028023455.1 Epiperipatus broadwayi | reverse complement strand
AAAATAGATTTAGTAATAATGCTGATAATACAGAAACACATATATATATTTAATTTATATATATATATATATATATATATATATATATATATATATATATATATATATATATATATATATATATATGAAACTTATAAATAAATATTCGAAAATGCAGTAATTAAAATTTGTCAAAAAGAACAAAAAATATAAATATCACTTAGGAGCGCTTTCAACTATCATTGCAGTCTTGGTCAACTAATATTTTGAAAGGTCAACTTTCTCATAATTCTATGAACTTAAGGTTTGCTGCCAGTTGATTGATTAGGGTCTTGATTGTATTTATATATTACCATAGTTCCTTGATTTTTCTTTTATTATTTCTTTCAGTTTGTAATATTTTTACATTATTATAATTGAAATCAAAACCATTAATACATGATTTATTATGGTCAAAAAAAAAAACAGAAGCTAATAACTTCCATTATCTTTAGAATTTTGTTTTGTATTTTGAACTCTTTTTAATACAAGTGCTCTTTTGTTCTTTTCTCCAATGTGCATCTCGACTCACCTATATATCCACTACCACACTTACACATACATTTATAAATGATACAATTTTTATTTGCAAATAAGGTTTTATCTTTACAGTTATTTATTAATTTATTTAATGTAGGTAGTGCATAAAATGCAATGTCACATATACCTTTATAAATTTTCCTTATGAAACTTGCCTGTTGATTTGAAATATATGGTATTGATATCCAAATTATTTTTATCAACAAAATTAACATCATTATTAATATTACTTTTATATTTGTATTTATATTTCGAATTAAAATTGTTAATAGTATAATATATATATGATTATAATTATATCCAACATTTAATAATTTTTTTAGAATACATTTCAATATTTTTGCCTTACACAATATGAAACAAAATTCTAAAGATAATGATAATTTATCAGCTTCTGTTTTTTATGACCATAATAAATCATGTATATATGGTTTTGATTTCAATTAAAGTATTGTAAAAATATTGCAAACTGAAAGAAGTAATAATAAAATAAAAATCAAGGAAGCTATGCTAATATATAAAACCAAACAACACTTAATCAATAGGCAGGCAACAAAGGTTAAGATCCAGAATTATGGGAAAGTTGACCTTTCAAAGTATTAGTTGATAGAAACTACAATGATAGTTGGAAGTGTTCCTAAGTGAAATTTATATTTTTGTTCTTTTTAACAAATTTTAATTACTGTATTTTCTAATATGTATTTATAAGTTTATATATATATACATTAAAAACCAGTCAATACTTAGACAATCTCAATATAGATAATAATGAAGAATTTCAAACTGTTGTCAAAGCAACCTTCTTTTAGCAATAGAGGTTGTTATATATATATATATATATATATATATATATATATATATATATATATATATATATATATATATATATATATATATATATATATATATTGTAACAGGATGGGCGAATTAGAAAGTTTGAGATTGGTGGTGGCAAGTCAGCATTCGCAGTCCATTTAAAATAAAATATTTACAAAATATAATAAGTAATATAATATTTTATAAGAGTATGAGATTAGAAAATATCTGAGAACATTGAGAGATTAGCCACATAAAATGAAATATCAATAATTTTACAAAAGTATGATATTTAAGAATATAGTATTTCTAAGAGAGCATGAGATTAGAAAATCTCTGAGAACATTGAGAGATCATCCAGATAACTCAGAAGAGCAACTAAAAGCATAATTATTTATCAACCAGCATTATACAGTAAATATTAGTATAAGTAAGATGCCATTAATCATCATTAATGATGGGAATAACCAAATCAGAACAATGTATCAGAATAAAATCAACAGACCATCTTGTGACTGCTTTTGAACAATAAACAATATAAATCAACAGTCAACCTTGTTACTGGATTGGAAAATGGTTCTTCTTTAGACCAGGCTAACTACTGAGTCTTTGCCAGCTTGGGCAATTATTTAAACATAACATGGGTACACCACTTAAGTGCCCATCTATTAAAATACATAAAAATCAAAAAATCTAAACAATAATGCTAGGCCATTTAAAATATGCTGATCATCATCAATGTTCTGGTCATTTAGTACAATTATTTGACTGGATAACTATAAACTTATATTTTTAATAAGACTTAAGTGAAATAAAAAATAATAGTGCATTGAATTTAAAGATTATCCTCTTTTGTGCCAACCAGGATGATGATTGGTCATCACTGGATGCCCCAAAACACTAAGTACACATCCCCATTTATACGTGTACTAGCTCAGAGAACACAAGCTCTATTACTGTATGTGACCAAGAAATGATAGAATACAATTTTTAACAATCACATATAAGTTTATTAATAACAAAAAAAGGTCTTATAAGGGTTCTAATTTTGAATGATACACAATAATAAAGTCATCATTCTATAATTTACAAGATTACTACAAAATTTAAGTAATTACATTAATTGCATTATTTTTTAATGGGTATTTATAAATGCATACATATATCCATACACAGATGTGTGTTTTATAATACATGATGAAGACATTTCAATTAAACATAAAATAATTATTACATTTGTGATATGCATAATTACTATTTAAACTTTAGATTGTTACATTAATTTACAAAATTATAGGTGTCAATTCATGTTATTACTATGGTTTACATATATATGAACACAAACATGCAATTTATAATATACAATTAATATTAATTAACAAAAAAAATGATTATAATTTTACATATGTGAGTGTGCATGTACACTGACTTTTATCTATTTCAACTTTTTACAATAATATTATAATTTTCTAATACATAAATTTCCTACCTATGCATTCATGCTTATAAACAAAATGTATAATATAAAATTTAATTTCAACTTATAACTTCTTTTTTTTATCAAACTAAATAAAGTCAACTTTTATTTGACAGGTACTTATTGATTAATTATCAGCATTTTTAGACCAATTTAAAAGATTTGCTTTTACGATTTTAATTCCAACAAAATTATGCTTGCATTTGTATATTATTTTCTTAATGTCATTTTTCTAAGGAATTACCAAAACAACTTTTTCAAAAATATATATCAAATTGTCTTTCTTTTAGACATTTGACTCAAGCAAATTATTTAAGTGTTCTGTTTTAAGTCTAAGTTATTACTTTATAATTTTAAAAGTCATTTTAAGAAATATTGAAATAAAATAACTCACTGTATATACACATGACATATTTATCTTGATTCCTTGCATGTATAGGTAAAAAGTAGCATAATTATAATTACTTCTTTATTCAGGTGGTATTCCTCTTGGGCAAGCTGGTTTATTGTCAATCTGGGCAAATGTCATAATCAGATAAAAGTATAAGCCATGTAAAATGTTGGTCCATAGTCAGTCTTCCATCTATGCAGAACTGTTCCAGGCATGCAGCTGTCTTCTCCATGTTTAAGGCTATGAATTACAGCACAAATAAATAGGTAATTTTCTTCATGTGAGTTCAAACTCCTGAGAAGGAAATATTAGCAGCTTCTGAATCTAATGTCCTGAAATCAGCTATATCAGTTCATGGTGGGTAGACTGCCAACTCTATACAGCTAAAATAAACTGCTGCACTTCATCAAGTTGCAACAAAATATTGTAACCAACTTGAATTTCAGCTGACTGTTCTTACAAAAATAATTATCCAGACTGACTGATATTTTTTATCAGCCCTGTTTATAAAATCATCTGAGGTGTTATAACAACACCTTGATTAAAACAGAATTTTTTAATCTCTCTAATCCCTTGGAATCTATATACATGTTTTTACTTAGGGGATTTCTAATAGATAAAAATTTTGTTTAATTAATTAAAAAATTCCAATCAGAATAATAATAATAATAATAATAATAATAATAATAATAATAATAATAATAATAATAATAATAATAATAATAATAATAATAATAATAATAATAATAATAATAATAATAATAATAATAATAATAATAATAATAATAATACAATATTTATATTTATTCAGACCTTTTAAAAGTTTAATTTATAAAACAATATTTTAAATCAGTGTTATTATTCATTTATTTCTATTTCAGTAAATGTAGAAAATATCTACTATAATTTTTGTCTGCGTTTATTTCTACTTTTCCTTTATTTTACGTATATATATGCACATACACTATATTAGTGTATGCTATGTAAGCCAACTGGGTACAATATGCACTGAAGATTGCAATCTGTCCACAGAGATTGAAAGTATTGGTAGAAAGAAATTTAAATAAAGCTAATTAAACAGGTGAATATAACATGTACTGAATGCAGATTAATAAATAATCAATAATAACATTACAAATTGCAATCACAATTTTCAAATTGCACACAAAGTATTACTTAAATAATAAATATAAGAATGATCAAGGTTAAATGTGATTATAAGTAACCATAAAAAACCAGTCAGCCTTTACACAATCCCAATATACATAAAAATCAAGAATTTTAAACCATTGTCAAGAGATCCACTTTTTAGCAATATATATTATAACACCCACCGATATATATATAAAACCGCCATTGTTGGCTTTAACCCGAAGCTTCGAATAAAGATATTTGTGAGCATGGTTTGATCCCATCTCACGTGCCAATCTTACCCGTAGATAAGAATTATCTCCTCAAAAACGTACATAAGGGTTCTGGTATGTATACCTGATATGGTAGCGCACCGAGCCAGCTCAATCTCAGGGTTTGGGGATGATAGTCTAACTAGAGAACAAAGCTACAACCAAACTAACAATGTCTTACATGTCTATTATTATATGCGATAGCTTATTGGATAAAATCCATTAATCTAACCTGGATCTTATCAGGGTTTATTCTATTCAACCATACCCATTACCAATAAATCCCATTTATACCTGCATATAAATATTACTATTCAAGTACCCAGCCCATTTATTCTGATCCACACATATATATATCATTCATACACGCATCAAAATAGTGCAAATATATATATCAGAGCTGTTTATTTAATGTTGTCATATATTTAAATTTTAAAAGAGACTTAATATAGTAATTAACATTGAGGTAGCACTAGTTTCTTTATTAAGATACATTCACTGAACACATATTTTGTGCCACGTCACTTTACCTTAGTTCACGTGATCAAAGACAAGTCCACATTTATACCTTGCCAAGAAAACTGGTCTGGTGGATATAATGGATGGCAAACAGTTCCAATGGGGTAGGTCGAGTAGCATATCTCAGAGGTGGAGTAGTTGATTCACTCTCTTTGCAAAAAGGTCCAAACCTTCAAAGATCTTTCGTCACCATTTCTTCGATGAAACAAAATTTTTTTATTTATTAATGCAGTTCGTAAGTCCGCTTCAGGTGAGTTTCACGACGAGTGTCCACTGGGCCGATTAACGAAACCCGCACAATAGAATTACCCCGACATTTTTGGAAAGAAAAATATTAAAACTTCTTAAGAAATATTTTGCATGTCCTCCTAATCTGGAGTTCAAGTCGCGTCTCCTTCTTTTGTTTTTTTATATATCCACTCGAGTACAACAAAAAGTTCTTTTGTTTTCACCTTTAACTTTTCAAAAATCTCTCTGCGTATCCGTACGCCACTGACCAGTTCTTCCATTGTACTTAAAAAAAAAATACCCACCTGACCAGTTTTCAGACTTCCCGACGCTAGTTATTAACTAAACTGCCTACAGCAATTAACTCATTTCTATTTCGGTCCTCATATGTTCAAGGGATTACTCAACAAAAGAAAGCACGTGTTACCAACAATATTAATAAAACTCAAAAAAAAAACTTACGGATAAAATATCTACGAATAATTAATTACGCTTTATACAGCTCTACATATATAATTGATTGTAACCATCACCGATACTACATACGTATATTGTACACTCGCACATACACTATATTTACATATACCTACACACATAACTTTCGCACTCCTTGTAACAAGGTTCGAATGATTATTTACATATATATATATTTTTTTGTTTATACATAGTCGCTCCACATTAACACTAGCAATTAGTCATATATCACATACGCGTGTATTCGAACCCGTTTGTTACATACCCCCCTGTTGCGATAGGCTTCAAATACCTTCTGTGTATTTGAACGGCTTCTTAAACGACTCTTCTATCCTTTATTTTCCCCGGGATCACCTTTCTGTTTCGGTGCCCATGGTCCCTTTTCTTGGACGAACTTTGGCTTATCCGGCGGACGTCGAGCTTCCGGTTCGTATGGCCATCTCGGTCTGTGACTATCATCACCACTCTTTCTATGCGTGGCATTCCCGCTGGTGTGTCCTTCTTCTATCCCACATTGAATATTTGGCATATCTTTAACTTGCTTCCATCGCTCCAACGGTGTCTTATGGTCATATATACTCATATCCAGAGCGTTAAGCAGCTCTTCCATTTCTCCAGTGGATGCCTTCCTCATCCCCAACATCATTCTTTCCACGTTCATAGGCATATTGTGCCTTACAATTCAAATGATGTGGCTTTCAGACAGGTGACACGCGTCCAGTGTCCTTAGTCTCGCCACTTGGCGATGAAAAAATTGAGAAAAATTTTCTTCCTTTCCTTCCTCATATTTCTCTCACATCACTTGGTACTGCACGAGTTCCTGGCGGTCTTCCAACCAGAAGGTCTTTCGTATCATCCTCTGATACTCCTTGAAGGTTGTGGGCTGTTGGGACAATGAGTCCCACCACTCTTGGGCATTCCCACTTAGATGGCTGCATGCTACCACCTATTTACCTTCCTCTGGTATGGGATTCATGCCAAAGTATCTTCGTAGGCTCCATAGATGTTCCACGGGAGCTTCCCCCATTTGGCCTTCAAACGGTCGTACCTTTAAAAAATGGTTCACGTGGTTGTGTACCGCCATATCCTTACATTTTCCCATATGCTCCGGTCTTTCCGTCCCACTAGACCTCGGTCCCTGTTTTATATCCCTCTCCCCTTCATCTAAACTTCCTTTTACTTCTTTATTGTCAGGTTTCTCCGCCCTTTCCTTGCTTTCTATCCCTAGTCTCCATTCTATCTCCTGAAATCGGAGTTCAAGACCTTCTAATCTTTCTAAAATCCTCTCCGATATATTTATTTCCTTCTTTTCTGTTGCCTTCTGCTTTTCCCCATTCTGTTTATTTTTTGGCTTCATTTTTTTTATATATATATCACTATTAAGGTTACGGGCCAGGTTCGTCACCCCGGCTTCCAGTGGTCCCTGCATGATCCACCTGATATACCTTTGTCCCTTCTTCTTATCCTATTGAATGATATCGTTCTATAATATCTCAATGTTAGATAAATTCTTAACCTCTATTTTCTAACACATGACTTTATATATATATCACGACCTACATCAACGCTATTTCCCCTTTGACCACTCGAGAACTTCTCTATCCGTACATTCACCACGCAAAATATGCCCATCTACTATCTTTCAAATATGTGTTCAAACTCTTTCCGATTTATAACCAAACTATCACTTTTATTTTTCTTTTTTCTTTTCCTTTTTTTTTTCTATATAAAAAAAAATCCACTCTCGTTTGTGAGCTCTTTTATGTTACGTTAGGATGCCCCTTAAATGCCCGTTCTCTAACATTCGCAGCCCCGTTAGTTGGGACGCCATTATAACACCCACCGATATATATATAAAACCGCCATTGTTGGCTTTAACCCGAAGCTTCGAATAAAGATATTTGTGAGCATGGTTTGATCCCATCTCACGCGCCAATCTTACCCGTAGATAAGAATTATCTCCTCGAAAACGTACATAAGGGTTCTGGTATGTATACCTGATATGGTAGCGCACCGAGCCAGCTCAATCTCAGGGTTTGGGGATGATAGTCTAACTAGAGAACAAAGCTACAACCAAACTAACGATGTCTTACATGTCTATTATTATATGCGATAGCTTATTGGATAAAATCCATTAATCTAACCCGGATCTTATCAGGGTTTATTCTATTCAACCATACCCATTACTAATAAATCCCATTTATACCTGCATATAAATATTACTATTCAAGTACCCAGCCCATTTATTCTGATCCACACATATATATATATATATCATTCATACACGCATCAAAATAGTGCAAATATATATATCAGAGCTGTTTATTTAATGTTGTCATATATTTAAATTTTAAAAGAGACTTAATATAGTAATTAACATTGAGGTAATACTAGTTTCTTTATTAAGATACATTCACTGAACACATATTTTGTGCCACGTCACTTTACCTTAGTTCATGCGATCAAAGACAAGTCCGCATTTATACCTTGCCAAGAAAACTGGTCTGGTGGATATAACGGAGGGCAAACAGTTCCAATGGGGTAGGTCGAGTAGCATATCTCAGAGGTGGAGTAGTTGATTCACTCTCTTTGCAAAAAGGTCCAAACCTTCAAAGATCTTTCATCACCATTTCTTCGATGAAACAAAATTTCTTTATTTATTAATGCAGTTCGTAAGTCCGCTTCAGGTGAGTTTCACGACGAGTGTCCACTGGGCCGATTAACGAAACCCGCACAATAGAATTACCCCGACATTTTTGGAAAGAAAAATATTAAAACTTCTTAAGAAATATTTTGCACGTCCTCCTAATCTGGAGTTCAAGCCGCGTCTCCTTCTTTCTTTTTTTTATATATCCACTCGAGCACAACAAAAAGTTCTTTTGTTTTCACCTTTAACTTTTCAAAAATCTCTCTGCGTATCCGTATGCCACTGACCAGTTCTTCCATTGTTCTTCAAAAAAAAATACCCACCTGACCAGTTTTCAGACTTCCCGACGCTAGTTATTAACTAAACTGCCTACAGCAATTAACTCATTTCTATTTCGGTCCTCATATGTTCAAGGGATTACTCAACAAAAGAAAACACGTGTTACCGACAATATTAATAAAACTCAAAAAAAAAAACTTACGGATAAAATATCTATGAATAATTAATTACGCTTTATACAGCTCTACATATATAATTGATTGTAACCATCACCGATACTACATACGTATATTGTACACTCGCACATACACTATATTTACATATACCTAAACACATAACTTTCGCACTCCTTGTAACAGGGTTCGAATGACCATTTACATATATATATATATTTTTTTTGTTTATACATAGTCGCTCCACATTAACACTAGCAATTAGTTATATATCACATATGCGCGTATTCGAACCCGTTTGTTACAATATATATATATATATAATTTATGGTTCACCATATTTTAAAAACATTAAAAACAAAAATATATGTTTTTAACAAAAATGTATACATTAGAAATTACTCTCAATCTGAGAAATCTTATGTTATATGCTTTACAATTGATTCTTATTTAAGATATATAGAAAAATATTTTTAAAAATGTAAAAAAAAATTTTTTTAAGTGAAAGTAAAGTAATTCTTCATGATAAGCTATGTACAGAATTAAAATATTAAAAATAAATAACATCAGTTGGCCTAACATCAATTTGCATTTTTAAAATCAGATTTTCTTTGAAATTGCCTTGATGGAACATATAAAAAACCTCATTTTAGTCGATTGACCAAATTCACAAATATTATTATCACTATCATTCTTTCACACAATTCATCATTAAATTTGCTAATCAACAATGTAGAAATAAGTTTATTTTCAAATATTAAATCATTTGACATTATCATATTCACTTTATGCTTTTTGAGGTACCATGTTTTGAACAATATTACTTTATCCAAACTCCCAAATCTTTTTTTAATAAAACTAATTTAAAGATAAAGCTCCACCCACTCCTGATATGTATGCAGCCATTTCAAATTTCTGACATTATCTTTATAAACACAAACAAATCTTGTGACTATTCACTGGGTGTCTACATTTTCCTATGTTTTTTTTCTCTAAATGTCATTTATATTGTAATTTTATTGCCTAAATTTTAAATTGATTTTTTTTCTTAGTTTTATAAAATCAACAAAATGTAAAACTGTTTTTTTTTATTTCTACAATCCCAAAATTGTTATTTAATTTTTAATGTGATCATAATAATTATTTTGATTTTTTTTTAATTCTAGTGTAATAGTTTTTTAAAAGAGCTTAATTGCATACTTTATAATCTCTGAATTATTATACAATTTTAGTAAACTGGGGCATCATATTTATAGTAACAACTGTATATTCATTATTACATTCTGATGCTATATCTTTTACAACATTCTTAAATATCTTTAGCAATACCATTTTTTATATTAAGACTTTATTTTTACAGTTTCGGCTGCCCTGCAATCATCATCAGAAGTCTTTGCAATCCTATATCTAATAAACAACTCTTTGGTGTTGTCACTTTTTAAGGAAGTAATATAATTTTCTTCTCCTTCTTTTTCTTTATGTATTATTTTTTTATTTTTATATATCATACCATTTACAACTTTCTTTAAACACTTTAACAATACTATTTTTATATCAAAAATTTTTTCTTACAGTTTTGACTGTCCTGCAAACATCATGAGAGCCATCTGTGATGTTCTCTGAAGATGAATCCAGGACAGTCAAAACTGTAAGAATAAAGTCTGATATGAAACAACAGTATTGTTAAAAAGTTTAAAAAAGTTATACATGATATGATATGCAAAAATAAATATCACTACATAAAGAAAAAAAAGAATGAAGAAAATAACATTCTGATATACAGTATAAACTTTCTGAATTCTCACATATATACCATCTAAAGACACTATGGTGATTAGTAATAACAGTTTAATTTATATATCTACTATAGATGATAGACAGATAGGAATGTATAAAATTTTATATTTGTATGTCAAATTGTAGTATTTGATATTGATATATTTATTGGACATATGCCAAAGATAATGTGTAAAAGATTGTAACTTTAGCAATAGAAGATTTCTAGTTTAGCATCAAATGCATTTTAGGATTATTTATCTCTTTCAGGTATAAAGTTTCAAGAATGTGTGAAAATATATTTATAGAAATATGTATAGGAAAAAATGAAAGTGAATTAATAATATCATGAAGTTATGTTTAATAGTAAAAATAAAACATATCTAATGATTTTGAATTGGGCATACAGACTAAATGTAAACTAAGGATGATATGAGAATCTCTTGTCTTAATAAATGATTAGTAATAATCATTAAACCATTTACTTAAACTGGATATCAAGGTTATAGCCTCAGTAAATATTACTTACATAATCAATGTGCGTTTAATAAATTTATAATTAAACTGGATTGAGTAAATTTTGACATTTGTAGATTAAACTGTAGAAAAATTATATTGGTAAAAAATAGAAATTTCCCCCCACAATAGTTACTACAGAGTACAATATTTACTAATCAATATATGATAGATCACTATGAATCATAATACCCATTAAATGCTTTCTCATCCAATATCCCCAAACTAGTTTCTAGTTTATTGCTTTCATGACTGAGAAACACTAAATCTGGGAGAAATGCAACTGGGTCTTTGAACATAATATATATTTCTTCAGCACACACTCACTGCTATTTTGCTTAACTATGAAGCTATCATCCTAAACAGAAACACATCCTAATTTACTCAATTCAAATTATTTAGCTTGCATAGTTCTATAGATCTTAATCCAGTTCAGTATTTATATATTTCAGTGTTTTTAGTTTTATTATAAACATAGTCATCTTTATCCTTTGGTTAAGATTGCTATTACACCATTAACATGTCACAATATTTTCTTTTCTTTATACTAAATAATAATCATCACATGATCACCATTTCTTATGCTTGCTCAAGCTGTTAATACAGGCAAAATTATCTCTACAGTAGTGCCACTCTGTACAATTCTCATTGATGAAAGCCATAAGCTATAAACTAGTGATTAGGCACTAGATAGGAATTTTATGCACAAGCCTTCTGGAATTCATTGATTATTCTGACTTGCACTGAGTGGCACCACGGTATGGAAAGGTTTGCCTATTTTAAATGGTGTTCATGTGGTGATTTAGTAGTTTAATATTGATAAATACTAACAAATAATGAAGATTAAGAGATTGCAGCAGGTTCTGAATGAAATGATTCTAGGGGGGGGGGGGCATTTACCATATTTAGATAACTTTTTTTTTTCAAGAAATTGTGATAGAATGAAAATTTTACAAATATAATGAGGCTCATCACAAAGTACATAGATACACTTATACACCATCCAATAAACAAGCAAACATAAATGTAAATAAATAAACAAAAAAACATTAAAATTCCCATATTTAATACATTTTATAATGTGTAAACAACAACATTTTTAGCATTGAATATCACATACAATCATATTTAAAAAGAAAGAATTACAATTTGTAAACGTATTTTACAATACATGTCAAAACATCATACTTAATAATATTTATTAATAATATTTTTTTCATTTATGTTGAAAATGCATACATTTTGCTTTCCTTTATAATTCTTTTCAAATGTGACATATAGAATATAGCATAAAAAAAGGATATCTAAACATATTGCTAAAAATTTTACACAATTTTAGAGTATACTTAATGTTGATTCTAATTTATCAAAACACTTAGAGATATCTTAATTTTTTGATAACAATACTACTATCACCTTTCTGTAAGAGAAAATATGTTGAAAAAATGAATATAACTTAAATTGTACTTAATAATGTCAAAAGTAAGAAGTTTCACTATTTTCTTTTAATAAAAATCCTATAGAGTTACTTTGTTTATTATTCTTATTGTTTCAATGAATGAATTAGGGAACATATACTCAGTAATATATATATAAATGTATTCCCTAAATTTATTATAAATAATTACATAACTATTAGACCCCCATATATTCCTAACATGTCAACAAAGCTTCAGAAAATTTGCTTGGACAATGCTCAAATAGCATTTAGAAAATTGCTCTATCTTAACAATTTTCTGAACAACAATACTAAACTCAGAACTCCATCCAAACACACTCCTCAAATACTTTATAAAATTTTATACCCATCTATATCATGTATACCAGAATACTTCAGAGAGATGGAGCTAATAAATCTATGAGAATCACCCAATACTTCTATCTTTATAAAAAGTACAACAAGACTGACAATATATGTCAATTTTTCTGGAGCATGAGTTTGCTACAGGACACATTTTCCCCTTCTGTTATTATGACAATCTTCACAGAAAAGTATAATTGTAAGAGAATGTTCAAGGAGGCAGGTTTATTCACTGACCCAAAATCAACCAACAAAAAGAAGCCTTTTCTGAAGGTTTGTGATGATGGTGTTTTACTTGTATTTTTATATTGGACTATTTCCACCATCTAATATGCATATTGAATGTCTTTAAAAAAATCTAACTTTATTTAAATATTTAAGATACATTCAACTGTTAGTAATAGCACACCAAACACATTAGTATATGCATAATGCTTTGCAAGGTATTATTATTCCTTCTTCTTTAGGTGTTGCTCGCCTCACCAGTGTTAGTACTAGCATGAGATTCAAATCTGGATTCTCAGATTCTTGATTATTGAATTTTAAGACAATGCTCTAACCAACTGAGTCATCCTTCTAAAGACATTCAATACACATATTAGATTATGGAAATAGTCAATTATAAAAATACAAAATACAAATACAGCAGTTAGAAATATTGGTTGCTATATTTACTGTGAATGTTTAGGTGGTTACTGGTTGGAAACTAATTACATCATTATCCCAGATTAGCTTTAGGCACTATTTCGCTTATTATTTCTAAATAATACATGGGCAATTTAAAAGTATTGCATTAAATAATGTTTTAGATGACTATTTATTAGTCTGCATTATAGTGACATGTTTATTTCATGTTTAAAGAGGTTTATTTAAACTTCATTGTAACAATATTTCATACTCTGTAGTCAAGTTGCAATCTTTAAGTGTCCATATATATTCAATGGATCATTAGTAAGAATGGTTTTCCATTCTTGCTATTAAAAGGTGTGAAGGTTGCCTTGACAGCAGTTAGAAATATTGGTTGCTATATTTACTGTGAATGTTTAGGTGGTTACTGGTTGGAAACTAATAAAATAAATCTTGTATACCTTTGTCAATAAATGGACTTTTATAATTTACATTTCTCATTGCAATAATTTGCATATTTTATATATATATATATATATATATATATATATATATATGAATATATATATATATATATATATATATTCATCTCACTGTCTGCATTGTTAGTTAATTAATTTTGCATTAAAATTCTGTCAAAAAGTCATCAAAAGTTAACTCAGTGATATTAAGTTAGCTCTGTTATATGTATGTACATGTGAAAAGTATTGTACACATACAGTTCAATAAAGTGTGTGGATTCTATTTTAAATTATAAAACAAAAGGTGCAATCATCATCATCATTAACCATTTTTATCACTATAAATCCACTGAAGGATGAAGGTCACTCCAATTTCAGTCCATTTTCTCTGTTCTATAGCTTCTCATTTCCACATCTTCACTGCACAATTACTTATTTCATCCATCCATCTCACATATGATCTCTTTATAGGTCTTTTATAATATCTTAGAATTTCATTTAAGATTTTAACTGCCTATCTATTACCATATCTTTTAGAAATATGTCCAGCTCAATTCCATATTAGTCTCTTATTTTTTTCAATGATGTTTGTAACACCTGTATGTTCTCTAACCCATGTATTCCATTTTTTATCTCTTATTGTTATGCCTAATATGCAGCATCTCTTCATACATTTTGGGTAATATGAAGTCTCTGTATTTGTTTTTTGTTAAGTGTATAAGTTTCACTTTCATAAGTAAGAACTAAAACACATTTATTAAAAATCTTCCTTTTTAAACACATATGTATATTTCCTTTTAATATTAAGTTATATATAAAAAGGGACTTCCGATAAGTTTAATTTTATGATTAATTCCATCTATTATATTTCAATTTGTAATAATAATCTGATCAAGTTATTTGTACTTGTTAACTTCTAACTCATCATTATCAATCTTTATTCTCATCTTTTGAAAAAATCCACTGAGCATTACATTAGTGTTTTTAATATTTACCTTTAGTTCTCCTCCTTTACTTTGATTTGATAACTCTTGTAACATTTCTTGAAGCACTAAATATTATTTTCAAAAACAACTACATCTGCAAAATCTAGTTGACCTAAATAATCACCATTTAATGTTATTTCCTTACTTTCCTATTTAATCCATAAAATACTTCTTACAATAATGTTGTAATAAGTTTGGATACATGGAGTCACCAAATTATACATCCTTCATAATGTTATTTTTTGATATCATTTCATAATCTAATTGTTGCAGTTGCATTTCTATAAATATGCTGCTAAATATGGCAATATTTCAGTTCTATACCTTGATGACCCAATGCAATAATCACTGAAGAAATGCTTATATAATAAAATGCCTTTGCATAATCCACAAATCCAAATAATAATGGTAACTTGCATTCATCTGTACTTTCTATAAGTTTTCTCAATACTTGGATATGATCCACTGTAATAAAACCACTTTTAAATCCAGCTTGTTTTTTTTTTGTTTGTTTAAAACAAAATACTCTGTAAATGAGTTTAATTATTTTGGTAAAAACTTTGTATAAAACTGATAAATAACTGATAGGTCTGTAAATTCTAATATGTTCTTTATCACCTTTTTAAATAATAATATCAATCCTTCATTCCTCCAATCAACTGGTATATCTTTATCATTTATACATTTGGTAAATAACTTTACCATTCTTTATTTTTTCACCACTTCTTTTAAGATATTCATTATAATTCCATCATTAACTAGAGCCTTTACCTTCTTCACAAATTTAATTGAATGTCTCACTTTTTAATTTAATCTCCTGGGTAATTATGAACATATAATATTTGCAGGTGATATGTTTCCTTATTATTTCTTATTATATAATTCTTGATAAAACTCTTCTACACATTTAATATCTTTTTTTTTTCATAATAATTCCATTTTTTTTCTTATTGCAGATATAAGTTCACTACCAATACCAAAATATTGTTTTACACTCTTGAGACATTTATTCTCTTCTACAGCTTCTCCTTGCTAGTTTATAATTATAGTTTCTTATACCATTACCAACTCTTCATGACAACATTTTATAAATTAAAGATATTACATCCTTCTTAATACATAAAATTAGAGATATTATATCCTTCTTAATACATCATTTTTATATATTGTCATATTTCTTCTTTTCTTCAAAACTTCTCTAATCTCAGTAGAAATTGTATTAGTCAATTGCTGTTTTTTCTTTTAGCTATTTTTTTTGTTGTTTTTAAAAGTGTATCAGTTATTTTCCTATTAATTTTATTCAAATCTGAATCATGTTCAAAATCTACTAATGCTTGAAAGGGATTTACAAATTCTAATTTAAATTCATTACAATGTTTCTGAAAATTAGGAATATCAACTGTAAATATTGTTTTTCTTACTGATTTTTCTCTGTCTAGATTTGCATTAAGACTTATCTCACATCTTATTAATTGATGATCACTTCCTGTGGTGAATTTATTAATAACGTTGCAATCGTGAAACATGTATTTTATGTTATTCAAAATATAATACAATTCTGCTGTATCTTTATTTGGATGCTTTCATGTCCATTTCCTTTTACCATTTCATTAAAAAATAAATTCATAATATAAGATTTTTTATTTTTTTGCAAACTCCCCATGATTATGTTTTCTTTCATTTTTATTACAATATTCAAATTTACCTACAGCATTTTGGTGTTTCAATTATTTACCAATTCTAGCATTATAATCTCCCATAACAAGTTTAAAATATTTGGTCTGTTTTATGTATACATATAAAGACAGTCTATTACTCCATCTCTCTGAGAACTTGATGGGGTATAAACTTAAATTACCTGCAATTAGTATCTGCCATTAAGTTGAATAAATAATATTGTCACCCTGTCTAATTCACCATCAATCTCCATAACATTGTTCTACTTTTTATTCATAATAAACCCTACTCTATTTTTATTTCTAATATTTGTAGCTTTACAGTACAGAACATGACAACTTTTTAAAGCAATTGTTTTTTTCACCTTTTTTTACTTTAACTTGACAATGTCTAGTGATATCCCAATAATAATGTCTCATTTAATATGAGACAATTCTTCCAATTCTTGCAATTATCCCTTATATGGAAGTGATCTGCAATTGTATCTAAATAATAGTTCATTAACAAATGACAGTCTGGGTCTGCAATCAGTGTATTCTTAGCACTGTCCATCTTCAGTCTCTGCCTTGGCTGGTGACTTACCCATTCCCTAGAAATTAGGGTGTGATTTAGTTTTGTCTGTCTGTCATGATTGTAAATATTTCTTTAGATTTTTTTCCCAGTTACACACATCCATTCTGCCTTCAAGAGTTTGAACTGCCATTTAATTAAGAGCTATCAGGTAACTGAGAAAAAAGGTCATAGTGTTTCTTGATCTTAATCTCAGAGGTGAAAAGTAAGTAAACTAACTATGCTGACTAATGCATGTTTGTCTGCATCCATCCATGTTCATATACTATATGAACAGTCACATAGTAATAAAATATGCAATGACAAGAACATTTGGTGAGGACATTAGGAATTTGCCTGTTCAGTTCTTTTAAGGCCTCCATAAGGATTCTTTTCATTTAGCAGCAAACTCTTTTCTGCTGTAAAAATTTATAAAAGAGAGGGGTACAAGAAACAAAATGTAGCATAATTTGCAACTCCACTGTATCTATACATTTATGTATTGACTTATATATTACCTATAGAATTAAGATTTCAAAAAATTTCTGAATAAGCAATAATCCAGTTATCCAATAAAGTGAAACATATATTGAATACTCTAATCTGATTATCAATAATCACCTAAAATATTTCTTCATCTGCAGTCAAATATTAATATTTCATTTGAAATTAAAACTCTATAAAAATATGTAATAATAGAAAAGATAATAATTATATAGTTGAAGTACATGATGTTTTTTTTCCTCTTTAATAAACAATTAAAAAAAAAGAGTCTTTAGTCCAAAGCTAATAAATATTTAATAAGTATCTATCTATGTTCACTTGACTAGCACTAAAATTACTACAAATAATGCATATACATAATGCTGATATATCAATTCTATAAAGATTATTATACAAAAAGAAAATATCAACCACTATTCATGTTTAATAGCTATTAGACAAGCATCATCATCATCAATCATTATCAATCCACTGCAGGATGAATGTTTCTCCCAGTTCAATCGCCCTTCTCCAATCTTTAGCTTCTCTTCTCCACATCATCCCTGCACACTTTCTTATTTCATCCATCGATCTCACATGGGGTCTCTTTCTGGGTCTTTTACAATCTCTTGGATGCCAATTTAAGATTTTAATTGCCCACATATTATCATCTTTTCAAAAATATGTCCAGCCGATACTTCACTTTATATTTGCTACTAAGTTCAGAAATATTTGAACAATCATTACAAAAATATTGTAGAAATCAGTAAATAAAACATCATACACCTTTCTCTACTTTATCAAACGTTTACATTTAGAATCAGTAATTCACAAAATTTCTTATGTTCCAAAGCTACCAATGGATGCTTAAACAAACAATGAACATTAGGTTATAATATTGTAATATAATTCTTAGCTAATTTTTGGAAGTTATCAAGATGAAAATTTGGACTATTCATACTTACACATCCATCATTACCTCTAACTATTTTACATTACTGAATGAATAGCCTAAAATCCATATATATTGCAAGGCTTTGAATTGCAGCCACATTACTTTTATACTTATATGGGTCTGTTACAAGACAAAAAAGCTTATACTTTCATAACCTCAATTTTTTACATTAACTAAAAAAAACATTTCACTTTTTCGCTATGATTGGATTTACTATAACTTAAGAACATAAAATTTTCTAACATTGATAAATAGTGTATAATATACTACAATTATTATTTTGACATTTATCTGTTAAATCCAGATTAATGTAGGATTTTATATTCCAAGTATATATACACATAATGTGATCAAATGGGAGTAATTTTTGAGAATTCATAAATTCAATTACAAGAGATGGATCTTGATATTTAGAGTGCACCATTCTACCATTGCACCAAACTATTCTGGGCTGCAATAACATCTAATGATAAGCAGATGCATAACTATTATGACTTTGTTTCATTTTGATATCATTGCTGTCTGCCATTTTTTCCTATGTTTACAAAACTTCCTGTCATATATTTTTGTGGTTTGATTTGTAAAAGAAAAGATTATTATGATTATGGTTAATAGCAGCTTTTCACCCTACTCTTGAGCCTTTTACTATAATCTTGAATTCATAATAGACACCACACATATAGGGTGAAAAGTTTTTGTCTTTAAACTAACCAGTTTTATTCCCTTGCCTTCATCAGTAAACATTATGATTTAAAACTAAAACTAATCCATCTTTGCATCTAGCATTCAATTTTCACTTTTATGCTGTACAAATAATAACCTAAATTTAAAAATAAACGCTATTTTTCAAACCCCCCACTAACTCTTTTGCATTCTTATGTAGCTCTGATACCAGGTCACATTATTGATAGTATGAATCAATTTTATCTTATATGTAATTCTTCCATATCATTTTTTATAATTTATAATTTATAAAATTATTTTAATTCATTAATTTGATTTATTACTTTGCAAAACATTAAGAACAATAATTTGCTGTATTTACTCTAAGATCATCTATTTTCTTTTATATATGTAGATATAAGTCTGTAACCATATAACCAAATGCAAATGAGTTATAGTTTTAGGATTAAAGTTAATCAATAATGAGCACTTATCTAGTGCTTAGATATTGAGATTTATAAATTCAAACTGAAAAATTAAGATTTAAAACCATCAAATTTTGAGCACACTGTAAATCATTTATTCAATTTCATAGATTGGTTATTAAGCCAGAAGCTGCATATTTCAGTGGTAGTTTTATGGAAACTAATCTTAAAAATTCTATCAAGGCTAATACGTATTAACTAAATCAAATGATTTTCAATGTATGTATTAAAGGCAAGGACACTTATGTGATATGATGTAATATATTTGGCTTCTCCTTAAATGAAGACAAGAATATTTCAGCAATTATGCCCAGATAAACCTGTTAGCCACTTTATTTTCCATTCCCCACTCTAAGTTTTCCTGTATTACACCCCATCCCATTTCCACAACATAATCTTTGTCAACTCTATGGCCTTTATATCTAAATCCCCCTTATCTTTTCGCAAACCCAGCATGAAAACTAATAACACACTCTCTGTATAGTCACTTTGTTCATATCTATTCTCCCAAAACTTCATTATCTGTACCCTTTCTGCTTCCAAGCATTTACTTTCAATCAACAGATGCCTAATATTTTCTATACGTTCCTTACACAATTTGCACGCTAAATCACCCATAGTTTTCCATTTACATGTATATTCTCTTGTTCCTAAAGATCCCATTCAAGCCTTAAACAATAAACTACTTTCCTTACTATTATCATAAATTAATTCCCATCCAATATTCCGTTTACTTCTATATATATATTTAAACTCTTCTTAACCTCCATACTAGTTCTCCATTTTCTGTTATATTACACTAGAGCCATCTATTGTAAGCTTGAGGAATCATTGCCATTTTGATATAATGAAACTAGTATAAGAATTTAGATATCACACTGCCCTCTATTGATTACTGATTCAATATATGACCTTAGAGACAAATAAATAAAATACAGAATGCTCTTAATGAACAACTAAACAAAATACAAAAAGAAAAGTCATGAATTACTTTGTTTACCTATCACTTGTTCTTCTTCTAAAATATTTTAAATTTTGCTAAAACATTAATCTAGTTTGTAAGGCCATTAAATCACTTTTTTGTTCTGCCTTTATACATTATTATATAGTAAGACAACACCATATTGCAACTTCAATGATGAACCATTTAACTTTTATTTGATTGTTCTAAAAAAAAACAATATTTTTATTTTATTTTGCCTATAACCTTGTATTGTAAACCAGGGAAGGTGAACCTATACTCACATCTATATTTGTTGAATTAGTGAGTTAAGTTTGATTCATTGTTCTTTGGTGATAAAACATAAAAAATAAACCAATTACTATAAAGTAACATTATAATAACAAATTTTTATTAGTACTCAGGAATGCTAGCAAAAAAGATTTCTGCTCAAGAGTTCATTCTATAAAGTACAATAATTTTTAACTTACATTTTGTAATGGTTATGTAAAGAACTCACAAAATAAACTTTGTTAAAAACTTATTTTGTGATCTCTTTATATAACATCTGTAGCTCAAGAGTTCATTCTATAAAGTGCAATAATTTTTAACTTACATTCTGTAATGGTTATGTAAAGAACTCACAAAATAAACTTTGTTAAGAACTTATTTTGTGATCTCTTTATATAACATTTGTAATTCAAGCTTGTTAAATTATATCATGTGACATATGATTTGATTTCTTTATAATTTTATTTTTTGCTATTAAGGTTTTGGTGATTTTATATTGCTAAAGCTATTGATATACGGTGTATCTGAACTTAGTTTAGTCCCATATGACTATTTAAGTTAGATAGCTGGATTGGAAGACATATGATTGTCTTAAGATTTCAAATGTTATACTTAATAGTTATCCATTAGATAAAGTGCTGGGCTTGTCCTGGTATTTTTAATCTAATGATTGAATACCCCATCACCTCACTTAGGAAGACAGTAGCAGAAACTGGTCTAGGGTTGGGAATATTATGTAAAGTTTGTTAAGAGCTTATTTGCAACCTCTATATACAACATTTGTAATACAAGTTTGTTAAATTAGATCGTATGACATATGCCTTTATTTCTTTGTAGGTTTGTAATGGTTTATTGAACCTATGTCTAGCAGTAAGTTTTTATGTAAATTATTCTCATAATACAAATGATTTAAAAAAAAATGAACATATGTTTGACAGACTCAAATTTTAAAAAAAAATGTTTATAAATATTTATTTTATACAGAAATTGTACATTACCACTAAAACTATTGGTCCATGTAGGCTCATGCTTAAAAAAATGATACATTGTTACAAATTGGCCACTCTTATTTAAAGGACCTTCTTTTTTTTCCACTTCACATTAATTTCGTTGGGAGAATTTAGTTTTAAAACTAACATTGTTTTCTTTCAAAATTGACACATTAAAAAAATATTTTCCAGTCCTCTAACCTATCTCTTCATCATTATTATATGAATTTACATAAATAAATTAACCATCAATCTCATAAAATTTTATATATGTTACTTTTTATAAAAGGTACATAAAATTATACATGATTTTTGCATCATTTTTTTTATTTATATATCATTACAATCTAAAGAACAACCTGATTCATTTCAAACGTTAATATTTGAAGAGGATTTTGTTTTATTTGTTGTCACCATAGAATCTAACTAATAATTACAAATCAGTATGTTATTATCTCTACTGACTTTTAATATCTTACAGTTGGTGAATGTAGGCAGAATGACACATATGACCTTTTGTTGAGAAAATGCTATCTTTGTGCACAATCAAATGTATTCACTGTTGCATAAATCTAAGATTTTTTTTAAATATTTAGTCATGGCCTAGTGCCATATCAATATAAGTAAACATGCAAGTTATCATAGGCTGAAAGCCTTATGATATTAACTTAGATAATAGAAAAAGGTAAGTATAGCTTTTAGTTGTGTTGAAATATAAAATCATTCACTAAAAAAGATCAAAAAACGAAAAAAAAATATTTGCAGGTTGTGGGTCTTATCTAGTTTCCCTTGATTAATGTTTCACAAAAAATGGCTCTGAAGATTTGTAAAAAGAAAAAAAAAAGCATGAATTACTGCTTCTAAGGCAAATAACCATATAATCTTTAAATTTGTTAAAGAAAATAGATTTATGTTTTTAATCTACCAAAAATTTTTTTTTTTTAAAAAAAGCCATTGTTGACCTGTTATTTCAATGTTTCACTTTTTTTTTTTTTGCAAATTAAAAAGCAACAACAATAAAACAATGATGATAAATTATAAAAAACAAACAATAGTATACATTATAAACAATGAGGATTGCCAACTTACAAGCTTAAAAGATAGGGTCATGTGATCTGTGACTCTTATTTTGACTATTTATAGTCTCTGCCATAAGTCTCATGCAATTTTATATTGTTAATACTACTAATATATGGTATGGCTGAAGATCTATCAGCCCCACATAGCTATATGAGTTGGATAGCTGGGTTTGAAGATATGTAGATGTCTGAAAATTTCAGATTTTCTACTCAATAGATAACTTTTAGATAAGAGCTTGGCTTTGGGTTGGTATTTTTAGATCTAGGGTCTGAACCTACCCTGACACCTCTCTGAAGAGTGACAAAGCACAAAACCATAGACAGGAGTTTGGGGAGGGCTTTCTGACACAGATATGTTAAGTGCTCGCTCTGGCTAAGCATTTATCACAGAGCTTGTAGAGGAATTGGCAATCCTCATTGTTTATAACTTACAAGCTTAAGAGATAGGGTCATGTGATCTATGACTTTTATATTTAGTATTAATAATATACATTAGTTTAAATCTCAAATTTATGAAAATTAGTTATACCTGAGTTAACTAATAGCTTAATTTAACTTATTATAAATACGGCTTTTTTTGATAATTAATTGTTGAGTGATTACTATCATCATTTACAGCCATCATCAGCCTTATGACAAAGGTCTACATTCTTGTTTATCAGAAAAATGTTATGAGCCTTCTTTCCCATAATGATCCATAAAGTTTCCGTATTTCGTTCTCCCATCGCTTCTGAGAATACTTTTCTGATTTTGAAAATCCAATCTATGATTTTGTTTATTTTCTGAATGGTATCTTTTACTTTTATATATCTGTCCCCATGTCCATTTAAAGCTTTTTAGTTTTTATACATCAGCAGTATTAATATGGGGCCAAATTATTTTTTAACTGTTGCGTTTGGTTATTCCCAGCATAAGATTTGTTATGCTACATGGTGTTATGTGTCATTTTTTATCGCCTTAGAATTCTGCATCCACATTTCAAAACCATAATCTCCACCAGGCAACACTTATCGATTAAAAAGCTTTTTTTTTTTTTTCAATACAATGGCTGGCTTCTTTCAGATACAGTATTGTGATATTAAACATATTTAAATTATCTTTCAGCATTAATTAAAATAATATGGTATCACTTGTTATACATTCTAACAAACCACCACAATATTAAATCCAGTAGTAGACTAGGTATAAGATCCATATATCATGGGTTAGTCTGTGTTATTCCAACTGTTTGAACGTATATACTCCCATCATTTCCTTATTTATATAAAGTATTAATATTATTTTCATATATGTACTTTCAAAATTCTATACTTATTATTTTCTTTAAAATCGTATCATTCTAAATATCCAATTTTAAAACAACGATACTCTTTATGAGAAACAAATCTTTAACTTGAATCTCCCCTCCCCTCACCGCTACCCTCTTCGTACACGCGAAATAAATCGAGAGTTAATTCAAGATTAAGTTTACATGTATTTTTTGCACTTGAAAAATCTAAATAACAAATTTAATAAAAGATAGGAATCCTGCACAATCACTAACCTGCTCTATTTTACTACTAATATTATTAAATTAATAACAGGGTGTGGGGGGTGCTTATATGGAAGGACATAGATAACCGTTATTACCACCTTCGCGGTTTAGTGTATTAGTGGAGTTCGATGCTCGAGCTCGGGGTCTGTGGGGCGCGACCCAGAATTATTAATTCCTGCGTTCAGACTTCTTAAGAACTAAAGAGTAATGAATCATTCGATTTTATTTTTGTTACGGCTTCTATTTATTACTGCCAGTTTTGAAACTTTTTTTTATACCAATCCACCCCCCACCCCCTTTATTTTTTTAAATACAATGAATAACACAAACATACATACCATTTATTAATAATATCATATATTTTACAATATTATAAAAAATACTATTCTAGTAATGACGTTTTCAGATATAATTATAGTACATTTTATAATAGTAATAAAATAAACAATAATTAATATTTTCCTATTCTTTCCCTTCTATTAAAATTCAATTTTATAAGTTACTTCACAAGCGAAAATAAAATAAATAACATTTACGAAAAATCAGAACTGTCATTTTTATCTAGTTTACTCTTTTCCCTTCATATTTTTAATTCGATCCAACAGCAATGACTTATAAATCGTCATAAATCTTCACAAGCAATTTCGATGAAACTTTTCGGATTAGATATTATTCTCCAGCTGATTTCGAAATTACAAACACGTAGTTTCTTAACTCAAGGACTCTTACTCATTGAAAGAAAAAAAAATCTTAATAAAACAAATCACATCCGAAATATAATCACTAGAGATAAAATAGCTACCGTACTAGCGGTTTTAGTTTGATTAGCTAATGCAACAGATAAATTAGCTTGACGAGCAGCAAATTATAAACGTAATTAAGCGACTATCAAATACTTCAACGAAGCTCTTATTACAGAAGAAAGATAAATTTGGAGACAATATACTTTTTCCCTCACGAGTCTGAAAAGCTAAAAATTCCTCTCTTATATTTGTGTATTACGGTATACTCTATTTTCGCATTTCGGTCATTCGAGAAAAAGAATAACGAAGTCAACAATTAAAGTGATTTATCAGGTTTTAAGCAGCAGTAATCCGTACTCCCAAACAAGTGCTCCAGATATACAGACTTCTATAGAATTCGGATACTCACATAGAAAGTTATTGATTAAAATCAAAATTGTTTTGAAGAGGGAGGTAAAAAGAACAGTAAGCTTTTTATTGGTGGGTAGAACCACGTGATTCTAATCCCTTGGTGCTTTATTTAAATACATGAAAAGCTACAACTGAGTTAGAAAATGATTTTACCACAACTGGATCAGTGGTTATAAGAGTGTTTACTACCGACGAAAAGTTTAAAGATTTATCAGTTTTCCGACATTAACAGGCTAATTAAGGTAAGCGGGTGTAAATTTTGACTAATTTGCAATATTTTCATAATTTGTTTCTAGAAGTAATGTTAAATTTACATTCATTTTTTTGATGTGTGCGGATAAAGAAAAAGCAAAGAGAAAAAATATTTGAGATTATATTTTAATTGTTTTATATCAGCTGATATAGACTAGAGCCAAAAAGAAATTGTTTGAAACGAAATATTATGACCTTAAAGATTACGTGCATTTTTATTTTAGATGATAAAAAACAAAACTTGTAGGTGAAAAAATGATTAGCTTGAGATGGATGTTATTTTTGACTTTTAACACTTATTGCTTGTCCGGGAGAGCGTTAAAATTGCTAGGGTTTGCCAATCTTCGACTATCAGTTGATTATATTAGCCTATGATTTTTTTTTTCTGTTGATTTTTAAAATATTGTTTAATTTTAAATATTTACAAAATCATATGTTTTTAAAAAGTTATACAAATGACTTTAATATGGTTTCATAATTAATTAGATTAGCTTTTTAAATTTTAATACTTTTTGGTTTTCTAAAAAAAAAATTGTGTTGACTGATTCATCTTCTTATAAGAGGGGATTAATCGATCGCGTTTTTCATTTAATAATTATATAGGAAATTATAATATTATACTTATATATTTCGTCTACGCGGGTATCTAACGTCAACAATGTGTGTGTTTGTATTTTGCTTTATATAGTTGACATGATAGAATATTCAAGAATAAGTATTTTGAATGTTACCTTTTTGAAGCTACACATGAATATTATTTTGATTTCTAATAAAACCAAACAAATGAGCTGAAATTGAGTGTTATTATATTTTTTTTCATTATATTATTAGTATTGTCATTTGTATTTTAAAATTATTAGTATTTAGTTATTTTGTCCTATAAATTACACGTGTATACTATTTTTTGTTACTGAAAGATATTTTAAATTCTAGTATCATGATCTTATTCTCTCTTATATAATCACTCTTAGACATTTAAATAAAATTGCTCTTGAAGTCTATAGTTTTAAATTTTAATAACGAATTTTTCCATCTATAAATACATTTAACTCTTTTATTGTTAATTATTTATGTTATAAAATGTAGTATGTAACACGGCGATTTATATATATTGGAGTAATATATTCTCTCTTTTTTTTTAAAAAAAAAAAAATATTATTAATTAAATAAATGGTATAAATAATGCAATTTTTCAAATTTAGAAAAAAAATTGTTGATACTATGCTTGCTGGAAAGATTTCAAACTTTTTATCTTGTATAATATATATTTTTATATGCAATTATTAGTTTTTAGTTTGTTTATGTATTTATTTGTTTTTATCGTTTTTCTTTTTAAATATAAGTTATGTTTTGGGTTTTTTTTACAGTGAAACTAGATGTTAAAAATAGTAAAAAAAAAATACTTGTTTTTATTTTTTAATTTGTATTTTAATACTAGTCTGTTCGTTGTTATTGTTACTGTACTGTATTTATAAGACTACAAATGAATTTCATAAATATTTAGTGTTACCCATCTAATGATTTTGTTACTAGAAGATGTATACGTAATAATCAATAATATACAGGTGAAAATAATAAGCATAATAATCGGAATGTTTATCGAAGAGTTTCTTCCGCTGGGTTACGAGATATATACATTTTATTCCATTCACAGTTATGTAAAAGAAACGAGAAAAAGAGAGGAATTAGGGTAAAAAAACTCTAGTAGAAATGTTTATAATATCCCACCCCTATACACATAAACACACGACAATGTACAATAGGATATACATTCTCTCAATCGGCTTGTTGTCTATTTTCCATTTTTATTCGCTTTTGTGAACGATGCTAGAAAGAGCGGTGCAGATGACTAAATTATTAAGGCAGTTTTTATTTTACGTTTTACTTATACACACTAAAAGGGTTAATAATTTCAAATGAGACAAATCTTAAAATTAACACTTAAATAGCTGAAGTCTACTCTCGATTTATCATTTTAAATGTCGACTTCAATTATTAAAGTTTTAATTTCTAAATTTGCTTCAGTTTAAATAATTAGCGCTATTATAACGCTCTGTATTAAATAATTACGTTTTCATGTCAGTCTGTTATTTTATCCATTTTATTAAAAACATTATTCTAATATGTCTCATTTATTTTTGATAAAACTATTTTGGTTTATAATACAAATTATTCTAATTTCGAGAGTCTTCTCCACCTCACCCTTTTTTGTGTGTTTAGTTCAGCTTTAAATTTTACGTTTATGTAATAGTATGTGCAGTATACCCTTTGATTAAATTATGAATTTTAAGTTTGTACCAATAGGTGTCACTAAAGGCAAAATTCTTTAACTGAAGGTAAATACATTTATTTTAAACTACTGTATAGAAAAAAAATAAATAAGAGAAATTGATCGCTCGGGTGTGTGTACATGTATAATCACTGTATTATTTCAAATCTTATTTCTTGAAATGAACATCTTCCTAGAAGAAATGAGAAATGTTGTTTTCAGGGACATAGTACTCTTAAATTATTACGATAAACATTTGAAAAATGTTGCAGTATCTTTAGATGCAGGTATATTATTAATAAAAGGTCAATCAACTTTTTTTTTTTTTGTAGACGTAGAATGAGTTATAATACTGAAAGTATCGTTATTCATATAAATGCATTATAATATTTCATTTGTGATATAAATAATAATAGTAAAGAAATAATAATAATTCATATAAAACTATTACTAGAATAAATAAACTTCCGACAAATATTAATCCTACCAGCTGCGACTTTTACTAATATTACTTTTAAAGTACAAATTCTATGTAATAAAAAAAGTAATCGTTTTTTTAAAGTTTAGCTTAATAAAAACTTTATTGTTTTGACTCCAACAGCTTTAAACATAACTGCATTTGAAATTGACTTATGCATATTTTAAGCAAAAAAAGTATTTTTAGATTAAAAATAGAATAATTTATATGACAAAAAAATCTACTAATATTAGTTTTGATTATAGGGGATTTGAACACAGACTTTCAAGCTCCATTCAGCTACTCACTATATCTCATACAATCGATACCCATGACCCACCACATGTGGAAAAATAAATGATCTCCAATATACGTATTTCATACTGTACCACACTATAGCACACATCATTTGGATCAGATCATCATCTCCCACACAAATATACAATCAATGCTCCGTTTACATTAAGATAGCAAATCTTCAAACTTTAATGGTCAGTTTCACTCTACTTTACCCTCTTCAGCCCTCCATATTATTGTCAATCTGATGATAATTTGTGATAAGTTAGTTTCAAAACTATTGGATTTATTTTAGAAATATTTGAACTTCTTGAAGTTATGTAATCTGAACCATAAGGATACTGCTATTGTTACAATAAATAGATTCAAAAAAGATTGTAATATTATTATTAAATATCATTCAACAAAATTACTTTTGAGAATTTTGTTGAAAAGGTTTCCAGACATATATAAATAGTCACCAATGCCTCAGTGCTTTGTTAAAAAATAAAGAAGCACAAACACATGAATTTTGTCATCAGAAAAAACTGCAAGAAATATATCAGGAGCAAAGATATGATTTATATATTGTTTTATTGGTATCACCAAAGCATTTAATTTAATATTATAATTATAAGACAGTGTTTAAACTTAGATTGTTTTTAAGAGGCATCATTACATTTGAAATGGAAATTGTGGGACACTCTGCCTCATTTTTATGATTGTGGCATTTGATTTGTTTCTTTTCATTACATCAGCAAGAATTAATAATTTATGTAATATAATAATATTCTGACCAATTCAAAAAAAAAAATACATTTTATTTCCAATGTTTTTAAATAAGTTATAAAAACATCGATAAAGAAAATTACATCATATTCACAACTCAAACCGACTGGCTAAAAAAATAAACTCTAAATCACTATCAATGATTTCACTGCTACAAACAACCTTCTCAATTATAAAGAACTGAAAATAACATATTTAAACTAAACATTACCTACAATTCCACTTATTTCCCATTTACCCTTAATATTAAAATAACTTTTAAATAAGTTAATTGCCTCAGACTCATACATTTTTAATGATAAAGAATCTTTAATTCTTTTTATTTCATTTCTCTCAAAGAAGACAACCTTAGCTTCATCAAAATTAAATGTGACCTGTATTTTTTTCATTGATATATAAAGCATAACATAGATATTTATTTCTAACCCTACTTCTATGTATTTTTATGCTTTCATTTAAGCTCAAACTAAGCTGACATATATTTACATTCTTACAAAAACAAGAGATAATACACATTACTCCAGGAATAGTCTTTCTATCAATAATTATCTTTTCTATTATTTAATAAATTATTCAAAGTAATACCCTTTTCCAAGAACTTTCTTATTTGCAAACAAACTACTGGTTTTACATACAATTTTATAAGAAGACAATTTAACTGGCAAAAAAATAAAATCATATTTTTCTTTATCCTTTGATCATTACAAATATTATTACTACTAAATAATATATTTTTAACAAATTTATCACAGTATCCAACACTCAAGTAATCTTTATAAAATTGACCTTTTTGAAATAAAGCTATTCCACTAAAATTATTTAATATTTTATCTCTATAACAATAATTTTGTAAAGAAGCTATTTCATGAGATATATATTGATATCTATCAGGCTTAACATGTATATGCACACTCTATTTGATTCTTTTTAAACATATTTTTTACTGAACTAAATTTTATAAATAATTCTATTTAATGTAAACAATATATGTATAATATTACTTTCATATCCATCAATACTGTAATTACTTAGTATAATAATTTTCAAAATAATTGTTATAAAAATAATTCAAAAATTTGGTTGAAAAAAAAAAAAAACCTCAAAAATATAAACATTTAAAATATTCTAAGGTATATAGGTCCACAAATAATTTTATAAAATGTAATGTTTTTATATTTTTTATTAAATAAAACAATGTTTTTATAATATATATATATAAAATAAGCTTATTTTTTAAATTAGAACAACACAGCAAAACTGATTTTTATTATAAAAACCTCTTTATATTTTAACTATATTTCCACTTCTAATCTTTTCTTGATGTTATATATATACTGTATTTGGCCATTTTTTGTATTTTCTTTAACAAAAGAACTTGTTTATTTTATCTATACTTTTTTGACAAATTTATTTTATAAATGAAGTCAAAATGTGAAATGTAATTAATCATAAAAACAAAATATGAAGGTTACAAATAAAAAAAAAAAGGTGGACAACAAATATAAATAAAAATAATTTTTAAAAAATAAAAGATTTAATTTTAATCTTCATGCTTACAAAATATATTCAAGAGAAAAAACACATATTATCTATCAATTCAAATGTTAAAAACATTTTTAAAACAAAAAATATGAAAAATATTTTTCAAATATTAAAAATCAATTTTTAATGGCAAAAAAGCATAATAAAATAATTAAAAACATTATTGTAGGAAATATATTTTTTTTTATTTCATAATATAAATTTTCAGTTAATTTTGTACTAAAAAATAAATATAATTAAAATCTAAATAAAATCATCAGATATTTGTTACAAAATAAATATTTAATAATTTTATAAAAATAAATTACAAGCAAATAAATAGTGTAAATTTATTTTTCTCTTTTTACAATATCAACAAAACATTATGTTATAATGAACATGAAAGTGAAATTTATTTTTATCAGAGAATGAATACAATCACTAATTCATTTTTGGGCCACTAGATAGCTCCTATCATTTAAGTGATTTGGTTACAATTTTAATCTGTTAAATAATTTCTGTTTATTAAAATCATTGAACATTCTAATTTAATTTATGTTTTTAAGATCAAATAAATGCAAATGAATTTTGCTTTTCATGGCATTCTGAATCTGATTGTATCATCAGTGACTCAATGCATGAGCAGCAGTGAAAAAGTTAAAAATGCAAAGAAAAAAAAAACAATATTTGAAAAAAATAATGTCAACTTTTTATTATCCTATTATAAGGTTAAATAATTAACAACTATAGTCTTTATATAATTATCTTTTTTTTTAAAAAAATTAAATAAAATGAAACTTAATGGAAGCTTTTAAGAAAAAAAGCACACATGAATGTTGAAACACTATACAGTTTCCAGTTTATCATGTAGCATATAACAATATAAAATATAATATATTCATCAAACAATATTACAACTGAAATAATTATACACAGATCTGCTTGGTATTTTCACAAAATTATTTGCATGAAAGTAAAATTTGAATTTCTAATTATGTAATATAAAGTTTTTTATAATACTTTCATTTAAAGATGGTCTGTATGATTTTAAAGTGTAATGGTAAGAACACAATGCCAATCAGTATGTTGTTCAGTTTTCAAGTGTTTATTATTGCAAACTCACATCTTCATAGAATGAAAGTTGTGAAGTTATGAATAGTACTGGAAATTACATTATATACATTATCCCAATTGTACTTTAAAGAAATTCCATGTTGATGGTTTTCTTGAAAAGTGTGGTTGAGGGTAGAATAGAATTCAAATTTTCTATAGAAGGTAAAAGAAACAGAATCACAATATATCACAAAAACAGTGAAGAACCAACATATAATATATGTAGACATATTTATAATATAGTTATTGCACAAGTCATATCTCATGCATTTTTACCAAGTATATAACATTATTGGATATTGAATTAATACTTAAAAATAAATTTTATATTTATCATTTATTTACATTTTTTCAATATTAAATTTTTTTTTTTCAGTATCTACTTTCAAAAATATTGTTCACCTCCAGATTCTTTTTTCAATAACTTATTTTCATTTTGGATGGTCTCATTCATGCCCTGTGAGTTTTGTGCAATTGTAAAGTTCCAGATTCTGGAATTCTAAGTCTGCCACTCTTGGCACTGTTTAGTCACATTCATTGCTTGAATAGTACTAAATCATTTTTTTTATTTATTTATTTATATCAATTATATAAAATAAATATCTAAAAAAACGCTTCCTCATTTTCTGACAGTTTTGATGAAAAGCATTATGAGATAGGTGTGTTTTTAAGAGATTTTCAGAAGTTTTGAAAAACTATGAACTTCTTGATCATATAAATGATTTTTTCCAACACATCGATCAATATTTTGATAATGAAAGAATTCTTTGTTCAATTTTTGAAGCTTCAAATTTCTACATTCTTTATCCAAAAAAAACCTCATGGCTTTTCTTTAAGAAAAACTTCCAGAAATGATAGTAAAATATAACTAATTTTACTTTTCAAAAAATACATATGACCAGTATTTCATTTATAATTTTAGAAAAGTTATGTAGAATTATAGGGATTTTTATGCATGTTTATATTTCCTTCATTATCAAATTTATTTTCAAAAACTCTTTCTTTATTTTCCCTCATAATTTCTTACTTTATATAAACAGAATTTATAACCAGCATGTGATATATATATATATATATATATTTATTGTTTATATATATATATATATATATATATAAACAATAAAAATAATTTTAGCAAAAACCATGCTATAGTTAGAGAAAGTATCAAACAATTAAATGACATGGCAACCAGGAATTTTAAAATTGCTTTTTCCAAGCTGGATTGTGGGTTAATATCTTACTTGACTGTTAATTAACACTTTGTTATAATTGAATGTCCTGAATATGATATAATTTCAATCTATGTGGTCACGATGCAATCCTTACTGTCTATACAAACATATTAAACCATAAATAATGATGGATTTTTCTATGTTTATTGTTAAAAGAAGGTTGCCTTGACAACATATTGAGATTGTTGATTGGTATTGATATTGTTTTAAGTGTTGACTGCTTTCAGTGAATTTACATTTATAAACCCATTTAATAATAAGCATTATTAGCTTTAATATACCAAAAGTACACTTGGTTATTAATATTTTGTAACATAGTTACTCTGTTCAATAGATTGATGCACATATTTTTTTATTTACTAGTGACACACTCAGCATAATTTATACGTATTTATGTCCATGTCTGTGTATGTAAATGTATTTGTAGTTAATGGACTAGTTTAAAGAGTCATTATAAGTTTATATTTATTACTTACTCTTTCTTTATTTTTTATCTTGGAGTCAGATTGGTTGCACTTATTCATGAAGATCAGCCAGTGAATAAATAAATAATATCCAGATTTTATCTTACATTGTCTACTGCTTTTATTTAAAGAATTATTGAGCTCAAATTACTTTTATTAAATTCTTTTCAAAATAGGATTGTCGATTAACTAATGATCCATGTTAGTTTCTCATCAATTTCTAGTACGATTTTTATACTTGTTTCAATCATTACCATGGACAATATTTTGATCTCCATTTTCACTATCTGTATTTCTAAAGGGAAATGTTCTATTCATTTTCCACATATTATTCACCCCAATTGCAAATCTTACTTAACTCTTCTTCTCTTGCATAATATATAGATTGTTTTAACTTAGCTAAATTTTCTCTTCTTTTTTTTTTTTTATAAAATAGAATTTTATAAAAAAATATTGATAAAATATCTTTCACTTTTCTTAATAAATTGGAATCATTTTTCATATTTCATTTTTGAATATTTCCTTAATTTTTTAAGTAATAATTATACCCTGTGTGAGTTTCTGTTAGTAAAAATATCAATGTAAATAATTGCAATAATCCATTAGTAACCAATTCACATAGTCTCTAAGCATTATATATATATATATATATATATTAAAACAATTGAGAAAAATAGTAAATTATAATCAGATTTGTGATTTTTTATATTTTTTTTAAAAAATCTTATATAAATGATAATTAGGGAAATATATTTCAGTATTTGAAACCCACATATGAATAAATCACATTATAAAAAATTATGTCAATATTAAAACAATAGTTTAAAACACTTAGTAACACTTATATAAATATATGACTTTGAGCCAAATGTGATTAGGCATTGTGAACATCTACTTATTTTCTTGCTGCTTTTTGTCCAGATTAGCTTCTTATATAATAATATAGGTTCAGGCAATAATGAAATGCTTCCTTGTTGGCATGGTAACTTGGATTTTACTACTGTGACATGTTATTCATTACAAAAATAGAATGTAACCAGATGTTTTTTTTTTTCCAAATATGTTTACATAATGTTAAGCTTTAAACACGTTGCATATTAATGAAGAATTATATCTTTTATAAATTTAATGAGAATGACTATTTGATTATTGTATTTAAGGAATGTGAATTTGAGTCAAAATTAATTAGGTATTGTTAATTTCTTTCAGAAAGTGACATTTATTGTTTTACTTGCCTTTATCTAGAATATTCCTATGTAAGAATTTGTCATAGTGATAAGTAGATGTTGCTATTGTATTATTCAGACACATAATTCAGAAATTTCCTTATTCTATATATATTTACATATATAAAATCACAGAGAGAGCATCAGACAGAGCAGATTGAGATTGTTTTATAAGTTTATGGGTATTAAGACTATCACTCTATTTCTGACTAACACACACACAATTATATTGATAGAAAGAGAAGAGTGAAAATTAGTATGTAAATATGTATTATTAAGTTAATATCTATAAATTAGTATTTTAAAACTGCATATATATATATATATATATATATATATATATAAACATTCTGGTTTGGCACCAGAAATATTAACTATAATTATGTAATACTGTATCAGTAACATCTGATGTCATCTTATTAAAAAAAAATGAAATAACTTGAATTTTTTTAAATTTTTTTGTTAATGACCTGAAACCATTCTTAAAAGCACTTATAGATGTAATTTGGAAATTTTTAGGTGTTTAATATCTTACTTTAATGTGTAATTAATGATAGGATGTGGGGTGGCTTGTCACAAAAGTAGTCAGTCAAGTTTAAGTTGATTCTAATTTATTTTATTTGTCTGCAGAACAATATTGAGATTTGTTTAGATAATTCTTTAGTTTATTTGCTTATAATATTTTAATTAGGAGTGTAAATAGTGAGATATGTTTAACTCATCATCATTAAAACTGTCATTTTAGTCATATCAGTTTAGTACTTGTTGTACATTATTTGTAAATATTCATGTATGTCTGTGCCATTGTTCAACTTCATTTTTTATTCATGTACTTCATTAAACCATCGAATATCATGTCTCATATCCAAATATCTAATTTTACAACTAATAGGTTAAAAACAGCTTAATTATATTTTAAATGAATTCATAGAATACTGGACTGGTGAATTATTAAACAATAATCATACTATAATATATTTTATTTGTTAAAATAATTGTCATTAATTTTATTCTGATTCTTCAAAATACAGAATATTCGATTATTAGTTCAGTTTAACATTTAATTTTTTTATTTGACAGACAAAATGACTTTTTCTTCTTTCTTTCTTTTTCAAGACAAGAAAGTTTCTAGAATGCATAAAATTCTCCCAATTAAAAACTTCAGTGCAATGGGTGGAGTAATTCTGTGTTTACAGACCTTTGAACTTTCAAATGACCTTGGATTATTGAAAGAATAGATGCTTGAATAATATTCTGGGATCTATAAAAGAGGCTGATTAAATTCCAAGTAGGCTGTTGACTAAATTTTTTATTACTGATTGAACTCCAAATCACTTTCTGAACAAAATTTTAATAGAACATTTTTTTTGTTATAAGCTGATTCTTCCAAGACTCCAATCTGAAAGTGAAAAGTATTATTGGTTTCTGAATATGAGAACGTAAAACAACCATAATGAGGTGTATCAATCTTTGCTCTTAATTAACTGCTTAAATTCTTAAATTATTATTTAAAATGTGTATGTGTGTCTACAATATAATTATTTAAATTTAATTGCTAATATGGAAAAAAGGAATGGAAATTTGTACTTGTATTTTAAATTTGTTTTATTTTAACCTTAATCATAATTTTAAAGAAGTAAGAAGAATGCCTGTGTATATTTCAAGATTATTTTCATTAAAGTTTAATGCTAACATTATTGAAGTGTCTGAAGCATGTGAATTTTTTTATTATTTTGGAAAATGTGCAAACTTTTTATTATACATATTACAAACTCTTAGTATTATAATTTCTCTAGCTATGAAAGAAGAAAGTTGAGATTGGAGGATATGCATATGAATAAGTATTTTTATTAATAGTATTGTTGGAACACTTGCCTGACTAGTTATATGTGAAAAATAATAAATGTGTTATTTAATGGATTATTTAGTGTTTATCTATTTATACACAATTGCTGTGAGGAATGAACATATAAAATAGAAAAGACTGAATATGAATTTCTTTTTTTGCAATGTAAAATATTAACAATAAACTTACAGGAAATTAAATGAATTTTATAAACTAAATAAATATGTGTGTTTATGAATGGCTTTTAAAAACCAAAGACAACTGATTAAATATATCTCATGAATAAAATAATGAATTATTACTGTAATTACATTGTAAAAAAATATTTGTTGCCAAAATTGAAGAATTCTCAGATAATGTTAACAGCAGTTTCATTAACTTTGCTAAGAACATTGAATACTACTATTCTAGACCTAAAATAATATTATTTGTTTTCCTGCAGGAATGTGTTATGTGTTTGTCAATATTTATGTTTGTGCCTGACCAAGACACATCTTTTACAAACTGTAAATAAACTTTGTTTTCAACCTAGAAGAAGAAAAAAGAATTTTAGTGATTATTATTATTTAATAGTATTTACTAGACAGATAGTTTAAAAGGTTAATTTACAATTTTTTTTATTATTATATTTATTATTGTTTCTTCAAGAACATCTCATTAAAAGTATAATATGAAGAAAATACTATACGAGGTAATTTTTATTATTTTAATACATTTTTTTATTGTGTGTTAATGTTTCTATCATGGGTGTTATATATAGAAACATCCATTTAATGTTGAAAGGGATGGACAGCTTTTTTGAAAAGAAGCTCATTATACAATGTTTTATAGTTTATCTTTGCATTTCCAATAGATTATAAAATAATTATTTTCAATAATTATTTAACCAGAATTTAAAGATTTGTCATTTACCTTAAACCAAACTTTTATTTTAATTTTTGTGCTAAGGCAAATGCACTAAAAATATTATTTTGTCTTACCTTGCCAATTGAATTATTTTTGCCTTGTTTCTATGACCATAATTAGTACATTTCCAAGTTAAAAATATTATACTTATCAGATATGAAATATTTATTCATTATTTCTTTTACAGTTATTAATTGATATTTTTACAGTAGTTATTTACCTACTGGAATTTGAAATATGTCTGTGCATTATTATGCTTACATATGTGTGTCTTTTATTGAATCCAGCTACAATAATGTTTGAAATGAAAGTAAAAATAATTTAAGGCCATCGGTTTCGGATGTTGGGGATGTGCCAATTGAAATTGAAAGATTAGAAATTTACTTAAGTATGAATTTATTATTTTTTATTATGCTTGGATAGAAAAGTATTTAGTGTCTATGTAGAATGAAATCAGTTATGTTGTATAGTATCTTATGGTATTGAGAAGATCTTTCCCCTGTTAGTTATTTGAATATTTGAAATGGGTAGATTACATAGTTTATTGTATAGGATAGAGTAAACTCTCCTATTCATTTATTGAAGTATTTGTTATGAGTAGATTGAATCCTCCAGTTCTGATAGTTGTATGTTATGAATTTGAGTATAAGAAGCCAAGTATTTTATCTCCCTTATTATTCATGATGAGATTTTGTCCACACCAGTTTATTTTAAGTCTCAGAAGCTAGACTTGAGAGTTGTTCTATTGTTGTTTATATGATTGGAATTGTGAAAATCTTTTATCCCCATGTGCCATATGGAATGTTTTCATCTGTTACTCACAGACAAGTGCAAGACAATTTGTTGATAAAAAAAGGAAAATAAAAGTAGAATTGATTTTTCTCACAAAACAGCTGTAGTAGAATTAACCTTTAAGCTTGATGGGCATCTATATTATGATTTTATCACAAGTTCATAAGTAAACTGACTGGATTGATTAACATTATTTATTTTATGACAGACAACATACTTCAGCACATGCATAAAGTATTAATTTAAAAGAAATGGAAAAATCCATGATTAATGCATTACTTTAATTATTATTTCAAATCATTTTATATTTATCATTTAAATTTCATATCATCAACTTTCATAATATTCAATTGACATTTGAGTGAGCAAGCAAAAAAAGATAAAGTATAGTTAAGTGATAAAATTATTTATTTCAATTTTGCAAAATCCAAAGTATAGTTAATTAATAGAATTATTTATTTCAATTTTTAAGTACAAAGTATTGTTATTCAATAGAATTATTTATTTCAATTTTGCAAAGTATAGTTTGATCTTATTCTTATTTTATACTTATTCTTATATTCAAACCCCTTTTATTTTAGTTAATGTGCATTTGAAGTAAAATGCATAGAATTTTAGTTTCATCCTGTAATTTATTGTAAATATTTAACAGTATATTATTTCTCATAGACCTATCAACTTAGTTGATAGCTTAAGAGTGCTTAAAACAAGATGCCAAATGTAAAGTAAATTTTATATTTTATTGTCTGAAGTGTAGGATTATATTGTTTTAGCACTGTATGTTTATCAGAATTGACTGATAACTTAAACAATTTTTGCAAGAAAAATGTAAAGAGTTTATTTTAGTGTATGATTTTAGCATTGGAAATATAATGTGCTTTCCATAAGTCTATCAGAATGCCTTGATAGCTGGGATGTATTAGAACAGAAGATAGAAAGTTATCTTATGTTATCTGCTTTCATGTAAATTATTCAACTATTGATGTTAAATACATCTAGAACCTGTACCTGCACAAATTATAAAAAAAAAAAAAACTAAATGTTTGCTTAACTATTTTGTAAATAAATGTTTTATTATTCAAAGTTGTGTTCAGAATTCTTCTTTGACATTTGTATTTCATATTTCCACCCATGCACACACATTTACTTATCCAATATGATATGATTACACTTTTTATTTAATTTAATGATGAATATATCCAGATATGATGATGTTGATTTCCTTGATCCAAACACTGTATGAAATGTTAATTATTTCCTGATTCGCTAAAAGTTTTATCATTCAGTTACTGTTTAGATGATGAATTGAAATCAAAATGTACCCTATTTCTTTCCTTATCTAACTACCATTATTTAGTTATGGTATTGCTTAATTTACATCATTACTTTAGTAAATAGTAGTTGTTGGGAAGTATAGATTTAAAATTAAACTATGCAATAAATTAATTCCCTGAGATATTCAATTATTAATTTAGATTAAATGTTCATTCAGTTAACTAGGTTAGATTATTGTATAATTAAAAGTTCAGTGATGCCAGGTTTATTTTATATTCAGTTCCAACTTGCTATGCAGTATAGTTACTAAAAATTACATTCCCAGTTATTAATTTAATTTTCCAATATGGTAGAGGTTGTTCAATGCATGTGGATGATGGGGGAAGGTGAAATATAGACTATAACTTGTTAATTTGTATGGTAGAATTTTACCAATTTAATTATTATTTATTCTACAATTTAATAGATGCTTTGTTCCTATTAATTATAATGTTTCCTCCCACATCTGATTACATTTTACACCTTATAGCCCTCTGCTGTCCCCAACATGACTAAGCTAAGGTAATACTTCATTTAAGAGCCTCATTAATCATTTTAAAGTAAAGTTAGATTAATAATTTATTCTATTGATGATGAGGGGTTACAGTATATATATATATAGAAGAAAATTCACATTCAAACCAGTATATATATATATATATATATATATATATATATATATATATTGTGCTCTTTTGTATGGGTCACCATTTAATTTTGTGCTAATCTATTAAAGATTTTAAATTTAAGATATATTTGAATATGTGATGTTAATTTTGCTTATGGTAATATTTCAAAAAGTTTAATTAAAGCAATCTATGAGTATTTGATATGTAAAATTGTGCTGATATTGAGAGAGACATTTTAAATGATGATGATTATAATATATAGTTGGAAAAAATGGCCATAATCAATACTGCATTAATATATTTAATAAATAGGTATTTAAAGCTAAAAGTGTTTAAAAGACAAGTAAGATTAAATACATATGTTTATTGTTGATAAAATAATGATATAAAAGAATATAAATATTTTAAATTATTATAAATACTTAAATAGAAGATTGATATTTGATTTTAATAATATCGAATAATTATTTTAAAATCTATTATAATATCTTATTTATTTAAAAAATATTTATTTTAAAAAATGCAATTGTTAGTTTATTTTTAGACGATAATAAGCGTTTCTGGTGTTATAAAAAAACAGATGTTAATTAGATATACACACACATGCTTAGAAGTTATTTAGTAAAGTTACAAAACTATTTTAAAAAATCATGTTATAAATTTATAAATAATACGTGAGTTATCACGAGATAAAAATAAAGATAAATCAATGTAGAATATTAAATCTGATTTTAGAATATTGTTTTAAAATATGACGTATAAAAAAATATTTAGTTTATTTAAAAATAATCTTATAAAAGTTAAAATTAAAATCAAGTGAAATAATATATTTTTTTAAAGTGTTTAATGGATTTAAATAAACGATAAGAATTATTTTAAAAAATGTAATAATGTAATAAATATTAAATAAGTCATTATTTATTTTTAATTTTGTGTTGTTGGTAAATATGTAAATAAGCCAGCAAGTTGATTGTTTAATCTACCAATCAAATGGGAAGTTTCTTCCGGTATAAAAGCTCAGTTCAATTGTTAGGAGAGGACTTCGTGATTGAATTTTCAAGTTAATTGTGCTATTAGAAAAATAGCTAATTAAATTTATAGATGCTCTAAAATCATTTTTAAAATTATAAGAGTGTCGTTATAAATAATCTATAAAAGTTTTAAATAATAGACATGCAGTGTTAATTTAAATTTTCCTATCAATCGTCTCTAAATTGAAGCTCAATTTACATGAAAATGGTCATGGGAACATCATATATAGTGAAAATATATCGGAAACTTTACCTTAGAAATATGACAAACGCTGGATTAGTTCGGAAAATTACGAGATGGAGAAAAGTAGTATTTTGGACAGTATATCATTTTAAAAGCTAATTACTAGTGACTATTAGAAAATAGATATTTTAAAGAATAAATACTTTTGTGTAAAGAAAGTATTTTTGCAAGCTATAAATTTAAAAAAATATATCTTAAGTAAAGATATTAAAAATGAAAGTAGTTTTATAAATACTTGCCTTGTTAAGTCTTTATGTTTAAAAGACTGAATGTTGATAATTTTAAAGGCAAGTCAATTGAAATATAATTAGCTAAAAATTTTAAATAATTTAAACGCTGGTCGTTTATAGATAAAGAAGTTTATTCTTACCTGGATATTTTATGGAATGCGCAAATAATATATGGACGTCCCAGTCAATTTAAAATAATTAAATGATAATTTTTCATAAACTATAAACTAATTTAAAATAATAACTTTGAATAATATTCTAGAAAGAATTAAAACAGGATCCTATAAACTATTTTAATTTGTTTTATTTCTTATGGAAAAATTAACTTTTATTTTGGTTTTAAAAGAACGTTTTCGTTTTTCATAAACTTTTAAAAAAACACGTGATGGACCGGAAACAGGAAATGGTGTGCTAGTGAATATGTGCCTAGGATTAAAAAAACTTTATGGTGGAAAAGAAAACATCGCTGGATTTATGTAATATAAATTCTGTTTATTTATTTAATATAAAATTTAAATATTATTAATCTATTAAAAAATAAGATAGGTACATTTCTTAAAATAGTAACTAAAAATAATATAATAATTAATTGCATAAGTTTATTTTATAATTAATATAAAACGTAATATGTTAAAGAATGATCGTATGTGTAAATGTGAATTATTTTATGAAGCTGTAATTCCGAAGAATATTGGAAGATGGACTGTACATTAAATCATTATTGATGGTAAAAATTGTATAATAATAATAATTTTAATGTATTTAATATGTTTTCTTTAGATCAACCGAATGATATGTTATTTTGAATGAATGTATGATTATTTTAAAAATACACACACATTATATTGGCAGTGACAGTTTTATTTAGATATGCATAATTTGAATTTATGAAATAAATACGATGCAACATTACATAAAAAGCTTAGAAATAATTATATGATTCTTTCGTTAATAAATTTTGATATTGTTTTTATGTTATAGTATTAGAATTATATTTATTGTTTATAAGTAATTATTTTATATTGCAAATTAGGAAGAGAGTTAAAAGTCTATATTCTTATTTTTATTTTTATTGGATAATTTAAGCTAAGTTTTATGTAGAAGTTTATATTTGAGTTGGAGATTTCCTGAATATAAATGATGAAGTATCAATAGTATGGATAATTAGTATTTATTTAAATTGATGATTGTTTTCCGGAATTTTAGATAAGTTTTAGAGGATGTTTTGTAGATAGAAATTTATTAGGAAGGAGTAGTATAACACATGGATTAAAGTAATAATTCCACACAGAAAAGAATCATAAAATTTATCTAATATAGTGATTTATGAATTTGAAATTGATGAATAATTTAAATATTATTATTTTAACAGTACATATATGTAATGCATATTTAATAAAAACATATAGCATGAATTGCATTAAGTGAAATATAAAATTATAATCAATTATTTGTTATTACATTACAAGGACATATTAGTTTCTATATTATGCTATTAAAGTAATGCTGATAATAAAGTAAACACATACTAGTACATTATAAAATGAATAATAGCAATACTTAAGTGATGTAGCAATTTAATTAATAAAGTTTAATTGTTTACATATGCTACATAAAGATTATTTACATAAATTTTTCTGTGTAATAATTGAAGTTCACTGATATTTATTTAAAGTCTGAGTTTTGAAAAACATACTTTAATGTTATTAATACAGCATTTTAAAGAATGTATAATTACTTATAGGAGTATGAGTTAATAACAGTGTAAACATATTGTATTATTATTTTCTTATTTTATTTTCTTTGTTTTTCTAATTTTGAACTGTAAATATTGTAAATAGATTCTTAATCAAAGTTAATGTAAATAAATTTGTTTAATTTGTTTTAAAAGTGTGTCGAGTTCATTATTTTGCACCACAGCATTTGACAGCAGATAATTTGAAGAAACATAATATTTGCACAATGTGAATTTATTAATATTATTTTAGAAATAAATACAATATTTTCCTGATTATCATTTATGAGAATTGATTGACATTACTACATCATATTACAATGGTCATAGAGTAATTATAATGCATAATATAAGAGTACAATATTATTTATTGCCACAGATTATTGAATTATAAGATTTTTGATTTATTCCAAAATTAAGATGCTATATGAAAATAAAAGATATACATATGATTATTTATTTAATGATTGATGATATATTAGAAATAGATAAGATTAGGTTATACTCTAAGATTAGTATTATAATTATTAAAATAAGTTAGGTGTATTTAGGTTTGATATAAAATCCCATATCATACTTATTTACATGAGTTATCATTACTTTAAGATAATTAGAAGAACCTGAGATTATTTAATTATATTTTAAAAATAAAAGTTAAGATTTATTTTATTATTATTAAAGATAATTTATTTTATTTCAAAGCCATAAGAATGCTGTAGATGTAGTAATAGGATAGTAAGGAGGTTATAGTATTCTTATGCCATTGAGACAGTGTCTTGGAAGATATTGACTCAATGTAAATCTACTTATTACTTTGTAACTTTACTTCACAGTCTCATGATTTTAATTAAATACTTATTTAATTAGTACATACTATAGAATTATATTGATTTTGATAATTAACAATAATTTTAATTAGAATATGATAATATAAAAGTATATTAAAGATAGATATGCAAATTTTAATTAAGCATTAGAATTTAATTGAGCTAGTCGTATTTCAAACTATATTATACATCAAGAAGTAAGGGTACAATATATATATATATATATATATATATATATAAAATACAGTATAATATATATGAATTTTCTTCTATTGATGATGAGGGGTTACAGTATATATATATATAGAAGAAAATTCACATTCAAACCAGTGCAGTTTTTGGGTGAATGCATAGAAATTTATATACTAAAATGGACAGCACAGATGTCAAGGTTAATTTTTTTTATGTACTCATTATTTAATAAATAAATGCCTATTCATTAAAATGCTAACTATTATTACAGTGAATAATGTTCTTCTAACTATAAAATGTGTTCTGCATATTTGAATGCCATTGTTATGAGAGTTTTGGTATTTGTCAGTAAGATGAAATATTGTTCTTTAAATATGTCAGTTTTATATTAAAATAAAAATTTTTTATTTGTGAATAAATGAAATTATATAATGATGATATTTAGAAATACTTTTATTATTACATTATCTGCAGGTTGTTTTTTTTTTTTTTTGTATTCTTTATATTATACAATAAAGCACTTTCTGTCTTAGATGCACTTATTGATTTAATAAAATATGATTGTTTCCGGTTAGTTGTGATTTAAAAACTTTTAACTAGTCTTTCTGTAGTTCACTTTATAAGAAATAATTAGAACCATAACTTGTCTTTCTTTTGTTGCATTTGTTTTAGACATCATCTTACTATTATGGAATATGATAATATCTTACTTTTACTATGATAAAATTCTGAAATGAGCAGTAATATTTATCTTTATTTATTTGATATAACAAGGAACAAATATTTGCAGGGTGTTATTCACAATTTCACTGTTTGTTTTCCACATGTTTATTGGAATTCAGTACTGTTCTTTGAAATTAACTAACATGATAAATTAGTTTAACAATTACTATATTTTGATCTAAATACAATTAAAAGGAGACAAAATCAGATACTCATAAAAAATGTTGGTAGCTGAGAGGCCAGAACAGCCACCTTGTAAGCAAGCATTTTCTTGCAGACATTTGTCATGAGTTCGGTGCCTGACCAATGCTATGACATATGGAAAAAAAAACAAATTAATTATTTTCCCAGCAAAATAATTTTCACTGACATTTGATATAATTAATATAAATATTTAGTTCAAAGATTAAGTCTGAAGTTTCATTACATAGTTTATGTTTTATAATAAATACTCTGCAAACTGTTGGCATGGTTATGTTCTATTTATGGTTAACCATGATTACATTTTAAAATTATTTTTGTTTTTATAATCCATGCAACAACAATTATTTTATTAACCCTGATTTAAAGTGAGGCTTTTATTCTCTTGATAACAAATATCCAGACTTTCATGGTTTTACAGGCCCACATTAATATTACTTAATATCCTAATCCTAAATGTGTTAGTGATTATGGGATTATGTTTTCAACCAACAATAAAGTCTTCCTCAACTGAATAAGTAAATTAAAAAAATTGTATTGGTATCATGAGAAAAAAAAACAATTTTCTTCCTTCACATTTTATGATTTTGGGTCTTATGTAACAACTCATAGAGATCATCACCAATTACCTGTTTAATTGAATCTGTCCATTGTTTTGGAAAGCTTAAGTAATGATTTTCCAAATCTCTTCTGATCCTTATAAGGTGACTATGCAGATGATTTGTATTTTTATTTTAAATACAAGCTATTGGAAATTGTTGGAACTCATCATTAAACTTCTAAAATCTGTCATTCACAAATTATTAGTGTTGAGTATTTTTGCTGGTCTTAAAATTATTTTAAAAAAACACATTAAACATGTGGTTAGTTTAAGGAATAAGAAACATTATTTGATAATCCATATCTCAAATTTATAATCGTTTTTCATCTGATCTTTTGAGTGAATACACTTCATTTGCATAAGTGACAATTGGGAAAAATCAGACAATTGATCAGATTTCATTTGATGGCTCTTGGTACTATTTCAGTTTTTCCATGTTTTAGATATTTTTGACATTACTGCTCTTTCTAACTTTTTCTGATGATTTCTGAACCCATCGACCATTACTAACTATGCTGAAATCCAGGTCCCACATGTATCTATTTCTTTAAAATTTCCAATGCTTATAATTTGGGGTAATTATTATTAGTATAATCTCCAATTATGACTTTGCTTTGTAAATCATTTAATCTATGGATATATTATTTTATTTTACTGTGATAATTTTGCACATAAACTTAAATAATTATTATAATCATGCTTTATTTTTGCTATTATCTAAGAAAATGTATTAAAAATAATGTTTTAAAATAATTTATCTCGAATCCTTTTAGCTTCCATAGTTTAATAAAACGATTTGTGTATTTTGTCATTCTTTATGTTATTATAAAAATGATTTTAAGAATTTCCTTAGTAAAATACAGACACAAACATTAAAAGCATTTTTTTTTTCTTTTTCGGAAAAAAGAAATTAATGCATTAAATAATTTTTCATCAAAGCTGTTTTAAAAGTTATAAACATCAAAACAAAAATTATTGCATTTCTTAATTTAATAAAAGATTGCCAATTATTTATTTTTAAATATAAAATATTTTTCAATAAAAAAAAAAATGGAACGGGTAATTGCTTGGGAGATCATATGAAAGTGGAGCACCGCAATTGGCAATATTAGACGCTAATTCTTATTTAAATATTTTTAAAAAAATATTTTTATATAAGGCACGCTTATGCTGAAAGAAAAAAAAAGATTTATATAAAATTAATTGTAATGCATGTGAGTGAAGTGTTCTGTCTGAAATCAAAAATTGAAGTAATTAGACAAAAAAATATTAAAAACAAATTTGTAAAATTGGTCCATCATCGATACAAGAGTGTCAATGTTTTCTCCATTTTCCTGTATCAATTATAGAATTATATGATAAATTTTAGTAAAAATATTATATCATAAAAGGGCATAATAGAAAGGAAGTTCATTAATTGCAGAGTCGTAAGTATTTTCTGACTGAACTTGTAGGTATCTATAAATTAATATTTAAAATTTATCATATTGATATGGTGAAAATAATACTCAGTATATTCAAAATAATTATGGTATTATAGTCAATACTGATACAAATGCCTCATTATTATTGGCTTTGTATGAGATCCAGTTTAGTGATTAAAAATTTTTTTTTATTTTATTTATAATCGTTCTGATGTTGTAGAATCATGGCTCAAGATTGGTCTATCATATTAATTTAAAGTTATTTATTTCATGTTAAATGTTAAATTTCAGGTAATAGTAATAATATATATATATATATATATATATATATATATATATATATATATATATATATATATATTATATATAGTGTGTGTGTGTGTGTTGAAGGAAGATTTTCATGGGTTGCACAAATCTTTCCAAATAGGAGGAAGATTATGGATACAATCTGGCCTTTTAAATATCTCAATGGCTTCTCTAATTTTGCACTGGTAAAGATTATCACATCTGGAGATTATCCCAATACTAGAAAAATCAATTTTATGACCGGAATATATAGTATGGAGTGTGAGTGCTGATGATGATGACTGTCGGATTACTGCATTAGCATGTTCACCTCTCCTAACACTGATGTGATGATTACTCATACCTATGTAAGAAGCTTTACAATTTTTACATGAGATTTGATAAACACCATAAGATTCAAGAGGGATTGAATTCTTAGTCTTGGTTATTATATTGCTGATCTTTTGATGAGTAGAAAATGCTGTATCTATATTATAGCGTTTTAATATACATCCAATATGTATGTAGTTTCTTTTAGATATGGAACACAAATCCTAATAGCTGATTTAAAATCTTTTTGTTTCCTATTTGAATTTCTATAAAGTGCCAATATAATATTCACTATGTTGTTTTTTTTTTTTTTTTAATATTTGTTTGTGAAAAAATAGAGTGGTGTTTAACATGGGTTTGTGTGATAATGAACATTGTAAATAGGATAATGGTAATTAAAAATTAACATGATCTCTAGATTTGATTAGTTTCAGTCACTTCAAAGGCAAATAAAAAGAATGGTTTATTTTAAACATGTTTTCTGCAAAGTGTGAAACATTTATCATGTGACAATGTACGTAATATATATATATATATATATATATATATTATATACATTGTATATATATATATATATATATATAAACATGAATCATCTAAGATTAAAATCTTTAAACCATATAATAATTATTTAAATTAGGTTTTATCATATGGCAATAGTCCAAGTGTATCAATATCAGGAATTTTAAATCTTTATCAAGAAAAATCTATGAATAATTGAAAAAAAATTGTACATACCAAGTTTTACAGTTATTTAACATAAAAAAGCCTACAGAAAACCCATATATCTGTCATAATTGTTTTGCAATGAATATATTATCATAGCCAAATTAAAATAAATTATTCTAATGTTTTATAATTTGCTGAATTATATTAAACTAAATATATATATATATATATATATATATATATATATATATATATATATATATATATATATATATATATATATATATCAAGTGATAAACGTTAACTTAAATAAATAATGGGGAAAAGTCTTTTTATTGCTGGAGAAAAGTTGTAAATCTGACCTGAAATACAACAATGCAGCTAGGTAATCAAAATTACAAATTAGCTGACTTAATCATTCAAATTTCAACAACCATAAATTACTACAATTTTTTAATAAAAGAAAAACAGCAGAAGATACTAAAAAATGAATAGTGTCATGTGTAAGTAATGTACAAACATAATATCACACAGTAAGTGATGTAAGTAATTCTGATAGAATTCTGATGAGATATCTCAAATATGAGAACATGGGGATAAAAAATGTTCATTCAAAAGAGACAGTAAAAATTAAAATATTGGCAATCATTAATATTATAGTCATACAAGTACAAAATGATGCAATACTAATTGAATACAGTGATATGGTCTACCTAGACAAGCAAAGTAATAAATATATAACCAAACAAATGCTACTCAGTATATATAATATCACATTAAATTCCATTGTTTAATTATGTATCAATAAATGAAAACAAATCTTTTGTGAATCTTCTTTCTGAATTCTCACTGTAGACAATGTATTAGTTAAAGAATTTTAGAATGTCTTTTTGTAACCTATTCTTATTTAACTGTTGTAACCAATCCTTTCCAGAACCCTTACTGTAAATAAATGAGTTATAATATTCCATGTAATAATTAAAAAATATATTGGTGTTATAAATAACTACTATTTATTTTTGATAATCCCCAAACCAAACTATTTTCATTGATAGCTATCAAAAGTTTTTAATCTTGAATTTACTAGGAAGCAAAATAAGATACTTCTTTAATTTTTACCATAAGGTTTTATATGGATTTAAACATAGACAGATATTTTGACAAGTACAATAAATTATAAGAATCATTTAAGTTCTCATACTTGTATAAAATATTTGTGTGAGTTTAAAATCACAACAGATTTTGGAATAGAAATCAAAAACCACTAACTTTTGTCTCTAGTTAATCTCAAGACAAAAAAATGCTGTTGCCTGGTAGTCCAATATGTTAACTTGAGAATTGTCAATAGTATTTGTTAGTTACATTTTTTCTTCTAATTATTACATAAAAAATAGCTTCACTCATTCTTTCATTTATAAATGTGTAAAAGGCATGTACATGTGAAGTTTTACATATAGTTATCCCGAGTGCTTCTATTGTAATAACTTTGTTAGAGATAGTAGCTTATTAGTTACAATATGTAAATCACATAACCACTAACAATACTAAAAATACCAATAAATATAAAGGCAACACATAAATTAGACAATAACTGAATCCATATAAATATCTAATTTGAATATTGTCTTGACAACAAATGCTATTTTTGTAATAGTTGTTTTAAGCATCAACTTGTGATAATGTGCTATTTATATATTCATATATTAAATAAAACTTTTAATGAAATTATATCCATATTTTTTAATTAAAGCTCTGTCAAGATCTAATACAACAACATCAAAAATAATAATTTAAAATTGGACCTAAAACTGCAAGCATTATATGTCATATTCTCCAAACATTATAGTTTATCAGACCCCTATGAGTCAAAAGGAAACTGCAAGATTTTAAATAAAAGTGTTAATAAAGATATTAATGCTATTAAAAGATTCAAATTAATATGACTTTTTATTTTTCCATTAATAAACAGTATCATATGGATTATATATGGTAATATATTTTATGGACTTTGTAGATAACATATTGAGAGTTTTAATTATATTTTATCTGTGCATTTTAAATTAGACCTCAATTATGCTCCTGCTCTATAACAAATCAAACAACCAATTAAAAACTGATCTGAAAACCGTGATTACAGCATCCTGCAAATATCATTTACTTATTTAAAGTCTAAGAGTCAAAAATTAAATTGAATAAAAAAGTTGTATTATATATATATATATGTGTGTGTGTGTGTATATATATATATATATGTGTGTGTGTGTGTGTGTGTGTAAATTATATTAAACATCCCATAATTGTGTAATATATTAAGATAGGTTTACATATTTTTTTTTTTAAATATGGTCTTTGATACCACAATCTCTTATATGTTTTTGAAGATCTAATAATGTATGTAACCTGTTAAAACTAGATCTGAAAACTGCAATCACAAGATATAGCAAATAGTATCTATTTATCTAGTACTGGAGAGCTGAATATATATATATATATATATATATATATATATATATATATATATATATATATATATATATATATATATATAAATTTATATATTAATTATAATTCATACTTACCTAATATATTAAAAGGTGTTTTATACTATAATGTTTGATAAAAATCAGCCAACATCTTATAAAGTACTTGTTTCAGTCAATCAAACCTGATGTTATTAACTACTCAAAGACCTGTTGATATCAAATCAATTCAAAGCAACTTCATTTCTATTTAAATAACCTTACAATATTTAGTTCAATAATAAATTTGAATAATAATAAAGCTTTCTTGGTTAGCAGCTTAATGTTAATGTTAATAGTAAATTTTATTTTTAACAAACTTGCTTCCATATACAAATATCAATAACCCTTTATAAATACGTAATGTATTAAGTAATAGAGAGTACAAGGTAAACAGTAATAATATATTATATATTTATTGGTAATTAATTAATAATATATACGTATTTAAATGTTTATTTGAAGTCAGGATTGTTTAAAAATGAATTTGATTATAAGGTTTGCCTCATCAGTTAAAATTAGATCAATACAAAAGTAATTGTGGTAATGCAATAAAAACTATTAGTAATATATTATATATTTATGATATATTTAATTGAATAATTTATATTCCCCTTTTAGCATGATCCGTATCACGTGACGTCTATTACTTAATTAATGAAATGTGTATTTTTTAAATTTTTTCTTCTTTACTGTATTAAATAATTTTAAACATTTGTTTAATAAAACCAGATAAAAACAAAATTATTTTAAGGAATAAAATTTTAATATTTGAACACGATTTAATTATTAATAGAATTAATAGAATGCTAATGTGTGCCCTTAATGCTTATATCCAATATTTCTGTTTTTTTTATTTAATTTTTAATATCTTTAATAATTAACTTTTTACATGCGTGTAAGTCATTCACATAGACAACGATCAATATACCTAATAAATAAATAAAAATGTATTTTAAAACTTCAGTTATCATTGTCTGTAGAAAGCAACCAATAGCAAACTAGTATAGCTATTCTAACAATTAAAAAAAAACTAAAACAAAATACAATACAATAGTATTCATTAGCGATGGGGTTTGTGATGACTATATGAACCAATCCATGAACTACATAAACATGTTCATATAGAAATGAATGTTTTGTTATTGTATTTATTTAAAATTTTGTTATTTTGTCTTTTAACTTTTTGTACAGAAATATTTCTTTTTGAAAGATTTCTTGTAACTCTCCACTGAATTATACGTCAATCATATATTTGTAATAAAAGTAGTTTTGAACATAATTAGAAGTATTTTGAGATCTGATCTATATAACTTAATCTAGATTTATTTTTTTCATTAAAACTATATTCATATTCATGCATAAATATTGTTTAAAATTATATAATTCATTATTTTTACATATCCAACAAAATGTAAATGCCCTATGACTCTGTAGATTCAAATGCAGAATACTGCAAAACACATTGGCTGTACTTAGTTTTTTGCTATCAATTTTCAAATCTTTATTGTAGCATTTTGAAATGATTTTTTTTTCCAATAGGTAGTGCAAATCTAAATTCCATACAATAAACTAGTATTTCAAATTCTATAATACTAAATATTATACAACGTTATGGAATCAGATGATCGCCATTTCCTAAGCTTGCTCTGAATGATATACATATAGAGAGTTTTGCCTGTTAAGGAATCACGTTTCTCATTTTCTACAAATATAATTAGTTGTAGTATACATAATATTAAAACAAAAATAAATTATTCAAGAGTGTGATGATTCATGAAATTGAGATAATCTCCTTTATCAGATAATATCTGCTTTTGGTTTAACATTTAAAATCTAAGGTATAGCTGAAAACATAATAAACCATAGCACATCCTCCCTTCAAATGACATTAAAACACATATGATTATGTAAACTCAAAAAGACAATTAAAAATATATTTATCAATAGAAAACAAAATGCTGTTTATGCATGCATACTTCTGCTCACTTGTCCATGTATAATAAGTAGGATTCTGTCCATCACAGTGTTGAATTCTGAAGTTCTTATGAAAAAAACAGATATGAATAATAGTTTACTAGTGAGAAATTTCATTTTGCTTAAAAGTTTTGAACTCATTCTTTACAGTTTATAAAAAAAAAAAAAACTGCAAATTAAAAATAAATTATTGTTGAAAAAATATTACTAAAAAAAAAAACAAATATCAGTTCAAATCCTAAAGCATCTGTCCCAGCAATGTGAATACCCAACTCCTATGGTTGATGCTCAAAGAAGAGATTTACTGGAAATCCATTTTAAATTATGTTACAATTATTTGATAGTTAATTGCAAATATGACAGAAATATTTTTAAAGATTAAATATTATGTTAATGATGGGATTGTAGAATGAATTATACCAAAAGTATTATTTAGAACTATCAATATGGATTAAAAATAGTAATTAGTAACAATGAAAAAAAATGATGATGGTTGTGAAAGTTAAATAATGGGAATGAAATTAAAACTATTGGAATCAATATATGAAATGAAATAAATTATGTGGTTATATATATATAATAAAGATTATATGTAATGGTAATTAATCAGATTATTAAACTTATTCTTTCAAAAATTGGTTTGCAAACAATTAAACATTGTATATTTCTCAGTAAATAGCACTTATATATGTAAAACAAAAAAAGATTAAATCACCCACCCTAGGTTATGACCTAAAAGCATTCTAAATGTTAGACAAAGAATCAAAAATAGAATGCTATTTTGTTCAACATTTAGAGTGCTTTTAAGTCATAACCTGGAAAAGAATGATTTATTCTCATTGTTAACATATACTCTGAGCTATGATTAATTTTTAAAAAAGTTTATATATATATAGTTCAAATATTAATTTTATAACAGAGTCACTAACTTTATTCAGTGGAATTGCAGATCTACTTACTTTAGTCAGTAAAACTCTAGAATACCACAGAATTCAAATTGGGAACACTGGCCCCATTTCAATTTGTATCTTATCAAATAAATATATTGCACTAAAGAAAGCATTCAAAACTGATAATTTTGGATTGAGGGTATTTTGATGAATAATAGTAAGATTTCAATGTCATTTCTTTAAAATTTCATATCTTTTAGCATGACTACACCACCAGAATTATTTATTAAAAGTAATTAAATAGAATATTTTTAACTTTAGAATTATTTGAAGATTAATATGCTGCATCAGCGTCAAACCATCTTGAAAGTCATTTCATTTTAAAAATGTCTTTATTAATACATTTCAAAAATATTTGGTGATATGAAGGTTATTAAATAACTCTATAAAATATATTATACATGGTAAGAGAAAAATGAAATTGAATTAACTCCATTTTCATATGCATTTAATTAAAAATTATAACTGGATTATGTGATTAGTAGCGATCATTACTGTATTTATCCAAAGTTGATTGTCTTAAAATTGTGGATGGAGAAATTTTGACAGTTGTAAATCAAAATATAACAATTTATTGTAGAAACGCTACAACATATAAAATATTATTAACAATTTACTTGTTAATTTAGAAACTGCCATCAAAATATTTTTTTATCTTTTGCAATCTCTTTTATTTTGAAAAATGTAACATCAATAATTTTTGCTAGCTTAAAAAATCAATTGGAAACATTATAATGATTATTTAAAGCACTATGAAAATTTGTATATACGGTCACAATATTATTTTAAGTTACCAAAAATATCTAGAGGTTAAAAACAAATGCTAAGAGTGGTAGTTTATTAAAAAGTGTATTAAAAACTTATTTTGGATTAACTTTGGATAATTGTAGTGGAAACATTAATTTTCCTCATTCATAACATTTTTATTAGTTCACATATTGTAAATTAAATACCTTTATTTATTTTTCCTAATAACATTTTTCATAATAATATAATATGATAGTATCAACTAATTTATAGTTTTCATTAAAAATATTAGTAATTACAAAATTATTTTTCTCTTTTCTGAATTATTGTGATATTGTTTGAATGTAACATTGATGTCATTTATGTTTTTATTACTTTATACAATGCTTTTTACAACCCACAATTGATGGTTTTGATTGCCCCAGCAATCTTCTTCATTTTTACTTATATTTTCAAATATTAATAAAATTAAAATTATAATTTAAGTTATATAAAAGTCTATTTTTTATGCTGAAATGCACATAACATTTAAATGATGTGAAAAATATTAAAATATAAGTAGAAGTTCTGAAGAAAATTTCCAGGGAAATCAAAATTATTAATAGTTGGTTGTAAAAAAACTTTTAAAAAATTAAAAAAGAACATATATGATATTAATATTTTATGGATTTAGCAATGAATTAAGAAATATTATTTGAATGCTATGTACATTTTAACATAAAAGATAAACTTTAATAGTTAAACAGCATTAAGCTGTTGCCCATGCGCTTTGAAGATTTTAACTATAAATGACTGAATACTAACACTTCAAACACATGATAAAGTCTTTGGGAAAAGATAGAATCTTTTTGAACCCAAACGCTTTTATATGGGCAAATCTTAAGTGTCTGAAAGTGAAAGCGTGAAGATATTAAATAATCACTTTAAATTACTTTTACATGCTTGAATGAATGATTCTGGTAAAAATTACTAGAATTTACAATACCTCATTCTTATTTGAAATTAAATGTATGTAAATAAATCAATTATTTTATATAGCATGATGTTTAGACTTTATCATGTGTTTGAAGTGTTAGTATTCAGTCATTTATAGTTAAAATCTTCAAAGTGCATGGGCAACAGCTTAATGCTGTTTAACTATTACAGTTTATAAACATTGCACTATATAAAATAATTGATTTATTTAAAAGATAAACTTGTATATAACATAAACTTTAATTTTAGTTCTATTCATGATTTTGGCTTGTATATGCCATATTCATTGCAATCTAAGTTTATTTGGTTTCTATGAATATAATATATCCATGTCAAAATATGCCTAACATGAATAAAATTAAAATTAAAGTTTAAGTTATATAAAAATCTACCTTTTCTGTGGAAATTCACATTAACCTTTATATAATATCAAAAATATTAATTAAATATTTTTTAATATATAAACACAAATTCCGATACTTAATAATAATGGAAATGTTTAGATTTGGTAAAATATAATGAATGGAATGTTGAGATAAGTTAACGTGTATATGTACATTTTTCCAATGATATATATATATATATATATATATGATCAATAGATGGCATTTTACCAAAAACACCGTCAAGTGTATGATTGTTTATATAAACGTCAGAGTAAGCATTCACTATCTCTATCGTTAGTTCCACCATATGCTTGACACTGTTTTTGGTAAAACGCCATCTATTGATCATAAATACAAGTGTTAGCAAGTTTAACTTGTTTTTTTTAAACAATATTTATTGTATTGATATGATGTCTATGATTACCCACAATCTACTCCGTTGATTTCTTCCTACCAAAGCTACAACATTATCATTGACTTTTATAATAGGTGAATATTTCATAGCAGACTTCATAAAATATCAGTGGACATTTTCACACATTGAATCCTGGAAATCCCAAGTCCTTAAAATTTGTAATGGCTTTAAATCAGAATAATAATTTTTAATCATGAGGCTGCCCAAGTAGGTATGCATCAGTTATTCTTAATTATACCTTAGTTTCTAATTACTGTTGAAGATATCATGGATATTAACTCATTAAAGAGTCAGATTGAACATACAAATTGTTTTAATTTGATGAAATCAGGATAATGTAATTAGTTGAGAAATAATCCAGAAAGATTAAATTTTGAATCTGCCACTGAGCTAAATTATGGTGAGTAATTAATACCTGATGTTAAAACTTTCATTTACTTTTTTTAAGAATACATTTTATCCTAATTCAAACAGAGTAAAATCAACAGTAAGGAAGCTTATTTTCTCAGAATTAATGAAAATACTAAATGATAAAATAAGGTTGGTCTGCAAGAACAGTTCAATACTTGAAGAATTATTAAAATTAAATTAAAACAGGTATGACAAATGTGTAAAATCCCTTGTAAAATTTAATATAACTATGCAATGACAAAGCTTGCATTCAAAATATTGTAGATTTTTTTAAAAATGTAGCATATTGACATAATGTGTATAAAGGAGCAGCACATGTTATCTAGATGCATGTGTGCAGAATTGACAGGTTTGAATCTTAGTATTTGTTGGTAAAGGAAAAATCCAGAAACTCCATCCAAGAATGCTGATATTATAATGTGATGGCATCTGGTGTCTATTATTTATTCACATTTTTAATAGATGGTTTTAAAGAAGATTAAAGATAGGTGTTCTTGTAAGTATATAAGAATATACTAGGGTTATATGATGTAAATAGACACAGTTACCATTATATAATTAATATTTTCTAAACACAAGCCATATTATATTATTCTTAATAATTAATAATACATAATTGTTTGAATATTTCTTTGAGAAGTAATGTGATATTTGAACAATGAAGAAATAGATTAAAGTAGAAATATGATCCAGGAATCATCAATTCTACTACCATCATAAATCACTTAAAACATATGTATTATCAGAATACATACTATCATATGATATTCAGTGACTACTCAAGGTTACATTGAATGGCTATAGTGTCCACCACATATTAGTGTTATTGGAAGAATATGAGCACATTTATGAAACAAAGTCACATATTATTGTTGGTTATTAGCATTAAGAAGAAATCTATAGTTGATATAGAACTGAACTGTTTAAAACATCTAGAAACTTTCTGATGTCATACCTATGTAACTATAAATGTTAGATATGAGTTGGCTTGAATTCAAAAGTATGAACTTTTTAAATCCAGTTATGAGATTGAATAATGTAAAGATCTGCTTTATTTGAGTGCAAATGGGCTGTTTATAAAAATGTTGTGCACCATACATTATTACTAATAAATAGCTTTGAAATCCTGAAATACATCTGATGTCCTATTTTTTCCTGATGAAGGCTAAAATGAGAAACTGGTCAGAAAATGGAGATATAATTATATTATACCATCTGTTGCACACAGATTGCTCAAGTTTACAATAAGTGGCTTATAGTAGGCTGACTATATTTGTCATTGTAAAATTATGTTTTAAATTTAGTCATTGGTAATTCCTTATTATTAGATAACAAATGTGACAAATCTTATCAGGATCTCTGTATATACTTAATTAAGCCACTTTATGAAACACACACAATCTACTTTGACTGCTTAAAGTATTTACAATATTGTTAAAATATACAATACTTTTTAATATTAAATAAGAATTTATAAAGCTCAGTACTACTTGGATAGGTTTCCATTATGCAATGGATCAATAATGGTTGATGAACACCACAAGTGGTAGGATAACCTTTTATTTATAAAGGCCAATTATGAATATCACATAAACAGTTTTTGAACAACTGTTCCTGTAGCTTTTTAGGAGAGGATGTTGTTTTATTAAAATTTAGGTATTGTTTCCAATACAAGCAATTTTTATTAACTCCCTATTTTTTCTTCTTCAATCACTTAAGTTATTGTAGAATCCAATTATTGTGAGTCTCTCTGGACTACCATATATCTGCTTCTAATAATTGCAACAGTGGTATTATGTGATTGTGCAACATTTTCATCTTTTAACTACACATGTAGCATGTCTTATTCCAATATTTCTCTTATTTAGCCTAATATCTCAGAAATAAGAAATTGATTGTGAAGAATAGGCTTAGTACTCTGGCAGTATTTAAATGTGATCTTTGCTCAGTCAATAATTAATAAATCACTTGGAACTGAATTTAAGAACAATAGGAATTTTGACAGGCAAACATTTATGTTTAGGCAACCCTATTTATAGATTCTCCTGCCTACCTCAGAAATAGTAAGGGCTAGAAAATGTGGCCTAAAAATGAATTGCCTCACACAGTATTGCTACATTATTACTCATTTCAGTGGACGAAATAGTAAGAATAATAACAATAACATCAGTAAAGTAGTATAGTAAATGGTGGTGATAGTATTTAAGGTAAGTATTGCAAATAAAATCTTTTTTTTTCTAAATATTTGGACTGTATAAACTTCATTTGATATGATCATTTCAGAGCAGAGGACTACACTTATGACTCAAGAACTGTCAAGATTTAAAATTGTTATAGATACTCTCAGCAAAACTTCTTTCCTAGAAGGAAAATTATTAGAACAGTTGTATGAATACAATTTTTTTGGAAAAGCAGATCAGTCAGTAAAAGAAGAATATGTAAGAGCGGATTTGCTGTAAAATCTAATATAATATCTTCAATTATTGGAATTCTTAATTATATTAATTAAATATTAATGATCATAAAACTTTCCTTGCTTAATGGCACTAGAGCTCATTTTATTAGTTTCTATGCTCCAACCTCAAATTCAGAGAATTCAGATAAGAAAAAACTTATTTCTTGTTGGCTAAAATTATCACAGCAATTTCATTATTACATCAATACTATTAAAATATGGAAGTTTTCATCTTAGGAACTTTAACATACATTTTGGAACAAATAATAGATTTTGATGTAAAAGTTATAAGAAATAACTGGTATTGGGATTATAAACTCAAATGATTTGTTATTAAAACAGGCAAAACACACTATATGTATTGCCACACATAGCAAGCTAGAGTAATAAATTGATGCCAGAAGGCTTGTGCATAAAATTTTCATGTAGTGCCTACTCATCCAATATCACCAGACTAGTTTCTGGCTTGTGCCATATTTGATGAGTAGGCACTGGATGGGAATTTTATGTACAAGCCTTCTGGCAATCATTGATTACTCTAGCTTGCTATGTGTGGCAATACATATAGTGTGTTTTGCCTGTTTTCACAACAGTTATACACAAGCATAAAAGTTCTGGTCATGTGATTTGTTATTAATAAATTTATGCATAATACATGGATTGACTATCACATACACATTGTTTAGCTAAAAAATATGGATGTGTTATGCTCAAAAGCATTGTTAGAACTCGGAAGAAGGGTCAAATTGTTCATAAGATCATATATTAGTACACACTAAGATTAAAAATGACAATTGTATTAAAAATGTCTTATGCCAATCACATTCACAAAATGTGATGTTCATTCTTTAAAAATATCTACCATATGAACTGACTTTCAGCAGTTATTAAACACTAAAATTGCTACTTTGGATCTTCAGAATTGTCACATTGTAAAAACATGGTCCTGAACTATCATATTACTAAAGAATTAAATTTTTAAGGTGTTATGGATACAAATAAATATATTTGTGGTTTCACTAAAAATAAGATTTGTGACTGGTTTTCTGACAATGATCATATTATTATTAATTTAATTAAAAATATATGTGACATTTTCTGTTTTCAAAATAATAGATCAAATGTGAAATGGTCTTAATAAATATAAAACATCTAAAATCAGAAGTTCAGTGATTGACAATTAGGCTTAATAATATATGACAAATTAAAATAGCAAAGAAGTTACATACGTCCATTAGTCATGGCAATTCTTCTTATTTTTTGATGCATTGAAATAGCATATGGACCTAAGAAATGGTATCACAATCCTATTAAATCCAACAATAGTCCTGTCTTTTGGAATGAAAATTTTGATCAACTTTTGAATAATGATAAGAATTGATGTGGTGAATTTTAATGATATATCAATTTTATATACTCATTTATATTTGGATAAATATATTAAGCTGAATGAAGTCAAAAAAGCTCTTTGTAATCTTAACAAGGGAAAAATCTTGACAAGGTAGAACTTAAAATCAAACACTTTTTAAATGAAATTGTTTCCACTTAAATGTTTAAAAATATATATATATATAATAATTAATTTCTTACCCTTTAAATATGTAATACATTAATGTTATTTTTAACCCTGAATAAAAACTTACAGTTTTTATATGATATTTGAAGAAAAAATATTTTGTGACATGAATCAAGTTTCAGCTAATAAATTTGACATCATCAGTTTCTTGAGAACAATGTGGTATCATATAACACTCACCAATATATTATGAATATTCAATTTGATATTAAAATATGAATGGGAATTTTAGTGTTAATGTGGGTAGATATATCATTTATAAGAAGTCAAAAATACAAACTCTCTACACAGGAATGCCACTCAATGCAAGTCACAGTAATCAAGGAATGACTTGCATTGGTGGCATTATTGTATGAAAAGTTGTCTACTGTTTAACCACTTTTGTAAGCCTAGAAATTGACTATCTTGTGATGTTATAGTGGTTTTAAAATCAAAAGTGTATAACCTTTTTCTTTAATTGCTGGTTTGGGAATTATTACACACATTTAATTATTGTATAATTATCCAGTTAGTGTTAATATGAAATGTTTGTACATATGTTTAGTGCATTTACAAAGTAGTCAAATGAACAGATGTTAGCATTGACTTGATTGATAATGTGAATGTTTTCTACATATGTTAGGGGTATTTAAAAAGTTGTTAAATTATGCTTAATCTGAATTAATAACGTAATTTTACATTAATGAAATGGCGTTTTAGTAACATTTTAGTTCATTTAAATTTCATATTTGGTAGTATATACTTACTACATAAATATATTTCTAATTTTAGACAAGAAAAAGAAGAATGCTATTATCGTTTTCTAAGCATGCCAATCAATTCTGCATAGTAGAGTTAGATTTGACTGATTTATTTATCATTATTCATTTTAAAATTATTTACGTAAATACTAATATCAAATCATAAATTAAATGTGTAAATGCAATCAATGGAATAGTTATAATCAAAACATTAACTTATAATTCATTGTAGTTCTCTTCAATAACAACTTATGGAAACCATAATTGAAAGTTTGACAATAGCTAAATTCAAAGAAATAATTTATTGTTTGCGCTATCTTTTTTTTATAAAACCAGATACCATGCTGAAAAGAAAGATTTGCAGTTTTTATACATGTGAAAATAATTTACTTGGTACTAAATTTTACTTACAGATGATAACTAAATATGCTTTGAGCATGAGTAAAATGATCAGAAATGGGAAATTATTTCAGCTGTGATCTGTCAAAATATTATATAAAAATGTTATTTATTAATGTTATTAATCCTAAATTTCTTACAATTATAGATAAACTTACTATAACACACAACGATTATTTTTATCAGTAAAACCTTATTTTAATAATAAAAAAATATTTAAAAGAAAATTATTTTACAATTTTATTTACTTGGAGAAAAATACTGAAGCTATCAGAACATTAAAAATGTTAGTTTGTTAGTAATTAGTATATTTGAGCATTATAGTCTATCAAATTTATGAAAAAGTTCAATGTTTCAATATTTAAAAAATAACATTTGTTATGTACAGCACAAAGAGAACTATCATGTTCTTTCATCTAATAATTCAGATGAAGTTTTAACTATTTTAATGAGCATGTAATAATTTTACAGTTATCATACATGTAATAATGAAAATGTAAATTTATTCATGTAGTAAATAAGACCAAATAAATTACTATAATAATCCATAAGCTAGATTCCCAATATATATATATATATATATATATATATATATATATTATGGATATATATATATATATATGTATGTATATATATATATATATATACACACACGTTTATGAGAAACTGCATAATCCTAGCTAAAACCTCTATAAAATATTTTAAATGTCCCAACAGCTATATTATTTTGGTCACACTCCCTCTTTAAAAGTAGCCCATCAAAAAGAAAGTGTGGCTAAAATAATATAGCTCTGGGCATTAAAATATTATATATATATATATATATAGTCCTTTATTAATATAAATGTAATTAGTTAAGAATATATATATATATATATGATAAACAAAACAAGTTATAAATTTTGTAAATTGCTATAGCTTGCATTTTATGATCACTAGATGGAGCTTTATCAATAGCCACTATCAAGCTTGTTTACGTAAACGCTGAGAAAGATAGAATTCAATATCTCTTGCAAATTGTCTCCAACTTTTAAACCATGGTTTCGAGCTTGTTGGCTCACATTAGTAAAGGATATGAAGTCTAGAAAATAGATCTAAAAGGGATAGAAGACTACAAACTAGATCTAAACACCAACTCTACTAATCATCATTTATGAAACACCTTTCTATAAGCTTGAAAGCATGAATTTTTCAGATATGTAAATAACTTCAAATCCAGTCATACAAACTAGATTGCTATATGGGTCTGAATTCAGTTCAGTTTCATCATATAGTAAAAGCCTCTGCAATCTATATAATTGCAAAAACATTCAAAGGTACATTTATGATAAACAAAACAAGTTATAAATTTCGTAACTTGCTATAGCTAGCATTTTATGATCACTAAATGGAGCTTTACCAATATCCCACTATCAAGCTTGTTTACCTAAATACTGAGAGAGATAAAATTCAATATCTCTTTCAAATTGTCTCCAACCTTTAAACCTTTGTTTCAAGCTAGTTGGCTCATGCCAGTAAAAGATAGGAGGACTAAAAATATCTCTTTCAAATTGTTTCCAACCTTTAAACCATGGTTTCAATCTAGTTGGCTCACATCAGTAAAGGGTAGGAAAACTAGAAACTAATAAGAAATACTCATTTATATATTAATTTATTTTCGTTGTCAAGCTATGATTATGATGCACAGCACTGAATATATTTTAACTTGGAGTGTTTTTTTTTTTTTTGATTTTGTATCTCATTAAGCATATATGTGTACTCTAAGTTTATATATATATATATATATACTTAGAGTACACATATATGCTTACATGATATATCTATATTCTTATGCATATATATATATATATATATATATATATATGCATACCAATGAAGAGTTTATGTAAAATATTAAAGTTAACTAGTTAGAATACTTTAATATCAATTGTATAAGCTTTTGGAATTTAATATATGTATATTTTCTAACTATGAAAATAATTTACATATATTTTTTTTTATTTATTTAAAGAATTTATTATGGCTTAGAAATTCATTATAATGCAAACTGTTTAAATTTGCATTTAATTTTATATCATATTATTATAAAAACTCAAATATAATTCTAGTGTAATAAAATAAAAATTAGAATTAATATTTAAAAATTTAGATATCATTAATAAAGTATGTAAGTAAATATTAGTTAGCTTATGGCATGCATATTATGTATAACAACATTCTATTTTATAAATGAAATTTAAATTGTTTTGAATTTTATTATTAATATAGAATATTATTAAAGATAACCTTAAGTCTTGTGAGCTAGTTAGAAATAATATTTGCTTATATATCTTAATATTTATATATTACATTTTGTTCCATTTAATCCAATTCTTTGTTAATATATAAAAGCATTTGCATAGGTTGTGAGGTGTATTAGTAATTTTTGCATATCATATGGCAACAAAAATATTAGTGCACCAACCAACATTGATAATGTAATGGTGTATGCATATTTAGATATATTAATTATGATAAAATAAAATAATTCATGAATAACAAATATAAAAGATATATTTGCAGAGATTTTTCATGTGCAGTTAACAATAATATTGAATGAATGATAATGTTCAGTTGCACTTGTTATTATCTGAGTATTGAGTACTATTTTTTTAAAATGAGAATATTGTAGAGACCCTATAAGCAACATGAGAAAGAAGATTAAATATTTGGTCAATAGAGAAATTTATGAAAGATGAATGAGTGATATTAAGTGAATAATTTAATTTTAAAATACTAGTTTTTATTAATGGCTTTAATTATTCCCAATGTGATAGATTAAATTGTTAGCCCTGGTGAGACTATTTGTAATATTTCAACTTTTAGTTTTAATATTAATCCATTGTTCTACATCACAATTCAATAAACTGTACATTATTTGATAATAATACATCTTTACAAATGAAATACATTAAAAAAAATCATAATGTTAGAAAAAGTTGTGATCATTATTGAATGCTTGGTAGAGCAGAATAACTTCAGAAAATGAATGAAATCTTTTTTAATTCAAATTTATATTTATAATGTAAATTAAACAATGTTGTCCTCTTCTAGATCTATCAACTACTGTTTTAAAATATTAAAATGGCTTTATAACATTTAGAATATTTCAAATTGTCTTAAGATAGTGATGGCAGTGTCATATTAGCCATAATTTTCATAAGGTTGCCAATTAAAAGGCAATTTTCTTTGTTAATATTATGCTAGAAGTTATTATCTTTTATTTTTCAAAATGTAAAATACATGTATAAAATAACAGTGTATAAATGTATACTTTTGATTTTTAATATTTATTATCTATTGTTATGTAAACAATCATAAATCTGGGAGGACAACACTTAATTATTCCAAAAATTTTCTTGAAATAACCCCACAAATAATATGGATACTGATTATGAAGTAATAAATTACTAAAAGAGTCAGAAGTAGGACTAAAAGTGTTTGATTTTGTGACTCCTTGATTATATCAGTCTTTTTTGATTTTTTAAAATTAAAATTCAACATTTTAAAATGCATGAATTTATGAATTGAAAAAAAAAAGATTAGCAAAATAACTTAATAAATGGTTGTATAAGCACTTTTTATTTTAAAAAAAAGATTGAACTGTTTTTTTTTTCAATTTTTATAAATGCAATTCTCTGTGGTAATAAGAGTAAATGTTACAACGTTTTTCAAATTGGAATAATGAACATGCTTTTAAGGACCTCAATAAGCCAATATTTTTATGATGGTGCTGAATGTCAATTCTGGTGTTAAAACTTATCTAATGATCAATACCCATAACATAGAGAAAGAGTGCTGAAGATTATGAATTTTGTTTAGCATATTCATCTTTTTTATCATTGATGTGATGATTATTTATATCAACATAATTACAACTATAAACTGTATAAAGAATTTTATAAACTTTCCAGGCATAAGAAGAAACACGTCCTTAAGTTGGAATGCAATATCATATAACTTGTGATGACATTAATATTGATATGTGTAATCATCACATCAGTGTTAGGGAGATGATCATGCCATTCTAATATGTCATGGGGATTGGTCAAAATATAGATTTTTTTAACTCCTAGATCCTATCCAAATGTCATATTGATAATAAACTAAAACTATTGAAATATTTAAGAGACTGAATTATGCCACAAATGTGATCATAAATCTGAGTTACTTCACATTTGGACAAATTTCATAAAGCCTATGAAATGACCACAATTATTAATTTTATAACAAATTGTGCACCTACTGTCACTTTTCCCCCTTAATATTTTTTCTAATTGGATAAACATTTATTTTTGTTCCATGTATTGCTTATAATCCCCCCATGACGGCCACCATGATTCAACCAAAGTATCACTACATTATTAAATGCATTTAAAGCTTATACCTAAGATATGAATGTTGGAATGATCTCTAGGTTAATAAATTATTAGTAATAATCATTAATGCATTTATTTATATGAAGTAGACGATGTTAATGTTGGAAACTGATGACATTTCACACTTATAAATTAAATTGTAGAAATAGAATATCACATTGTAATAATAAAATATTAATTGGCCACACACAAACATCTAACACAGCCATATACATATATACATATACGATTTAATCATATTTATTAATAATACAAACATTAAAGACAATGCGAAATAAATGAAAACGCCAACAACTCAAATTGCGTCGCGAAGTTGAAAACAAAATAGCAAGATTTATATTATTACCGATTTAACAGTGTTTGGCTTTATTTCAAACTGGTAAGCTTTATAGATTTTTTGACATGTTTTAGCTAGATTTAATTTTCACCACAGGTCAAATCAAATTCTTATTTTTCATGTTGAAGCAAATTATCAATAATTCTCATATGCTTCAAAGCTGACATCTGGGGATAAAATTTTAAATCAGCTTTAATTGAAAGTTTTGCTTCATCAATCATCATCTTTCTAAAATATCATTGTGTTATGTGCTAAGTGATTTTCAATATAATATTACGAAAATTTATACTGCTGGAATATTTAGTAGTGTATATGATTGCTGAATTATTTGTAGTAATAAAAGGGTTACCTTTGCAGAACTGCTGAGACATTACTTTTAGAATCAATTGTTAGACTTAAGTAATATTAGCATTTTTTTCTCTTTTTTGAAAAGTTACTTTATGTAATATGTTGAATAATATATAAATGTAACCAAGCCTTTATAAAAAAATTTGAATTATTTATTTTTAGTTGTTACTCAAAAGGTTATTGCCAACATGTTTATGATATACTATGTGTATACAGTATTTTAAACAAAACTTTTCATTTGATCACATATACGTTAAACGCATTGATAAAGATATCTGACCATTTTCGTATTCAAGATATTTTTTTAATTATTATTAATATAAATGTTAGAATAGGAAGTGGAAAAGAATTAAATTATTTATTCCATACAGTTGTATTTTATAATAATAGATACATTAATCTTTAATTGATGCATAAAAGCTGTACGTGTGCTAAAAATAGTATATTTTTATCTTAATAATTGGTTAGTAATAATCATTAATATGATTATGTAGGGGGGTTGGTGTCGCAGTTGTGTGTACAGAATATTTGGACTTTTACATTGTAGTAATATAGATGCTTATTTGTAGTATCTTTTTAACAGCTTGCGCACTTCCACATAGTCACAATCCATGATTTTATTTACTCAAGATTTGGAAAACCATTAAAAGAAATCTACTTTTTTTAAAATCTAAATCTGAATTCACAAATTTCACATCTTCAAAGTACTACCTATGCAAGTGCTTGATAGTCAAGCTGATTTGTCTATGATTGCAACATTATATTTTTAAAATAATAGTTGAAAATTGACAATAATGAAAACCTAGTTAAATATTTTCTTTCAATAATAACTATCTAGACACTTTATTTTTAAATGAAATGAACATTAATGAAGGTCTGACATACAAAAACGAGCAAAACTCTTGATAGAGCAGTGCCACTTAGTCCAAGCCAAAGTAATCAATGGATGCCAGAAGGTATGTGTGTTCATTGATTACTCTGGATTGCACTGAGAGGCATTACTGTATGAAGAATTTTGCCTCTTTTAATAACAGCTATGAGCACGCATAAAAAATAATTATCATTTGACTATCATATAAGTTTGCCTGAAAATAATTATTTATATATTTTTCTATATAAACTTTATTATGATATGTTATATTAAAATGTGTGTGGGTGAATAAATACTAATGTTTGCTTAATTATTATTTGGTATATTCTCCCTCCTTTTGTCACTGTGACACCTTTGTTGTAAAGAGGTAAATATCTAATGGGTTAAGTTAAATGTTTTTGATTGCCTAATTAAGAGTAAGAGTTAGCTTGGGATATTTCAAGCAGTGCATTGCTGTGCCTGTCATCTGATTATGTTGGTTATATAATATATGGTCATATGGGGGCTGAGTTTGATTCTCAAAACAAATAAAATGCTTTGGATGGCAGAGTTTTTGTCCCAGCAGTCTAGATGGGCTATGGTCAAAAAATATGGTCATGGTCATACTCGATATAGCTTTAATATAACTATGGGTATCATTGGTGGTTAACCATTAATGTTATTCTCTCCTCTGCTTGAAGTTCCAATCTATTCCTATAAGTATTAATGAAATAATATATTTTATAATTATCATTTTGTTCTTTATTATAATACTTCTCTTTCTATCATATATTATTAAATAACTAATATTCTGATAATAATAAAGTAGTAATGTATCAAGAATAAAACAGTAACCTGTTAAATAAATAAATACAAGTCCTTCCAAAGTGTTGATTAATTTTGCTCAAAAGGTTAATTTAAAAAAAAAAAAAGATAAACCTATTAAATGATGTTATTAATAAAAAAGTATAATAAATAGAAAAATAAATGAGGGGACCTGATCATATATATATATTACAAATCGATGTCTGTATTTCTTCAAAATAATATATGTAAATTTATAAATAAATACTTAAAAATACAGTATTTAAAGTTTATCAAAAAATATATGTATAAGCATCACTTAGAAGTGCTTTCAACTAACTTGTAGCTTTGTCAACTATCACATTTAAAATGTCAGCTTTCCCATAATTCCATGATGTCAATTTTCCCATAATTCTGTAATTTTAACATTTGCTGCTTGCCTATTAATTAAATCTTGCTTATATTTAATTAATAACATCGCCTCTTTAATTTTCCTTTTATTATAATTTCTTTCAGCTTCCAATATTTTTACATTGTTATAATTAAAATCAAAACCATATATACATGATTTATTATGGTTATATTATCCATATTACAACATTAGTTTCTTCATTTTTCTATTATTAGTGAGTAATTTGTATTTAAAAATGAAACTAGTATAATATTCAAAAACTTACTTATTTCTTTTTATTGTTAAGAATATAATATAAAATTCAAAAATCCATATGGATAATATAACACATTATCTAGAATTAATGGTCTGCTCAAGATTGAAGTACATGATCAAGAATAGTTTTAAAAAACTGTGGAAGAAATACAGAATGTGCATTTATTGAAATACAATATTTTGTTATTAGAGAGATTAAGAAATAGGTAACATAGGAAATAGTATACCATAATATTTTATTTATTAGTTAGAGCTAGGTTAGATCAATCTTGGAAAAAGATTTTGTATCATAAGTATCTTCAGTTTATATTATTTTAAGTTAATCACTGACTAGAAAGCTAGCATGCCATCTAATCATTATTCCTTAGTGGATATCTCACTATTATTACTTAGCAGATAAAGACCTAAAATGAATTTACATTAGTAATACAATTTGAGGTATATAACAACTCTTTTAAATATAATGAGATTGTTAATCTCATCTTTGATCAGAGAGATGACATCATCTCATGGTTTATTTATTTTTCAACTAAAAAAATATGTATAGCATATTGATAGGCATAATGTAAGGGAAATATAAATTGTAGCTTAATATAAAATATATAAGAAAGGGAAAAAATAACAGAAACATCACAAATGTTGAAAAGGTGATTGCAAAAGTAAAAGATTAGTGAAGAATATTCCTGATTTGATTTGTTATGGAGGAAATTATAAAAACATAATTTGAAGTCAGTTAAACAATATATAGTATGGAAGTGAATTGAGTTATAATGAAAGATTTAGTAGAAGAATAAAATAAATAAAATAGTGGAAGTTGTAGAAGAAGGGAAACACAATCTTAATTAATTTGATAGAAAATGAAAGTTTCTGAAATAGAAAAGTTGAATATGGATAAATATGTTATTACAATATATAAGCATAATAAAGCTGATTTCCATCTACGTATACTCTCAAATTATTTTTATAGATATATTTGTTTAGTTTTGTTGTAATAAAATATTGAGTCAACATAATAGTAGTAATAGTAGCAGTAGTAGTAGTAGTAGTAGAAGTAATAGTAGTAGTAATAGTAGTAGTAGTAGTAGTATTAGAAGTAGTAGTATTAGTAATATAGTCATAGTAGTACTAGTAGTAGTAGTAATAGTAGTGGTAGTAGTAGTGGTAGTAATAGTGGTTGTGGTAGTGGTAGCAGTGATGGTGGAGGTGGGGTGGCAGTGGTGGTTCCAATGGTGACAGCAGCAGCAGCAACAATAACAGCAATAATAATAATAATAACAATGATAATGATGATGATGATGATGATGATGATGATAATAATAATAATAATAATAATAATAATAATAATAATAATAATAATAATAATAATAATAATAATAATAATAATAATAATAATAATAATATTTTAATAAGTATGTAAATGCAGCTGGTGTTACTATAGATTAAAAAAACAGTTAATGTGAAATATAGTGAAGCTCTGAAGTATATTATACCAAGGTATATAACTTCAATTATGCACTATAGAAAACACAAAAAATATAAATCTGCACAAAAAATGTAAACAAACAAATAATAAAAATATAATGTTTAGAAAATTATTAAATTTACAAATATCAGCACAATGTTAGCCATTTTTTGTTACTTAATATAATATTCTCAAATCTCAAATATAAATTTAATTAAACATATTTTATCTCAATATGGTGGCAGCCTTTTTTTGATGAATAAAATTTTCTCAAATCTCATCCATGAAATTACTTAATCATATTTTCTTTGCAATTTAAATATATCTCAGTATTATAGTTATATGCACATATAAAGAATATTTGTTGGTATTTTTTTTTTCAAAAATGTTTGTATTATATGGCATACATATCATATTGTTAGTCAAATATTTTCTAGAACAATGAACAATAAATAAAAAAAGACATTAAAATGTTCTTTAAATGAGAAAATTAAAATCATTGATTTATTAAGAATTGATCATTAATATTTTGATGTGAGGTGTATGTTTCATCAGAATAAAATTTCAATTACAAAAATTATAAAAAGAAAGAAGAAAATTCATGCCATGTTGCTTGATGTTCCTAAAATAGTTGTAATTAAAGTATGGAATTCATTTTGGTTAACATGGGAAAAGCTTTAAATGTATAACTAAATGGTACATATTGTAAAAATGTTCATGTTGAAGATCTTTTTTTTGCATCAAAAATTATTTTTATTATGATTTTAATGAATGTTACCACAAACACCCACTATGTGTATAATATATAGATGAATGTGTTTTTTTTATATTAATAATTACGTTATTAATTATAAAAATAGTATTTATATTACAACCTTAATTTATAAATGCATTCTATAAATGTAAAAAAAAGAATATTATATATTTATATATGAATAATTAATAGAAATGAGGAATTAATATCTATGTAGACAGAAATAATCTTTAACCATTGATGATACCAATAAATTACCAATTACTATTAATTGACAATTTCTGAAGTCAAACCATTTTTTTATATATTGAAATCCACTGTTTGAGTTTTTTATTCCATTCTTTATTATGATAACACTCCAAGAAAAAGATTTAATTCAATATATATATATATATAACAAAAAGTCAGATGTCACATGACTTATATATAGCTTGCACTTACAAATATGTAAAATTAAGAGCATGCTAATGAGCTCTAAACAAGCTTTTTTATTTGTTTATGATAAACGCTACTACAAGAGAAGGCATTCAAATCATTTTTATCTTGGATTTGTTTCTTGTAGTAGCATTTATCATAAATAAAAAAAATAAAAAAAGCTTGTTTATAGCTCATTAGCATGCTCTTAATTATATATATACAGCACACTCTTAATTTTATATATATATATTGTAGTGGGCACATACACCATTGCATTTTTTTTTTTATTAAACACGAAAAAAGAAAAGTTTGTAAATAAAAACTTATTTTTTTTAAGAATTAAAAATTGAAATTAAATATCATTTAAACTCAAATATATATATATAATCGCATAAAAGAAAACAATTATTAGAATAAAACTTTATTAAAAATAGAAAAAGTATTTTAAAAGCAAAAATTTAAAAAGATTTAAGAGATAAAAATATAGTTTTAAGTTTGGAAAACAAATTAATTAATGTTATTGAAAAATGGAAATGATTATTTTAATTAGACCAAGTGAACGAGCCCTTTGGCATTTAAATGTATAAGCAAAGGTCAGATGGGAGAGGAAAACGATAGAAACTAATAGCCAATGAAAGAAATCCCTCAAATTGGACCTAACGAAAGGACTATCACCATTGCCATGACGTAATGTCCACTGGATCTGAAAGCTACTATAAAAAGTGAGTGAAGAAAGAGCTGAGAAAAGAGATTTTGAGAGTGGTGGTGATATGTGTTAGTGTGGAGTTGAAGGAGAAGTGATTGAAAAGATGCACTCTTCAATCCTTTCAGTTCTGCTAATAAAGAAAAAGAAATGACCTATCATTTTCTACATTGAGGACCATCTAAAGTAAAAGACCTCCGGATCAATAAATAAAACGGCCAACAGAATACCAATCACTTTAGGATAGTGAGGGAATTCACATTCAAATGGCAAGCAATGGATAAAGATGAACTTTTTAAAACTGTAAGGACATTATGAACTCTAATAAGCTTTAAATATATTTCTAAAACTCCAGTATACTAAACAATAAGATATTTAATTCAAACTTGTTCTGTATTTAAAATAATTGCAATAGAATCCTATCTGACCAACTTAATTTATGAATAAGTAATTATATTTGATGTATTTCTTTTGTAAAATCATTTCCATTTATTTATTTATTTATTTTGTTCTTTAAGTTTTTATTATGATTTCTGTTTTTCATTAAACTAAATTATATAAATGTTAAATTTAAGTTGGGTGTGAATGGCTATATAGATTTGTTAAGTTATATTAGTTTTATTAGGGAAGGGTAATCTTAGGTTATTCGTTTCATAGTTAAATTGGGTCAATGGATTGGATACATTGGTGTAATTAGTAGATGTAGTATGAGATTCGCCACATGCAGAATCAAATTATACACCGCCCACTCCTTTTTTGCCTATGGATGGGATTGTAAGTCAGCAAAAAAAAACGCAGTCCTTTCCTATGGATTTTTTTATTATTATTGCTCTTCTCGTCAGATAGATGTAGTATTCCTATCTGGACAAGAGTCAATTTCTTCTCTTAACCTATATTTGTGCTGTCATATTCGTATTACATTGAATACATCGATATATCAGATGGATTGACATTAGTTTAACTGTGAACTTTTGGCCTAAGGTTAAATAAGGGATAAAATATTTTCTTTTCAAATGCAATCTATGTAGTCTATTCATACTCGACACTCTAAATGAAATTTAAGTTGGGTATAGATACTTGCATGGATTTTTTATTGGTTAATTATGTTTTTGGTTTTCATATTTGATTAAAATATTTAGACATTCGGTAAATAATGATAACTTACGGTGAGTATCTAAAATGTATTTATTTGGATGTCTTTTAAGTTATTGGTCTATGCGGCATCTTATGATGAATGCCATTGGGTTTCTTATAAGTTTTCCTCTGCAATTCCATCAATGATTTTATATTTTGATTGTTTATTTTGAAATGTTTTTGGCCGTGTAATCTGTGTAACCGATCTATACTCAACATTTTAAAACAAACTTTTATAAATCCATCTGTGCGAACTTATAATATTATAAAAATTAAAATGTAAAATTAAATTCTAAAATCAAGTTAAAATCCAAAGTAAAAGTTATTCTAAAATAATGCTAAATGTTTAAATATTATAAAATAAAAAAAATATATAATATATATATATATATATATATATATATATATATATGTGTGTGTGTTTAAAGAAATGTTTGTGTGTTATTTCTGGCAGTGGTTTCCTTTATTTTGACAATGTTTTTAGATAAGAATTATTTTATTATCTCTGTGTCTCCACTGAGCTAGTGACAATGGGCTAACAATCGGAATCAAAATATATAAAATAAAAAATTTAAAAAAAAAAAAAACTTATGTATCTGCCTACTATATAAAGTTTCTAGGTTCAAATGCCTAGTGGCGCCCTGTAGTGTAGATACATTAAGTCTCTAAATCATCCCGAACATTATAATATATATATACCCAGTTCTTATTTTATGCAGGTTTAATTAATGCGATTTTGAAGTTATGTGATTCATATTTTTTCTTAATATCTTTGTATGTGGTTTTCTTTTATGCAATAAAAATTATTAGATCAGAGGTTGAGCTCTGATAATGCAGCTTTAATTTAAATATAATAAATTTCACGCACTCATGTCATATTTAAAGTAATAACACATTATCAGAGTTCAATTTCCATCTAATAATTTTAATATTTTCAGCACTTTATAATAGTACTGTAATAGATTTTATGCAATAAAGAAGTTTATAATTCACTTAAAATCAGGATTTCCCTATTTTATATACACACATTAACTTTTACAAGATTATATATAATGTAAATCTGTTCAAACGTTATAGATGCCAATAATATGTATGTTGTTGTTTTTGCATTTTAAATCACATTGTGTTTTTCCTTTTTTTAAAAAAGAGTATGTAATCAATTAATCATTTAGTGTCCACAAGTAATAAATTTTACAAGACTATAATGCAAATCTGTTCAAACGTTATAGATGAAAAATACTATTTATGTTGTTATTTTTGCATTTTAAATCATATTCTATTTTTGCTTTTTATAAAAAGAATCTGTAATCAATTAATTGTTTAGTGTCTGCAAGTTTATTTTTAAAAGGTGAGTAACAGAAGTGGGCACAATTAAATTTAACAATTAAAATCTGATTTTTAATTGTATTTAACAATTTAAAAATTACATAACATGATCTGAAATTAATTTCTTTTGTGCACATTTTCTGAGGAACCTATATTCTGCTTAAAATGAGACCCAGGTGTATTTATATATGCTACTGATACTTAAATACAATACCATAAGCAGTAGCTTATCAACAAAATGATAAATACTTTACATGGTATGCAATGTATATGTGAATGAAACAATGTACAGTGTACTTTAAATCTTTACTGTTCAATTAATAAAGTCCCATCTAATTCCATTCTACAATGCATTTAACTTTTTTGTTTTCTATTTGTTGCCCTAAAGATAATATAAAATAATAAAATCTTTTTTTAAAAAAATTATACAATCTTTATTAATTATTTAATAAAAAAGGTTCATTGAAATTTTCATTGTCAGAATTGTTTATCCGCATATATATATATATATATATATATATATATATATATATAGATATATATATATATATATATATATATATATATATATAATATTTATTGCTCTCTATTATATAAAACATTGTTTTTATCTATAGGAATCATAAATTTTATATTATATTTTGATCATATATTATGGTCATTATCTAAAAGAAATTAATATTTGAAATACATACATTCTTCATATACTTGGATGTTAATTGTAAATATATAAAATTTAAACACATATTTTCAAGCACCCTTCAACTATCCATACTATATTATCCCACTTATACACATTAACACACCCATGTAAAGAAGACAAATCATCACCAATATACATAATTTGTATTAAATGAACAATCATCAGTTGGTCCAGATCATCCGCTCCCACACATAAATTTAATCATTGCTCCATTTATATAAAAATAGCTAATTATATTTTAATGGACAGACTTCAATATACTCCAACATCCAACTCTTCAGCCATCCAAACCATTGAAAATCTCATGATGAAATACCCAAATCCCATATTGATGCCAATGTTATTGTTATACCCATGTTGTTCTCAAGTTACTCTGACCCATCATATATTGGACCTTATACATTTAAATACACAGAAAAAGAATGGACATTATGCAGGCTTAATGTAGAATATTTGAAATACAGGCATTCTTTATATACCATCCCTCTTCTATTATATTTAAATGGATAAAATCTTATACATGAGGGGTCAGTGACTTAAGGTCAACATGTGAAACACAATAATATTGGCATCAGCATAAAATTTGGACATTCCATCATCATATTTTCAATGGTATGAATGGCTGAAGAGTTGAAGGTTGGAGTAGATTGCAGCCTGTTCATTAAAATATGACAATTTGCTATCTTAATATAAACTAAGGATGGATAAAAAGTTGGAGATTGGAGTAGATTGAAGCCTGTCTATTAAAAAATGAAGATTTACACACACACACACACACATATATATATATATATGAACAACTATGTGCTAGTACAGCATGAAATATGTAATATGTATATTGGTAATTATTTATCTTTTATATGCGTGGTCATGTGTATCAGTGGTATAAAATAGTTTGGATAGTTATAGGGTGTTTGAAAGTCTGTGTTCATATCCTGTATATTTACTAAAAGAAATTAAGAGATTGGTTTATAAAATATCAAAAGACCACATCATAAAATATGGAACAACCAGAATAATGGACATTATTATTATTGTGGATGTATTTGTGTTTGATATTTATCTCTAAGATATGTTTTTTTTTTCTTTTATCTTTTGTCTCTTGGACATGATAAGTTCATGCTCATTTGTGATTGGATACTGCTCATGATGATGATGTCATGAATTATTAGAAAAACAAACAAGAGTTGTTGTTTTTTATGTATATTTAACAATGAAATCCTGACCGCTAAAAATAGCTATCATTTTAGTATAATTTTAACAGTTTTGATTTAAACTTTTGTTGTTGTTGCAGAAAGTTTTGACAGTTTTATAAATCCAACAGTTGTTTTTTTTTTTTTTTTTAAATGATGAAGTAGAAGTAAATTACCAAAACGCAATCTACAGTAATGTTTCTAGTGTGTAAAGCTAAATAAAATGCAAGGTAAAACCCTTTTTATATAATCACTTTTAATGATGTAGTCAGTATCTTTTATGGAGAAAAAAAATCCAGCATCTATCCGTGGCACACTAATTGCTAGAAAATAAGAATTTCAGTCTTTTTTAATTATTATGTTATCAACTAAGAAAAGCTAAGTACCAATATGATATTGGATGATTGGCTGGTTGAGAGTATGATAAAAACTTTCAACATTTATTTGATCTGATTTTGAATCCAGATGTGAGTCTTGACAGTTAAATGAAACATTCATTGCACAAAAAGTCCTTTTCCAAAATAATTTCTAAATATATTTATACTAGTGCATTAGTCCAAGTATGTTTGTAAAATATGATGGGGTTATGTGTTTTATTTATTTTGGGGATGGATGATAACTGTTTGGTAACGATGAGAATGTAGATGGTGAGGAAGGAGGAGATTTTGATGATTGTGTTGAAATATATTCTCAACACCCCCTACTCATTATTCCATGTCTTAACTGTTCATTGTATTATTGTAAATCTTTCAATACTTTAGGTTTTGTATGCTGAAATTAAATTTGAGTATTTAATGTGTGTATATTTAGTTGAAGATGCACTTTTAAATTATTTTTAATTTTTTTTTTTTAATTAACACATTTTTTTAAAAAAAATACTAAATGTCAAAGAAATAAAATTTTTGTAATTATTAGTAAACTATTGGATTTAATTCAAGAAAAAGTCGTAAAACTAATTTAAGAATAATGTTTTAATTAAATAATTTACTTTGAAACTGCTTTTCAATATGTCAAAAGAGTAAAGTAACCCTGAATTAAAAATTAAAATTTGACAAATTATTTCATTAATACTGATCAGAATAAATTTCTAAAAATCACTTAATTATGGAAAATAGGAAATAATGTGTGCTTGTAATGAATTATATTATAAATGAGATTTGTCATTCATTCTTCACCCCCCCCCCACCCGTACTTTTTGTAAATTGATTCTTTTACCCAGCAACTTTCTTAAAAGCAATGTTAATAAATATTTTATTTTTTTTAAATGCAATTTGATATATATTTATTATTCTTTTTTCTCCTATTCAATATTCTTTTTGAATTGCATTTAAAGAAAAGAAAACTGAAAATATATATTTATATACTCCTAAAAAATGTGCATTAATATCAAAATTAAATTAATTTCTAAAAGTTCAAATTTTAAATATTTTACAGAGCATAGGAAATAATTTATTATTTTAGTATGGATTTTTTAAATTATAATTATATGTATTTGACCAGATGATTTTATTGTTTTGCTAAGATTTTTATACTTAGCTTGTGAGTTTCTTTAATCTACATCATTGATATATCTAGAAAAAAAAATGAAGAGAAAAAAATGTTTTGTTTTGATTTTTTATTTATAATTTTATGTTACATCTTTATAGACTTTCTTTATATCTGAGAATTTGATTGTCATTGATTTAAATAATATTGCATAAAGATTAGAAATTAATGTTAAAATAAAGTTACATAATTAAATATGTTAGTTCACGAAGCATATTAAGTATGTACACATATTGTCAAAAGGAGGTTGCCTTGATAACGGTTTGAAATTGTTGATTGTTATTGATATTGGGATTGTCTAAGTGTTGATTGGTTTTTAATGATTATATATCAATATATACATATGTCTGTGTTATGCACATTTTATATCAATACTAAATTGTAATATCTATAATACAAATTGCATTCTGCTGTCATAAATACATATATTATTTTATACAACAGTTACCTTGTGTTCTGATGGCAATTCTGAACTGAATACAAAGAATTTGTATGGTGAACTTAATGTTCAAACCTCCATTTGAGATCATATGACCTCTCAAGCCAATTATCTTATGACTTTATATATTGTAATTAATAGCCAAAGATTTAATAAAAAAAAATAATTAAGGGATACTTATTTCTGAAACATTCAAAAACTCCATAAAAATCAAAAGTAATGGAATATTTGTACACTGTGTACTTTATTTTTTTATGTGCATTGATTATACAAATAATGGAGTCATTTACACATGAAAGAGAATACTACTTTGCAGTTTATTATTTGATTACTTTCAATCTAGTAGTAGGTTAATTATATTAACTTTTTAAATGAATGCCTAGATATGTTTTAAAAATATAAATATTTATAATTTTAAAAATAATTGATTCCTTTTCCTAAAATTTAAAAAAAAATATTGTCAGACTTTATAGCAAACATTAATTTCAGTATCAAAGTAATTACCATTGATAAATATATATATTTTTAGAATTCTCAGATATATATAATCTAGCAAAATCTAAACTTAATAGTATTTTACAGCAGGATTATCATTAATACTCTTTGAAGATTTGTATCCCAATTGAAATTATGTTAATTAATTTTTAATTTAGATCATATTAAATGTTTTCATGTCACAATCAATCATATTAGCAGTTATTATTATGCAATTAATATGTTTTAAAAATAAAGAAAGTGAATTTAGTAAGAATTTATTAATAAAAATAAACTGTTATGAAACAATAATCATTAAAATTTAATAATGATAGTTTCTTTATAAAATTATTTATCTTAATGTTAGGTAATGTCACATAGACCTACATATACATCAAAACGTCACTATGTGGCATAGTAATACTTCAATTACAGGCAATATGTCATTCCAATCCTAAAATACATATTTGTTTTATATAATTATCACTTTAATTTTGATTTTTATACATTTTATTTACAAGAAAAATTAAAATTATTATAAAAAAAATACATAAACATATAACCATAAAATCTTAAAAAAATAAAATAAAATTACTTTTGTCAAACTGGATTCAATTGATATCTTTTTTCTAATCAGGTAATTGTTTTTTATAGTTAGTTATTTTAATAAATAAAATTTGCTTGATATTATTGTTGCCAATAATTACACTAAGTTTTATTACATTTGTCTTAAAAGTATGAAAATACTAGCATTTTTTTTTTTTTGCTAAAGATGTTTTATATTTATAAATGTCTAATAAATAACAGATTTTTTATAATCAGTTGATTGCTTTTATATAATCAGTTATTATAATGAAATGAATTTGTAGCTCATTATTGTTGCCATTAGTTACCAAAGTTGTATTAGTATTGTCTTAAAAAGTAGATAAAGAATAGAATTTTTTTGCAAAAGATGTTTTAAATGTATAATTATCTAGACTACAACCAGCAGGATATATAATTAAAACAGAAGGGTTGGTATAAAATGAAATTTAAGCAAGATGAATTCAAACTAATTTGATTTTTATATAATAGAGACATATTAAGAAGATACTCAGATGGATACCTATTTCATTAAAATATAGATGAATTAAGGTATTAAAAATTTCATAGTGATATGTGATATCTATTGTAGCAATTGTGGAATATCAATATCATTATCAGACATTACTGATTCACTGGAGACAAAAAATTTCCAAGGTGAATCAGATTTCTTAAAGCCATAACCTTTCTTTCCACATAATTTCAGAAAACTTTCTTGTTTAATCAATCTATCTCAAATGTGGTTTTAATACAGATCTTTTATAATCTTTTGAAAAGTAATAAAAATAAAATTGTTCATGAGTATTACCTTTTCCAAAAATATACCAATTTTCACTCCATTTTAGACTCTTAAATCTTTCAGTGATGTCAATGATATAATGTTGTTTTCACACAGACACATCCACCCCCCACATATATATATTATATATATATATATATATATATATATATATATATATATATATATATATATATATATATATATATATATATATTATTGGGGATTACGTGTTACTTCCAACATAATATTAATACTAAGATAATTTTATTAAAGTTACTCCATCTAAGTTAAATTCTATGATTAATTGTGTTAATTATATTTCTATATGTATTAATAACTAGATAAAAGTATTTGCATTGTCAACTGTTTTAAATTCATTGTTATCAACCTTTATTTTTATCTAAAAAATCAATTTTGCATAATTTTTGTGGTTTTAGAATTTATCTTTAATGCTAGCTTCTTCCATTCTTCTAAATAATGTTCAACATTTTCTCAAGCTCTGAAGCATTAATTGTAAAAAACAGATGCATCAACTGCAATATGATGAAAACTTAAGTTATCTTCTGTA